>OY998133.1:6903319-7248481 GCA_963921915.1 Hyposoter dolosus
ACTTTAAATTGATTAATTGAACATTTCAGAATTCGCGATTTCTCACAATTTTTTATTCTATCGCGAGCATAAATCTTGATTGTCGTTAACCGTTTCTGGATTAAAAAAAAAAAAATTCCTGTTTATTTTTCGACAGAAAAATGTAGATTTCGAAAATTTATCAGAATTTTTCGTAAAAATTTATACACGGGATTGAATCCGTGCGAATTTAAGCGGATTCGAAAATATTTATTTTTGCATGGAGAGAATAAAAAGGGTCGTAGCGTAAAAATATTCAATCGATAGATAAAAATACTGAATGGCGACGATATTTGACAATGAGATTGGAAATTTTTATCCCAGAATAATTTCAGGTAAAAATTCTTTTTCACTTTGTCATATAAACTTGCCACGCGTAAAGGAATATATAACACAAGGCGAGCTCGGTAAATTGCGGGGTATTCTAACACGTTGTCATAGGGGAGGCTGCTGGCCAATAACGTTCGAGAGACATGCGCAACGTAAATCGATAAATATAATATAACGTCACATGGGAATTTTCTGCTGGTAACAAATCTGAAAAACCATGACCTATTAACACAGTTTTTTTTCTCAGCGTTCTCCTCAACCGCTTATTCACATTTTGAAAAAAAAAAAAAAAATTATTCCAAAAGTCCAACTTTGCAATGAGAAAAACTGAACGAAAAAACGATCGAGATTTTTTAAAATCCTTCTTATTTATTCGCGAAATCACTCTCCGTTGTTTTCGCCCTGAGAAAACGCAGCCACGAATTTCTTAGCTCCCGAGAATCGTCGAGACATCTAGGATCTCAAGCGAGCGTTTTTCGTCATCGAGTATTATTTTACATAATAAAATTAACCCATCAACGTCTCTGAATAATGCTCCGATTAAAGATAAACGGTCGAGAGTCTGGAGAAGCTCTAACTACTCGAGGATCCATATTCCCTGTTCTCTTTTACTCTCGGTGGGCGTTAATACCACTCGAATAGCCTTTGTCCCTGAGTAAACGCCACAGGTGGTGTTTTGCACGTGCCTCAAAGCCTCGTTCGCTTTACATGTGCGTTCTACATACAAACACATACGCGAGGAACTAGACATACGTACATACGTTTACATTCTTATACTTTGACAGAGAGACGAGATTTAAGGCGTTATAAGTGTATGAAGCGAGGGGGTGGCTTTTGCTGGGGTTAACATACATCTTTGTACACAGTTACTCGTTCAGTGACGACACAACGGCACCAGTCGTAACAGTTGAGTGATAATACAGTGGAGAGACGAAAGAAGGGCTTTTCGAGACACTTTGGCTCTTTCGCACTCGTGACTGGACCAGCTGAACCACGATACAGAAAAACGCAATCCCCTTGTGATGTCATTTCAGCACAGGAAAACTCTCCTCACCTTGAGAGTTCCACTTTATCACGTTTTGTGCAATAAAACATGTTATTTCATAGTTTCGAGAGTTATTTTATTCTTTTTGTTGTTTGCGTTTAAGTCTAAAGTGAGGATCAACTTTCCACCATCAAAGGTAATCATAATTTTTTTTTTACGAACACATGAAATTTGTTTGTTTGTAAAATTGATAATTTCTCATTTCTCCATATGAAATAAGTGCGATAGGAATTTTACCTAATGGACCAAGTCCTATCCAGGCTCACGGCAGTTTTAATCTGGTATTTTCTATGGAATTTCTATGGAATTTGTGAAACACACGACAGGATGGTGTTTTGAAAAATATTTCCGAGTCGAGGACCCAAAAATATTCGACAACAAGGCCAATCAAGTGTTGTCACATTCGTTCAATATTTTTTTTCTCCACAAATTTCTTTACAGTAAATTGAAGGCGATTTTTTTATCAAAGACTAGGAACAAATCCCCTCTGGAGGGAAAAAGAATTCCATTAAAATCGAATGAATATTTAGATGGCATCCTCTTTATCTCGAGACGGAGAATATAGAGGGGATCATGAGCCTCGGTAATATTTCAAAAAAACACACCGAGTAGAAGGGAGAAATGTACAAAGAGAAAATTCAACGGGACTGAGAGCGTTAAAGTTTCACGCTTGCTATCGATCGATCTACCATTAGCCCTTGAGGGTTCTAACTCATTATGAGGTTTGAAAGGGATGAGGTGTAAGTGAAGAAAGACCACGACTCGGCTGGTTCGAAATCATCAC
Source organism: Hyposoter dolosus (assembly GCA_963921915.1). Lineage (NCBI taxonomy): Eukaryota > Metazoa > Arthropoda > Insecta > Hymenoptera > Ichneumonidae > Hyposoter > Hyposoter dolosus. The sequence goes on from OY998133.1 coordinate 6,905,497, forward strand.
GAACTGCCTCCAGTATTTCATAAAAAAAACATTAACAAACATTCGCCCATAATTTTCACGGAGAAATTGGCGAAAAAAAACTTTTTCTCAGTTTACCAAAGCAAGAATCCCCCTCGAGATCCTCTGGACGAAAAAAAAAAAAAAAAAAAAACAAACTTATTACAGACCGAGGGAGTGCAGTACGTTCCATTTCGAGGGACGTTGGGACACGTGTGTCGCCACGCAACGAGAGGACCTATCACGCACACGATATTGCTCCTTCATGGCAATCCTGCCCCTAGAACACCTTCGCAACAGTCCTTTTCGCAAAATCAATTCATTATGTATTTACTCGTTTATGTACGCGGTAAATACGATTTATCATGTACATTCGGGCTGGACATGTGTTCGTGTGTGCATCATACATGCCATGGACATATATTTATATATAATAGGGAGGAAACGTAACGTTGTACGTGCCGTTAATACCACACTGCTTTCGGAAGAACAGTGTGCGTCATACAGCTTGGAATAGCTACTGATGTCAAGCTGCTTACTCTCGAGCGTTCTCTCTTGTTCTATCGTTTTTATTCTCTCTCTGTCTTTCTCGCTGCCAGGATCAAACTTGCGCTCCAAGTGTAATGTTCTCTCTGGGAAAGTTTATAGCAAAACCTGCGTGACGCATGCATCGACTAATAGAATTAAGGCTGAAAGAATCATGAGAAGCAATGTGTGTGTATTACGTGTTTTGTACGAGTCTGTACATCGATGAGGGATTTGCAATCCGCAAGACCGGAATTCTACGTGACTAATCCACAACGATTCGAACTTGTTAGGAAAAACAAAGGTATGCCAATTGATCCAAAAAAACAAAACGTTTTTGTACTTGATTAGAATTTTTTTCGTAACAAAGTGTTTCTTGATGGAAGTGACGATTACCAAGGAATTTTATCATTTTTGCGAAGAAATTGTCAATCGTGAATTTACCGAAGGGTTTAGAAAAGTCCTGAGACGATTTGGTCTTTCGAAAATGCATGATTCTGTTTCGTTACCTGCTAACTGTTTGCTTTTGATGAGTGAATATATAATTGGCTCTTAGTAAATTAAAAAATTACCAAGTCATTTGACTCTGTTTTATTAAAAACTTTCTCGATAAATTTTTCATACGATCGCGATTTACGAACACAAGTCTCGAGTCGTGCGGAGCCGAAATTTTTAAACAGCTCCGCAATAACACGTGGACTTATTCATTTGTGTATGATTCTCGAGAGGATCGACTTTCCCAGTGGATTTCGTAGAGAATACAAAAGAGCGTAATGCGGTTCTCGGTTAGAAAGACAGAGAAAGAGAGAGTGAGAGAGATCGAGGGGCGTGGGTCTCCCTTGATGAATGCAACGACGTGTTTTTTTCGTCGCAGAGCGTTTCACTGACCACATTGCTCAGGCAACGAAAACATAGACAACGGAGGACTGTGAGTCACCCGGTCAATTGTGATTTTACGATGAGAAATACAAGACCGTCAAAGCCGAAGCTGAGACAAAAATCGAATACCCAAAAAGTAACGAGAAAATGACGAACCAATGTGCATCGTTCGGAGCACAATAATCGTTGTTATTTACTGATTGATTCACTAAACTCGTCAACATCATAAAATGAATAGAATTTACATAGATTTATAGCGAATCTGAGGTGGAAATTATAATAAAGTATTCCATAAGGTCAGGACGAAGCGTCAGGGTCGCGTTACGTTTGCTCGTTAACCCAGTTGAGTCATACTGAATAATAACCATTTTTCTCATCAAATTTTGAGCTCAATATTCACGCATGCTTGTCGTGTCTCGCGAATTGATAACTTTTCCTTGCGACCCTTTAGCTGCGTAACTGCGCAAAACTTGTGTTCTCCCGGGTTTCGTGTAAAACGAAATTTCGTCTCTCCTCTTTTATGACACGATGTACAATAATTTGGAAACGTTTGAAAAACTGAAAATCGGCGATGTTTTTCACAAAGAGTAAAATGTGTAAATTTAAAATTACTTTTGAAGGAAAAATCAAATTCATTTTTCAGAAAAATTCCATGAAAAAAAATGATTTTTTATAAAAAAAATGTTAAAAATTCGCTTTTTACGAGAAACTCGATATTCATTTTTATCGAGAAGATCCTAACAATGACATCGCACAATGCTAGACGGGAAGCAATGATATTCCTGGGAAAAGCATTCTGCAAGAGGCACCCAGTACTTCGTCGTTGAAGTGAATTGATGAACTTCTATTGTTTGAAAACTAGCAAGGGATTAGTGCGTAGAGAGAATATTACAAATTACATTAGTTTTTGTGTAGGTTGGCCACGTCCCGTAGAAATTTCCAGGATTTGATAATAATAATTACTATGACGACAATCGAGACAAAACTTGACAATGCGATCGTTTTACTGGAGAATTTGAAATTATCGGAATTTCTTTGTTTTTTTCTCTTTATTTTTTCTTTCGGAGGAAAAAAAAATTCAGCTCAAATGGTGAGGGAGTTGACAAAAAGTTGCACTAACGATGACCACGACACGAGGTTCGAGAAACCAAATACAGGAAGAGAATTTCACTCAAGGACGCGACCAGCACTCTCCAGAGACTCGGAGGTTAACCCGAGAAAATTGCTCGAGGACGCGGAAGGATACGAGCAAACATCACGAAACGGAGAATCGGGTACATAAAACACGTCCAGAGTCTGACAGCGCTTCGTGAAGTATGGAGAGAGAGAAAGAGGGAAAATAAACCACGACCGAGGGAGTATGAGAAAGAAAAATAAAACGGCGACCAAGAGACAAGCTTCGAAAGAGGAATATCGATTGATTGAACTAGAAGAAAAAAAAATACTGCCCACTAAATGGGAGAACGAGCACTACAAAAATGGATTTTAAAAATTCAAGCAAAATTCTTTATTTTCGTTGTTGAATTTCGACGTGAATCGTAAAAGATTTACTGACGCAATTTCTACCAAATTATTTTTCGAAGCAAAGGCTGAGAGCCTTTTCCCGAAATCCCGGACTGTCAAAACACGATTGTTGTTTCTGTGACCTTTATGCGAAGTGACTACAGTCTGTGCTAACATCCTGGCAACATTATTAAAATGCTCGGACTTATTTGGACTTGTTTACGTTCATTTGAGCCTCAAGAGATGTTTGGGCTAGTCAAACCTTTTGTGGTTCGAGCTGAAAATTGAAAACGTTGAAAATTCTATCAATCTATCTATTTGTAAGCCTGAGACTATTTTCGCTATATCCACCCCAAATTACGCGAAGTTCGTTTCTTTTTCGCTCGAACTTCGTCAACACCAATTATGACCACGCGAATCAATATAGATTACGTGAACCTTTTAATGGGCTGGGGAGAGTCACTCAGAAACTTGCCTCGTTTTATTTTGGCTGCTGACCTTTTCGTGGAAAAAAATTTCAATCCCCGAAAATTTTCCATGTTTTTGTATTAAAAAAAAAAAAAAACGATAAAAAGGTGACCGGGTCTTTCAGACCCACGCTGTTGAATCGAGACATCGGTATTGAATGAAAAATTGTACGATGAATCGTTGATATTCAATTAATTGTGTCAATCAAATTTTTTCAATGAAAAAAATGAATTTTTAGTGTCGGAAATATTGAGAGAAAAAAACCATTTTTACTTCTACGTTTCCTAAACCGACCAGTAATTCCGACCGGGACTTTCACGGTGAAATTCATTTGGAAATACGTTCCGTCGGGACCCCTAGACACGCGAATCTGGACATAGGAACACAGAGAGATAGGAAGGATGAAGGATAGATGGACTATGTCAATTTCCTCAAGTTCGTCAGGAGATAATTGCGGCCGCAGCGCACCGGTGACGATTCCGTCACGTTTCTAGTTAGGCACGCGGTCGCTCCTACGAACGGACACACATAGGAACGAGTCCGACGAGACTAATAGGCTCTGCTTCAGCAAGCTTCGAAAAGGTGTTTGCTGTTAAGAGGCGATTCACGCCAAATTAACCCAATTTCGATCCTTAAAGCTTGTCGTTTATTTATTTCTAGCAACTCTAGGTAAACCCTTAATAGAGAAATTTGACGGAACGTCAAATTGATGGTTATTTTTTTTACGCATAGAATTCGAGTGGCCAAGGAAAAAAAAGCGCGTGGATCGATCGAAGCGTTACGATGTTGAAGTTTGCTTCGTTGGAATGCAACGAAATTCCGTTTTTTCTTCAGCAGATCTCAAGATTCTTATTCAATATTTGGTCAGGACGATAAAACGATATTTTTTTTTGGATTCAAATCCAAAATCGCCACGAAAATTGTCGAGGTTTTTTTAAAATTGAACAAACAATCAATAAAAATAAGATTTTTCGTTGGACCTCGACGTTGCAGAGTCATTTAATTTTAGACGAAGGAGCCCCAATTTTTTTCTCAATTAACTGCACAACTGTGACCAATTAATCGCCGTTAGTTAACGCCGAGCGATTTCGTTCTCACACGCTGGTTGGGGGAATCGCGTTCAGGACCAACAGTACCCTTTGACCCTTGGTTCAAAACCAGTTCATTGGGTCAAACGACCAATTTTTGAGGGATGCTCCCCAGTGAAGATAAAACAAGAAAAAATCGACAGTAACAAGGATCGTACGCGTCAGTCGATTCAGCGTGAAATTCCTTGCAGATACGAGCACAACGCACACACTCCGGAGATATTCGTACACGGGGATAGCGTTAAGAGAGTAATTGTCCGACGAGCGAGGCTGTATCGTGACAAAGTCGAAAAGGCTCATTTTTTTAACGAGGCGGATTAGACGAGACGAGTTCGTAGAGCCGTAGTGAAATGTGCAGTTGGTGAATTGCGCATTCGGATTAATTGGGAAACGATCATTAAAGCGTTCCTTCTGAATTACTCAACATGAGACTCTCGCTCATGATTATTATTTTTTCATTCTTCGTCGCAGGGAGAAATGAGGATTCGTACTGAAAGCATGACGCGTGGATGTACGATTTAGTGAAGATAATCGGACGTTATTATTAGCGTGGGACTGAAAAGAATGTTGCATCGCGTTTGAGGACGAACGCCACACAAATATATATATAAATGTACATTCACGTATGTGCAGAGGTGGCAACGTGCGCGAGGTGTGGCCTTGGCAGGAAAAAACGTCCAATCGACAAGAACGCTGGATAAAGAAAGACGATTTTTCATTGGCTGTATTTTTCTCTCTCCACACGTTGTAATAATACGGAATTACTAAGACAGTAAACGGAACGACTGATCTCCGGCCGGATCTACTTCATTCATACTCCGGGTGATTACATATAAATGCGACGATCCACGAAAGGGACGTACACTCGACATCGGCCACTCTATTTAGGTCAAAATCAATTTACTCGAATTTATAGATCGACCGATTAGTACCAACGATTTCGCATCAACGATTCTCCGGTTCCTCATGAAATAAACACTTGGTCTGTAAACGTTTTTTCCGCACCTTCCGTTTGTAAACCTGGAGACACCGTTCTTTTAGCCTGTTATTACATTCCAAAAATTCTTAAAAAATGCAGGCTACTGTTCGAAATCCTTCAACTTGTAATTTCAATTACAAAATAGTAGAAAAATTCATTTTTCATCCAATAAATGAACCGATCCGTAGTATTTGCCAGGACACGAATGCCTCAGGTTTACAGACCAATTGTTAAGTGTGAATATACTCGAATGGAAATTTCAAAATTGCAAAAACGCATCGATTGAAAATTTGATGGCAAAAAATGCATGACATTCCGGAAGTATATTTTCCGTCTATTTTTTCCATTGATATTTGACCTAGACGTTGCAGAAAGATGACGAATATCGGACGAGGTCAAAGCCTCTATGTCTGGCGGTCTAATGCAAGACGCAGTGATTCACACGTTTTTTTTTCCCACTCCGTCGGAGGCTCCTAGCCCAGATGCTATCAGTGATTGTTCGAAGCGAGTGTAGAATAATAAAAAATAATAGGAAAAAGGCAGCTGAGGGGGGAAAGAAAAAAACAAGTAGCGCCAGGCACTTCCGGAGGAGGTTCAAGACCGGTTATACAAAACGTGATTATTTTATAACCTTCGCGCATTACATATCGTGCGTGATATCTGAAGATCAAGATCGTCGAACTAATTCCTTGTTTATTACACGAGAAACTAATTTTCTCCAATTTAACGATAATGGAATGTTCTTCCGAAGAAAAACGCTTGGATTTTGAGTTATTTTCAAACTCCTGGAAACAATAACCCACTCCTCACTCTCTCAACTTTTCTTTTTCATTCATTATCTTTCGAAAAAGTATAACCAAGTCGAATTGCACTTTGTGAGTTTCTAGGAGAAACACAACCGGTTGTTTTATCGATTTTGTTCGACACGAGCCGACCAAGGACGATAAGAGATCGACGGTTCGCTTGTCAAAGGCTTTCTCATCCAAGAGACAAAGAATAAAGCGAGTGAGAGTGAGAAAGAGCGTAGCGAACGTTCCTCATGTAGAGACCATGAATATGGGGAAATAAAAATTGCGTCCAGGATCCTTTGCAGAGAAGACCAAGCGGAAACGCCCCCGGCAGGGCTAGACGTTACTGTTCGCTCCCTCTCTGTCTCTCGCCGCAAAGTACGATATGTATATATACAGGTCAATCGATTCCGGAAGTTACTTTTACAGGCTTTCTCAAAATTCGTGCCCAAAATTTATCGTGTTCCCAAATCACTGTTTTTTCGAGCAAAAGTTGTCATTTTGCAATTTTGCTGATTTTGAGGTCAAATTCTGACCCCGTGGAGTTTTTTTCAAACGAAAAACCTACGATGGGCTCGGTTCAGACTTTTATCGCTCTCTCTCCCTTTTTCTCGGTTTTTCGTTCCTTTATGCTCAATCGAGATTCTTACGAAAGTGAAAAAAGGCGATTTGAGACATTGGCATTGAATGAATTCCCCGAGCCCAAATATGGACCTCCAAGAAACCTAGCGTAGGTGTTAACCGCTCGGAGAGAGAGAGAGAGAGAGAGAGACGAACAAGCCCGTTTGACAAGATATAAAACGAGAGAGAAAGACAAAGAGAAGCAGAGACAAAAAGAATTGGCAATACGAAACGTTTAGCCGTGTAAAACAGCACGAGAAACTTTTACACCTGCTCATTCGATCGATCCAGCCGTAAACTTGCAGTTTTCTGTTTTTCTTTATTTTTTTCCCGGACTCTTAAGAAAACACGTTTTTCTAAGACATTATCAATTTTTCGAGGAAATTAAAAGTTACTTCTTGTATTTTTGGCGAAAAACAACGTGTGACATTTAATTTGGCATCCGTGTCAACAAATCTAAGAAATAAAAACGACGGTTTTTGCTAAACAATCGAAAAAAAATCCGTAATTAATAATTCTACACGATAATCGGAATAATTAAAATGTAGCTTCATTCTTATTATCATGTTGGTGTTGCAACAGCGATTGCGTTATCTAATAAATGCCGTCATAATGTAACGATTATGCAATTGCACGTGAGAAAGCTACAAACTGGAATAAAAAAAAAACTGAATCACATATTCAATAATTAATGTAACGACGACGATGGATTTAGCAGAAAAAAAACGTTCCAACAATCGATAATTCGCATGGAAGATATTATGTTTGTAGCAGCTAAAAATAATAATTTGGGAATTTGATCAATGGCAACTAAAGATTTTGATATTCGTGATGAATTCTGATTAAAAAGAAATTTGTTGTGGCGAGAACGCTGAAAAAGATTTTTTTTAAACGCGGAATTTGGTCTAATTGAAGAATGAAAAATGCAAACAAAATATTTTGATTTAAACACATTGAGGGAAAATAGTACATTATAACACTAGGACGAAAAATCTTTTTCTGACGAGTGTGAGTTCGCAGGCCGAGCCGAAGGCGAGGACTGCAATCACACGAGTCAGAAAAGATTTTTCGTACGCGTGTTATACGAAATTTTATATTACGAGGTGCGGAAATCCATTTGCGTACCGCGTGATATAAAACGTCATTTTTCTCGTGCCTGAGAACGAAAAATTTCGTCGTAGCCGGTTCGAAAGATACATAGATAGATCGTAAAAACAACATGGCCGCCTGGGCACTCCCCTGACGTCTCTAACGATGACGACGCGAGCTGTGTGCGTGTGCTTCCTACGTCATAGGACACAGATCCACACGAAGGCACAGCGACACACGAACGAACGAGAAAAAAATTGCTCCTAAATTTTTTCTCCTTTCTGTTCGTTGATTGACAGTCGACGAGGACAAAAACCGATCAGAGAAGGCAAACAATTGGTAACCTCGTGAGCCTACGATCTTACCAAAATATTGTTCGTCCTGGCAATCAACGGTTATTCAGATGTACGAAGTTGCAGAGAAAAAAAAAAGAATAAAAAAGCGTGCTTCGCCGGCGAGAGAATCAAGATGGCTGACGGAGACACTCCTCTAGCTCTGCATCGTGCGTAGTGCGTGCGTCATTTTCCACGATATTCCACACGAGAAAAGATTCTCAATGAGGAAAAACGAGATACACGAAAAAAACGATCATTTCCTTGGGCCCCAATTTTCATGACTTTTTCTTTCATTTTCAATAGCTTCGAACAAATATTTCGAGTTTAAAATACTCGTGGCTTCTGTCGGCGGAATGAATGGCTATAACGTTGCTCATGAGGCTACGTGAACTCGTCCATCGTAAAAAAAGACACTCCGTTTCAGCCTCCCCTTTCTCATTTTTAAAACGTATTTACGTTCAAGATTTTTACTCGAGCACATAGATAGACACACCGCGTTCGTTAATACCAATAAAGCATTGAATTATCAAAAGACTCACCTTTTGAGTGCAATTAGCGGCCTGGAAAATCAAGGCTTCGGCGTATTTCAACGGGCTCCCGTCCACTACGATCTCACAGAGTGCACTGCCGCGACTAACGGATGCTGCCATCTTTGGGCCGCGATCGCAGCGCCAACTTCCGGCCATTTGAATCATTATTCGATTCGGGACGAGACTCCAGTTTTTTTTTTCACTGCTTCCCTGTACAATAAAATCTACTGTACAGCCTGTAATGGTTTACTGAAACGATTAGCATTGGCTTTTTTCTGGACGTCAAATCATGCTTTTGACTATTTCTCGTTTATAATTGTCATTAAAAAAATGATTCACTATCGATAGACTGTTTTTTTCCATTCCTAGAATTCTACCCAATTCACCTGACGTCATTCAATACGTACGTTACAATTGATAGTGATATAATTCGCTTGTGAATTGTTAACGTAATGATTTTATTTAGACATTTTCATAATTACTGATACATCTTCAATGAATCAATGAATATTATATGTTGATTGAAAAACAAGTCTTCCCTACAGTAACGATATATCAGAATATATCGGAGAATGAACGTAGCCAAAGGTGCGACTGGCGACTAGCGCCATCTGAGACGGCTAATGCCGACGATGTTGTTGGTGTTTGGTGTCCGCGCTGGGTACTGAAATTTGATTTTCCCGGAGCACATGGTTGTCAGCGTGTTCAGCGGCACAATTAATTAAAAAAGTGATAAACCTTCTAAAACATTCGACAAAATGCCAAAATCGAAGAGAGATAAGAAAAGTAATAATCGCGAATATTCTCATCATTATTTTACATTAAAAATTATCAAGGCGATTGCGTTTGCAGTTGAACAAAGTGACCTAACCTCAAAAATTATGTTGTCGTGTATTTCTGATGTATTTCGAACTCCATTACGGCAGTTTTGTATTCGAAAATTAAGAAATTACATACAAACAGAAAATACGCGGAATTCCCACATTTTTGGAATGCAATTACACTCGTAGATCGTATTTTGTCCAAACAAAATTTTTCATAGAATTTCCCAACTACCGTTAACGAAAACGTGTGCTTTGTAATCTTTCAGTTTCGCTCACAAAAACAAGCAAAAAAGGTAAAGCCTTGAAAGACCACATCATAAACGACATCAAAGTTTGCGCCGAAAAGTACGAGCGCATCTGTTTATTCTCCGTGCGCAACATGCGCAACAACAAACTCAAAGGCATACGGGACGAATGGAACGACAGTAGATTTTTCTTTGGCAAAAATACAATAATGGCCGTGGGTTTGGGCAGGAAGCCCGAGGAGGAAGTCATTGACGGAATTCACAAATTATCCGCCGCCCTCAAGGGACAATGTGGACTTCTGTTCACTAATCGGCCTAAATCCAAAGTTCTCGAGTGGATGAACCAGTACGAAGAGGAGGACTTTGCAAGGTCGGGCTTTGTCGTCAAAGAAACTATTGTACTTCCTGAAGGCCCGTTGCCCGATTTCTCGCACAGTATCGAACCACATCTGCGGCAACTCGGCATGCCGACTGCCCTGCAAAAAGGCGTTGTCACTCTGCTCAAAGATTACGAAGTCTGCAGAAAGGGAAATCAGTTGACGCCCGAGCAAGCGAGGATATTGGTGCGTATGCGTTCCGTACGGCGTTAAAGAAACCAAAAAAAAAAAAACATTTTCGTCTATGGGAACTTGAAATTTGACTGGAATTCTTTCCAGTTATAAAACACTGCAGGAGAGCCAAACAAATGATCAGAATTTCATGATGTTTTGAAATATTTATGTGCGTTTTTCGATTACAGAAACTTTTTGGAAGACAACTGGCTGCTTTCAAATTAAAACCACTGGGCTTCTTTTCGAAGAAGAAAGGTTACAAGCAATTGGCAGTGAACGAGGATTCTGATCAAGAAATGGACGTCGATGGTTTAGACGAGACGTGAGACGCGTACTTTGTAACAGTTGACAACAATAAAAGCAAATGTGTACATATTTCATAAGCTTGCGTTCATACACTTCATTGCTACAAAGAGTCCTCGCGATCTTGCGAATTTTTATTATTAATAACAAGAGCAGAAAATTGTTGAGCAGTTTGAGGCAAAAATTATTTTTAAAAGTACTGCAAAAATTTAGATTCGTGACGTGTCCAATATTTTTGGGGATATTTTGACAAATGTTGAAAATTAAAACATCTGGGGCATTAAAATCGTGGCCACTTAGACTTTGTGCGTTAGTTGACGAAAAAAATGAAGCCTCGTATCGAGACAATTGAACGTGCGGACGTTCAACATCTCGGAAAAAATTTTCATCGTGAATTGTCTAAATTTAAGTTCTTCCTCACAATTTCCTTCATTTCTTCAATTTTCAACACATTTTTAACAGAAATAACAAAAAATCTGATCACCATGAGTCTGCCTATGGCGATGGCCATCTTTTGGATTATTGGAATTTTGTGGGTAAGCGTTCTTGGTTCTCGTCAAAACGTATCTGTACGAAGATAATTTTTCCTTTCGGTAAAATGAAAAAAAATATATATATATATTACCTGGATGGATGAAAATGCAGGTGGCGCTTTACTGGGTTAATAATAATAAACCTCCGTCTCTGGATCATAAAGTCGTCTTCGATGTCATACCAGAACGTCGGAGGAGCGCAACATCGATTGATTCGTTAGAAATGTCCGATATCGACGATGTTGGACGTGACAAAGGGCGAAAAATAAGTTATGAAGATTTCTGAATATTTTACAATGTTATTAACAACTTGGACTCGAACAAACTTTTCGTTTCTCAACGTAAAAATGGAACTTTCGAGTTTTATCGTCCGGTTGCTTCCGATGCCCAGAAACTTTCACTCACACTGTTAAATATTACAAACAATTGTATTTCGTTGAATAAAAATAGTTCGTATACAATTTACTCAAAATTAATTGGAAACAACGCCGAAAAAATTCGAAAAATTCTATTTTTCCAATCTTCAGCTCGACGCGAGAATAAAATCATTTAAATAAATGTAGAAAATTAATTCAAATATTACAGAAGGAAACGCGAGACCCGAACGAGACGATAACGAAGCAAATTTGTGAGTTACTCGTTCTCCAAAGTCCACGTCTGCCCACTGGCAAACCCGAACGATAAAATAAACAAAATTAATCCGTACGTGATCTTTCCTTCGAAACCAAACCTCAGCCAGTCTTGTGAAACTTTTTTTTTTTTTTAACAATAAATATTGTTTTTGGAAATTCTCAAAAAACGAAATTCTATTATTCTAATGCAAATAAATGAACTTTTAATCTACGGAATTAGATTTCTCTATCTTTACACAAAAATAACAGTTTCGCAATGCCATGAGACGTTCCACGAGTCCTATTTTCGAAAGGCATATTTTTTTTCGAAATTTCTAATTGACAAATCCAATTTCGTTGATTATCGAGTTATCGCTAAATCTAAGTGTTGGGTAATCCGATGATGGAAGAGAAATGGTGAAAATGTTTTTTTTTTTCTTTCATATCGAAGCAAATGCTCTTGAATGTATTTTTGTTTTTTTTTTTTTCCCTCGTAGTGATCACGCAATTGGTGATTACAGGACACACAGTTATTACATTTAGCGTCACAAGCTCAAGCGTTTCGAGAAGCTGTGAAAAATAAACCTGCTTTGGTGACAATATATCTAGACAATAATTTTTTCGTTTCACTTTTTGAGTATCTCGACGCTCGTGAACTTGAAGCAACGAACGAAATCGACAAACGTCATTTATAATTTATCATGAAAAAATAAATAACTATCATAAAAAGTCAAATATGCTACGATTTTTAAATTCCTTTCGTCCGAGCTCGTTCCTCAATCGCTATGAACAATCGTTCGTCCAATTGTTGGACAAGATTCGTGAATTTGCGAAAGCGACGAAAAATCATAATGAACACAGGAAACAAAAAGAAGGAAAAATTGAAAAAAATCTTAAAATAAAAAAAGTACAAAGGAACTGAAATTTATTGACAGCATTGACAAGTTTAGACTGCGAGGAAACGATCAATCAAAAAAAGGTATGAATTCGAAATCCTAAAAAATACATAAACCGTAGACTCGAATCAGTATTTACACTCAAGGGCGGGAAAGGCTCGAAAAATTATAAAACATAAAAATAACGTATAAAAAAATATGGAGGATGAAGACTTCGTCATGTTTTGCGTTTCGATTTCACACTGAGCGATATTGAGTGTCAAAAATCTGAATTTTTTCGATACCGGAGTTCGACAGAGGGGCTGTAATGATCGCAACGAGACTTTCGTTCATCCCCTTACGCCGTGTCATTAAAGCGACTCTTTGGTAAAGCGCAATCGCGTTCGTTACATCGTCTCGAACCAAAAAACCTCCAGGCACAGAAATAAACATATACAAAAAATTCGAGAAGAAAAATCGGCAGAAAGTCGACGGTCTAGCTTTTTCGTCGCAGCTCTCTTTCGTCCCAAAATTCGAGCACACTCAAAATTTTGTCACTCTCTCTCTCAGTCGTGAGAGAAAGAAAAAAAAACGGAAAATTCTTATTGCTATCCAAAGAAATGTTAATACTTCAAACGCGGTACATATAATTTTCTTATTCCTTCATTTTTTCTCACGCTTTCAAGTAGCCCAACGAGAGAGTTACAAAAGTTGGAAATAAAAAAAATAGCTCACATTTCTAACAGGTCCGCAGTAATTTGATCGAAATATCACAATGCAAAGAGATGTCGTATGTTTTTTTTTTTTTCAATTTTTAACTTTTCCTCTATCCTAAATATGGCAACTTGACAGCACGCCAACTAAATCGAGATCTCGTAAAAAAATAACTTATCAATCGTTTTTGAAAAGAGGCTGAATAAACCAAGGTAACTAAAGTGAGTTCGCCAGACAATATGTCACTATGTTTTTCGTTCGACCAAAGTTATTATTACAATAGGGAAATGTTTGAATAGCCCGGCAAAACTGTAGAATGGATGCATAACGGAATTGTCAGGTCCCGTACAATGGTCAACGATTAAAATTCATTAAAAAAAAAAAAAAAAACATTTCACAAACGATTTATCATTTTTTCTTGTCCATATGGAAAAAAGGAACTATATATTATAAATAATAATAAAAATAATAACAATATCAATAATAATAATAATAATAACGCTAATTAATACAAATTCATTCACATAAATCCGGTCAACGGACTTTACCCATAATCCTTGTGAATTTCACAATTTTCACTTTGTTTTCGACTTTTCTCCTTCAATTTCGTTGAAGCGGGAATAATACAAAAAAAGGCTCTAATTTGCTGAGACCATTTGTTTTTTTTTTGTTTTTTTTTTGTTTTTGGTTTTTTCTGTTGTCTTTTGAATTTCTATCGTGGATTAACCTGACGCAAAGTCAACTAATTTTGTTCTTCTGTCACGCGGAACAATCTCGAGCCTTTATTATATTAATTGGAATGCATTATTGCAACTTTCGAACAAATATTTTTGGCAATTTGAAGCAAACTTTGCGCGGTATCTACGAAAATTCCTGATGCCTAGATAAATATACGTAAGTCGATAAATTTCAATATATCTGTGTATACGTTTGCGAATATGCGAATAATTGCATAGCGAGTGAGCGTTAATTTTGTTCGTTTCTTCGAAAAATCGCACCGAATATCCTAAGACATTAAATATCGAAGAGACAGAGTACAAAAGTTAGCTGAATATACGACACAAATGTTTCTCATTGTTTATATACTTGTGAGGAGTGAGTTTGCGGATTCGCCCGGATCCGCAAGACACGCATCCTCTTGGCTTACTATTTTCTTACGAGGGAACAATCAAATGTTATTATCGTTTATTGCGCCGTGTGACTCTCGACGAGAAGCGCCTCGAGATTCGGCAGTTCCGGTATGGGCTCTCGCCAGTATGAGAAATTGCTGAATTCGTCAGCTGCATCCTCCCTTAACGCAGGGAAAAGATGGTCTACGATGAAGCTCATGTTCGAATATCTGTAAAAAAACCAAAACAAAACCGACCGGTACGTTCGTTAATAATCGAGCCTTTCAATCTTTTTCTTTCAATGATACGACAAATTCGCCATTATTATTACTGAAATGAAACATGCGCCAAGTATGAGGTTTATTTCTGTGTGTGTGTTTTTTTTTTTCATACCATGAAGTCGATTTCGCACGATCACTAGCAAGCCTGTGAATATTTTTTTAATAATAGAACAGAGGTAAGCAAAATTGAATACATGAAAATAGTAATGACGATTTTTTCTCCAATACTTCCTAAATTATCATTGAAGCTAAAAGATTTTTTAATGAGCCACGACAAACTGGAATGAAAAAGCGAACATTGGAGAAGGAAAAACGCGAGAAATTCAGTTTCGCCTGTGCATAGTGAAATTCATTATGAAAAAGAATGAATGAAAAAAAAGATCTGTAATAAGGAAATACGAAAAGACAATGGATTAGTTTGTGGTAAATCATGGAACAAAAGAAAGCCTGTCAACCGGTTCAACTGGTTTTCATTTTTTTTTTCTTTCCAGTTCAACAGGAAAGTCACGACCGAGCCCACTAGAAACTATAGAAAAATCCAGGTCAACACAACAGAAAGAAGATGCATGAATTATTTTTTATTATTGTGTGATTTACGGGGATTGACAGAGTTCGACACCCCTTAAGAGAAGCCTGTAGAACGGAGCAAGATGACAAAATTAGAAAGAACCTGATGCCTGAAAAAAACACAGCCCCCTGCGACCAAATGGTTCACGATCCATGTGTAAGCGTATTAAGGGAACATGGCCATCGAGGACAGTTGAAAAAGAGCAATCAAATACAAATCGCAATGCAGATTTTGATGGATTAATAAAAAAAAACGTTTTCTGCAGCTTTTCATTCAGAAAACTTTTTTTTTTTTAAATTCAAACGCTGTTTTTTCAAATGTGCCCGTTTGAGGAACGTGACGATGGAACCCCGTATTTCGCACCCGAAAACCAACATCCTCTTGAACAAAAACCGAAAAACCCAGTAAAACCGAAAGCTTGGATGATGATAAAAGAAGGAAAATTGAAGAAATAAAAAGGAAAACGAAAAACAAAGCGAGTGTGTAAAGGACGAGTGCTTACCCTATAAATAATAAGGAGATAAGTAGAAGTAGATGCACAACCAAATACCATAACAGCTTGTGATAAACGTTAAAGCCTCCGCGAGTCGGTTTCACGACAAAAACGTAATAAAAACAAACGAAAAAAGGAAGAACATTGTATCACACGATGGCGTTTCTTTCAAAATTCGAATATTCAACGACTGACTAGAATTAATCGTCAGTTTAACTGTAGGAAAAATAATTACCCAACTACGTAGAAAAATTGCGTACAAAAATAAACTATAATTACATCTCGAATCATACTGCATCGTTTTTGTAAATAAATAAATAATAAATCAGTATCTACGCACGAATAATTTACAAAATACACTCATACACGATGTATATTTGTGTATCGCAATGTGCATTTGACGAAAGCTCCAATATGGAACTGTAAGAAACGCGTGGCAATCGTTAAATTGACGATCACGAAAAATTTCCCCAAAAATATACGTTTCTTTGAAACGTGCATTTTTCTATAACGATTCTATAAACGCCCAACATTAATCGGTTGTGGTTGTGAGTGGCTTGTCAGTAAACAGCTGCTGTTGGCAGAGGTGGGAACACTTCATTGACGATACCGCTCTGACACGTATAACTGTAATCACAGAAATATCCCTCCTGTCAAAAGTCTGTAGAAGATCACTTTTTTCTCTTTCGCAGACAGTGTCGTTATTCGGCCTTTTAAACGTTTTCTCTTTCTCCCCGTTCTTACACTGTCAGGTTCACGTCATACCATAGCTCGTTACTCGGCAGGTGAGAAGCGGAATTTTCGTTCTCGCCGATCTAAGCGAGATTGTTACGACCGGACAATTGTGGAGGAAGAAATTGGATCAAAAGAAACCGATGTGTAAAAAACTAAAGCGCATGCATATTGCGAGCTTGTGTTAGAATTTTTCCTACGAGGTTAATGCGAGCAAATCAAACGTTCACGAAGCCACGGTTATGGCAATTGTTAGCCGCCCGAATATTTCTCGCTTGTCGGACTGCTTCCAAGAGTAAGATTCAGAAAAATGGTGTTAATTTTTAGTCAAGGCTCGTTAAAGTTTCGTGGACATAGAAAGATCTTGAGAACATAAATTTTAATAGCTCAAGAAATCTCAAGTGACGCTGAAAAAACTACTCCCACAATATCGAGCATAAACAATTATTTTTTTTAATTATTAATTTAACGAAAAAGTTTGGATCAATTAACAAAGCTAGTTCGATTATTTTCCCTCTATTTTTGACGACCTTGCAAAAAAGTGTGTGAAATTTTCGGCTAAAAATAAGTCGGTAGACAAATTTGCATGCGTGACACTTTCCACAAACACCATCATCGTCACTGTTAATTAAACGAACACCAAATTTCCTGTGAATCTAATTCTCCTTCGAGGTCCAAAGCAATCTCAAATTAGTATATTCCCATTATTTAAAAACCCCCATGCCCTGCAAACAGAGTATTTTGTGTATCCCAGAAACGAGCAGAATAATCAATCTGAGAAAACTAAAAAAAACCTGAAACTGAACGTGCAATAAAATCGTTTTGATAAAAAAAAAAGTAAATATCGCTTCAGGAATATATTTACACGTTATTCGTTAGATCAGAGAAAGGAGATAAATTTAGAGTGAAAAAATACTTACGATGACTGGAATGTTTGGGTGAGTTCGTGTTTCAATTCGCCCCGATGATTGATGGTGAAAATTCGCATAATGGGAATGCCGACAGCTCGATAAGCCCAAACGTCGTTGATGCGGTTACCGTATCCGGCGTAGAACGGTTTGGAGCCATCAGGGAAAAGTGCTTGAATGTCAGTCAAACACGAGATTTTGAATTGCTCAGGTTTTTTCTCAATAACCTCACGATGGAAGGCGGAAATCAAACTCGTAGGATTGAGCAACAGAGGCCCTTCCGGTAACGACAAATCGCCCTGTTTTATACTCTTGAGATATTCCCTCGTGACTCTTGCTTGTCCAATCGCACGTGCTGACAGATACAACAATTTGTAACCGTTGTTCTTGATTTTCGTAAATAATTGAGCAACTCCCGACTGAGCCCAGTCTTTGCCCACTATTGGCAAAATGTGCCCGAGAACATCCGACTTCGTAATCGTTCCGTCGATATCCGATATCACGATTTTGTCGTCCCATCTCCATCTGTAGATGTGACACTTGCAACGCGATGTTCCTTGATAAGCAGTTGTCACACTGAATACCACCTCGTTTGGACCTTCTTTCAGATTCAGACTTGCCTAAGGTCGAAAATATAAACAAACAAATATTACGACACGTCCACATTCCTCAGTCCCGACCCTAATGACTTGGCAATTTAATTTATGGCAAAGAAATTGCTCAATTTTGTAATTTCAGTGGATCCCAAAGATGTAAACTTAAATCATTAAAGCTTTCTAAATTGGAGACACGAGGAAGAGATGCTCGAAATAGTTAAAAGTGACACTGAAATGTTTCATGGATTTTCACATAGAAAAATATTGGTAAAGAATTTGTTTTTCTCGGTCGCGACTGTTGGATAATTGGGAAATGAAACTTACAATTTGCTCGGAGGACAATCGAAGAGTTTTGCGATATTTCTCAGTGGATTCGTAGTAAGGTCTTCGCTCTTTGGGAATTTTCACACCGGCAGATTTGCCGTTCGGATTACTGTCGGAATCCTCGCTGCCGCTGTAACCCTCGCCTTCGCCTGATTTATTTGCTTTCACAGCGACAGTCGGATCCTCCGCACTGCAGGACAAGCTCGTCGCATCATTTTCAGCGTCCACTGTTATCGGCGTTTCTACTATTTCTTCAGTCTTTGGCTTCCTGAAACAATTCCTTTAAATATTTCAATCGCGATCGAATAAATTAGTGAGCGGCAGTTTGGACAACTTTTGATAATAAATAAATGATCGAAATTCGAAAAAATAAAGTCAATAATTATTCAAAGGCGATTTACTTACGTTTCCTCCAAATTGTTTTGTTCCATTGCCTCATCAGAAGTAACGACGCTGTGGTTCGAAGCTCCTTCCGTCGCTTCTACGTCAGGTCCATCAACTAAAACAAGGAGAAAGCTCAAAATTAGTGTCTGCAAAAAAAATTACTCATTAATAGAAACGAAAAATTATTCAGTCATTTTTTTCAATTCTACAACATTGAGCATTATAAAAAAACATGAGGTTTGGGCCAAACATGATCTCATTCCACGTCATCGATGAAGAATAAGAGAAAAAATTGTACCTTTCGGTATTTTTATGAAAATTATAACGAAAAAAGTGTGTCAAAGGTTCGTACTTTCGCTAATATCCTGGGTCTGTTGTTTAGGAGGTTGTGTGGATCGTCTCCACGAGAACCAGGAAGTATAACCACCGCGGCCTTCGACAGTTTTTCCGCTGATGGCTTTTTTGTTTTCCTCGTGTACAGGAAGCGAGATGAACTGAGCATAAAGATTTTCGACGGCTTGTTGAGGCAAGCATCGTTGGAAAGCAGCGAGCGTGACAATAATCGGGCAGGCAGTTGCCCAGTTGTAAAATTTGCCGTTGATCTTGACGACCAAATTGGGGTTCTCGTAGAGTTTGACATCGTTGCAAAAGTCTTCAAATTGTAAGAGATTCTGACAGAAAGCTTCGTCGGAGGGTCCATTGACGGAGTCGAGACCACCGCAGAGGGAGAGACTTATTTCAAGATTATTGTCGAAGAGCGATTGTTTGGATTCTTCGAAATCGCTGTCCAGAGATTTGGGCCCACCGATAGCGCCTTCGACACTATTTGGGCTTTGCGGCAAGCTCGGACCGTTCCCAGACTCGGTGTCTTCCTCGTCAACACCTTTTCCTTATGAACAAAATCACAAAAACAAACAAAACTCGTTACTTTTATATAAAACTTTTGTTTCTTCCACTTTTGAAGAAAAAATCTGTAAAACTCAATGACACACAATCGAGTTTTTAATCTCATCAAATAAAATGTTGAGATTTTAGGGAACTAAACAAATTTTCAATAATATTTCAAGCCAATTTATATTGTGGCATTGAAAAAAATGTAACGCAATTATAAAAACAAAAGAAACATTTAGTATGAATGAATTCTTGTCTCATCTGCGAATGATTGGTAAAGTTATGAATCTTGAGGAGTATTAATAGTAGCAGCGTAAATAGTGATAAATTAAAAAATAAGAAAAAGAAGAAACGAAATAAGCGTGCGGAAGTAAAAGTAAAAAGAGGCACAGGAAGCGAGAAAGGAGGAAATGTGCAATACCTTTGACCACGGTAGGGCCGCGGTGGGACGAGGGAAAATAGAGAGCGGCAACCTCGGGATCCAGTTCGTCGGCGTTGAGGTCACTCAGATAAATTCCTTCGGATTCCGGGTTGTGTCTTACCCGTGAGGTCTTCTTCATGAAGGAGAACATACCGCTGAGCATAGATCGATGAGCCTCCGCTGATGTGAGGGAAATTTTTAAGCGGTTAGCAAAATTGTTAGTGGAAAGAGACTCCGAGTTTCCAATTTGTTTAATTATTGATTTATTAATTTTTTCATGATTTCGTGAAAATTAATGAATTAAAAAAACGGAGATAAATGTCACAAGCCATCCGCCGGATCAAGCAATTACACGATTAATGGATTATGAACAATAAAGTTACTGCGACAGGCATGAACATTTATTGCGTCGAATTTTCAGGCTGTTCCGAAAAAATATATGATATAAAAAATGGTCAAAATTCATTCGAATCTTTCTGTTTCACTCGAAAACCGACAATTTCGAAATTCAATTGATTTTTCGTATTCTAATTGAATAGTTAGAATACGCCGTTTTGATAAGTATGACGATTCGAATTTTGCCCATGTTTCTTCTTTTGTTTTTTATGATAAGGCTCTTACAATTTATTTGCATGAAATCATTCTCAAAGCGGAGATTCACGTAACGATAAGACAACAAATTTCTTAATTGAGTCGGCGTCTGCAATTTGCAGCCACAATGCAGTAATTAGATTTTCAAATATTTGTACGAATCTTCGACAGTATTTTTCATAACAAAATGTTGAATCAGATAAACGATTTTTTTATTTCCCCGGCTCACACCATGACTCCGATGGTGAAGGAGAAGCAAATCGTAGTTTCTATATTAAGCATAATTAGGGCACTTACTGTCGTTGGGTGGAACAGAGGTCGTTGAGGCGTTCATGGGATGGTTGGAATCTGGAGGTGGACTAGGCAGTTCGCCCCATCGCCAACTCTGCTGATGAGCTTTATCGTCTTCGAGCTCTTTGCCTTGTTGCTCGATCTTGCGCATTTCAAACTCAGTGTCCGATTGCACCGGCGAGGATGGCCTGGAATTCCGGTTCCTTTTACGACGGCAAATAATAAGACAACAACGTTACAGTCAAATATTCTAAAGTTTCGAACCAAACAGAAGGGGCAGGTGTGAGGAGAAAGAAAGAAAGTCGAAGGAGTTGGTCATTTTTGTTTCTCTTTTGCTAAAGTTCATTGAATTTTACTAAGAAAACACGTGATCGAGGCAATCAAATGCCAAATAATTCGAACACGTGCGGCAAGTTTTTCACTCGTAAAAAGGTTCGCATGCGAAAAAAAAAAAACGATTTCATTCTGCCAACTTTTTTTCAAAGAAAAGGCCACAAATTTACGTTTTTTCTTTCTTTAAACAAATTCGTGCTCTAGTCACGCTCGTCTAAATTATTTTTTTCAACTACCGAATTTACGCTCGGACTGAATATCGTAGAGACGACGATTCAATGCATTTTTTTCACTCAGGCTTGTGGAAAAAATATTTGATTGAGAAGAAATGAGTTGCGTGACAAAATCACTCCCATATTTTTCACAGTTGTGGCACAAATGACACGAGCAGAGTGGAATTTGAAGAACCTCAGAATTAACACTTACTTGGTAACCTCCGTGTCGCTGAAGAAATGGAAATCGGTATCTGGAAGTTTGATTTCGGATACGAATTTTGCAGGGACTGCGAGGGAATCATTTTTCGAAGCCTCGATCTCCACCACAGGG
This sequence comes from Hyposoter dolosus, assembly GCA_963921915.1. Lineage (NCBI taxonomy): Eukaryota > Metazoa > Arthropoda > Insecta > Hymenoptera > Ichneumonidae > Hyposoter > Hyposoter dolosus. The sequence continues at coordinate 6,927,423 of OY998133.1, forward strand.
CTCGGACCTTTTTGTATCTGAATTAAAAGAAATAAACAAAATGAAAAACAGTGAAATTAGAAAGAAAGGAAAGGAATGAAGAAGAAAATTCGGTCGATAGAAAACTTTGGAATGAATTGGAAAAATGGTTTTTCTTTTCATAGATTCTTACAGCTTCTGTTTCCTCAGTAGCGATGATGTCGCTTTCGCTCATTTCCGTTTGGCTGCTGCTACCGTTGCTAGCTTTCCTTTGTGAGTTTTTCCTCTTGGTGACGCTCTTCCTCTTGCGCTTTTTCTTGGAGGAGGTTGTACTTTTGTTGGTATCTTCCGGAGTCTCGTCCTTGGAGTTTTTCTTACTGTGCGAAGTGTTGGATTCATCGCTGGATTTTTCTTTGGCGCTGCTCTGTGGATCGTCGCTGATGGGTCTGAAGTCGTTAGCGACGACGCTAATTTTTCTAATGCGATCGGAGGAGGTACAAGCGACGAATGATTTCGGAGTTGGAATGGCAGGTCTTGGTTCGTCTTCGTTAATATTATCCATGTCGAAGATTTCCTCCTCGGTATTCGGAGCTTCGACTTTTTTAACGTCCCACTGTTCGCCCTTGGTTTTCCAATCGGCAAGAAGAGCTTTTTCGAATTTTTGTCTCTGCTCGATCGTCAGTTCAGGAAAATTTTCCTTGAACAATCTCTCACGATCTTCAGCCTTCAGAGCGGAATATTGCTCCCGCAAAATTTGTTGCTTTTGCAACGCTGACATGTCGCCGAAACTCTCGCGGAATATTTTGTCTCTTTCCTCGTATGTCAACGATGCTATTTGCAACCATTTTTCACGCTGTTCTCTCGGCAAATCGGAAAATTGTTCGAGCAGGAATCTTTCCCGTTGATCGGGCGGCAATAGTGACATCTGCTCCAATTTTTCACGCTCGATCGACAACACCGAATCACGAAGTATTATCTCGTGCTGCTCTTGCGGAAGATCCGGCATGTGAAATCTGTGGAAAGCCAGACAATTGAATATTTTCCGTCGTTTCTCTGTTCTTGTTTTTCTAAATTCGTATTTTATGCAAAAAAAAACAATATTAACCAAAGATCTGACTCTAATTTAAAAACTTTTTTTTCCATTACGCGACTATTGCGAAAATTTACTGAAAACATTCGAAAAGACGTTCAAAAAGTTCCTAAATGTTCGCGTTTTGATTGAACTATTTTTTACTGAATTATCGAAACACAATTTACGAAATTTTCATCGATTTTTAAAACCGTGCACGAATCTGGTTTTTTTTTTTTCAACTCATTATTCAGAAATGAATGGAGTTGAAGAATCGAGAGTGTACAAAATCGATGTTGGAATTAATTTGTTCATGGACATTTCTTTTGTTTTGAACAGTTAATATGAAAAAAGTGTAAAGAAACCGGTTTCCTTGATTTGTTCTTCATCTGATTCTCATTGAGGAACAAAATTTAAGAAGAGTGACTCATGAAAATTGACGTAATAATACAAACGAATTATTCATAATGGAAAGAGAGACGTTGAGGTTTAAAACGAGTCGTACAATGTGCAGGATTTTTGAAGCAGAAAGAGTGAATAGAAATTGAGGAATTGAGTGAAAAAAAATTCTTACCTCGCGGAAGGAAAGCAGCTATCATCAGGAATGGGTGAGCAAGCCAAATGTGGCGGAATTTCCGAATCGGTGGGTGATCCATCCAAACTGACTTCTTCGACGAAGAAAGCTTCGCCAGACTCCCCGAGTTTCATGTGAATTTGACGAGGTTCGCCATTTATTTCGATGTCGACCTAAATTCAAAAAATACCAAAATATGTAAAAACCAAAAGAAAGATTTGTCGAAAAAAGAGAACTTGGTAAAAGAACAAAAAACAAGGTCCAAAAAATATGTTGAGGGAATAAATATTATTCGAGCCATTGGTATTTGTTTGCTTGGCTCGAGTTCAATAGTGAATCACTGCTGTATTTGGTGCAGTCGCGTAATAACGGAGGCGACTGCCAACTTCGAAAATGAACTCAAGTAATCATCATAGTTAAGAAATTATTAATATTCTTATTGCTCTTCATTTTTGGTCATTATTTTCCTCAAGTTTTTCCGCAGATGATTAGACGAACTTGGAAAGGTAGGAAAATTCCTCAAAAATGAGTTTTCATTAAGTCTGGACATGAGGAATTGACGCGAGACCTTTAACTTTGCATTGAAAACGACTGCACGAGTAATTATGTAAATACGATGGAAATCGGCGCATCAGGGACACTGTACTGTGAGCAATGTCTCAGGAAATGTTTCACTCTACTCTAGACATCTCGTCTATCATGCAATAATAACAACAACATTGACGTACGGGCAAAACAAATAAATTATAATTGTGGTTCAAAGAAAACAGTTGAGCAATGCGTCGCAATGTTGTTGTCAACATTCGTACCTAGAATATATACAATACTTTCTACAACGACGTGCATTGTCTCAAAAACATGTTGTTTACTGTAATGACTCGATGGCAAATTTTATCGCGTAGATTGCACGAGTTACTTATTTTTCCAATAATTTTCCTTGTACAACTAACAGACCTCGTCAATAATCATTTAGTTCGCTTTTTTTGTAACTCGATTCAGTTATTTTGTGACCGAGTACTTTCAGGCGTGTTGATTTAATTCTGCGTATTTGTTAGAAAATCATTTATTGTGTAAATTGTCTTAAAAATTTGGCAAAATGGATAGAAAACTCATAATCCTACAACGACAATGAATGCTCAATGTTGGAGGTTGCATCGTTGAAACGCAACAAAATTCAGTTTTTTCTTCCGCAGAGCTCATAATTATTCTTCAATATTTCGTGCAGACAATGAAACAATCCTCTCCGGCGACCCAATCGACACGAAACATTGCCATGATTTTCAAAATTCAATAAATAGCGAATAGAACAAATATTTCTCGTTGAATCTCTATGTTACAAACTTCAGAATCATACGGATGCTAATGATTTTTGCAACGCTGGAAACCAATGAACGATCTTTGATCATCCATAAATTTGTTTTCTTTGTGACGGTCTCCTCCTCGATGGATTCTTCTTTTCCGCAAAATTCCATTGTCTAATTATTACAGCGGAAGTTTTTTATTCCTGTCTAGAGACGCAGACTTCAACATCACAATAAAAAACTGTCTCTCGCGCACTCGAGCGACGATAGACAAGAGATCATTCTGTCGACTCGCAAGAATGGAAATTTCGACGTCATCTGGTATTATCGTGACGAATGCAAGCAAAAGACTGATTAACACTTGGACTTAATGAGAAAAAAATCAAGTTGAATAGAAAATATTGAAATTCATTAGTGCTGGAAAAATTTGATGACGTAAAAAGAGAAATTAAAAAATGGAAACTCAATTAAAAGGAAAAAGACATCAAATGGATGATCGACGGAGACAATAGCAGGTGAAGAATTTGCAGCTTACCACTTTTTCCCGTGAACGCAGAACTCCAAGTTTGCCGAATCGGACGTGGAACGGTGAACAAGTGAAGGATCCGTCGCCTTGCTCAACGACAACAACATCGATGGCTCCGGTGAGAGTGGCTGCATTGATTTCGTTGTAAAAGTCACGAAAATTGCTGATGAACTTTCCTATGTAGTTCATGCTGTACATCTTAAGTCCTTGGGCTCAGAAAGCTTCAACGTGTTTCGAGAAAAAAAATGATGAGGAATCACAAAAGAAGCCTCGAAAAAAGCTGAGTTTCTCGGTTTTTTCCGGAGAGCACTCAATCCGGGGCGAGCACGTCCCGAGCAAAGGAGAAAGAAAACAGATGCTCGAACGTCGAGTGAGCGATTTTTCGGCGTCAGAAATTCGAACGGTTTAACTGTCAACTGGCGAGTCAGGTGTGCCCACCCACACTCGTGCACACACAAACCACCGACACACACCGACGCACTGTCTATTTTTCGAAATTGTCTTCAGCCGAGCATTTTGCAGCGAATATCTATCAGTCTCCTTTGTTTCGAAATGTCACTCGTCAAAAATGATTTTTCGCTCTCTATTTATCGTATTTTTAACCCATGGAACGTTCTAACTTTCCGACCAACTTTATCCTGTGGGTAAAACGCAAATGCAGAGAATACGAGTCTTTTTCCTCTTTGCAGTGGATCGATCGAATTCGAGGGTGTGTAACTCGCTCGAGTCGCGTATATATGTATATTCCGCAGCAAGAAAACACGTTCGCACACGCACACAACGACGAACAAAGCAGAGAGCTGTCAGGTGTCCCGGGAGCCGGGACCGAAAAAATATTTTTTTTTTCCTTTCACCGCACTACACCGAATAATGTTTCGTCTTCTTATGTGAATATTTTTTTTTCGCTTATTTTTATTCCATAATTACGGAGAATAAGCCAAAGACACGCGATACAAAATTGTCAACGAACCCCGACTGTGCACGAAATTTAATGTTTAGGTCCTTTGTTCCTTTCTCCTCGAAAACTTGTTACGAAATTTAATACTTCGCACACTCCCCACGAGAACCGTCTGCACCAGCAGACGCTCACTGACTGACGTTCGCCCCGTTTCCTCTAGACTTGCTCCCTCTTGGCGCCACCGTCGCCCAATCCGCGATTCTTTACCACCGATCCACCTATCACATACTTCGATGACGCATTTCGCAAGTACGAATTATCCCCGCGAATATTCAGCTGTTTACGATTCTGCGAAAATAAGAGATAAACAAAACATGTTAAAAGGAATTCTTGCTTTTATTGATCGACTCGTTTCATCCAGGTAAATTAAGGTCCAGTGCATGTGTGTTGCGAATATTGCAATCTTTATACGTAGCAGCAGGCTTGTCGTCATAACTTTTCGTCATCCCGTTTATTTTTCTTTGAGTGTTCAGAAAATCTTGTAAAAAATTAATCGTAATTAAAATCTAATCTATCGATTGGAAATGACGTTATTCATTTTTTTCAACGTTCAAAAAACTTCTTTTTTTTTTTTACTGCGGTAATTACAAAAATGAGCATAAAATCATTCCGGATTTATTTTTTGGATTTTCATTTTTTTAAAATACAAAATTGAAGTTTACTCTTTTATTTAAAGCTTCAGACGCTCATAATTGCTTGCCATTTTGTTTGATCGATCGTAAAATAAATGAAGAGTACTGTATAGGTGTGCAACACATTTTTTTCGTGACAGGTGTATTTTTACAGACTTTGCAACGTTATAAAATGGTTTTTTCTCTCGTTTTTTCTTCCCCACCCAAAAGTTTCTCGCTCAAATGTGATTCTCTCGTGCGTCACTAAGACGTGTCAGAAACGGTTGGCCGTTGTCAATCAGGAAAAATAAAGAGCCTGACGTGTATCGCGTAAAAGGAAAGAGCACGTTGCTGTGTGATCAGTGTTTTAGTGAAGCCAGAAAAGCCTCCATCAGTATATCACGATCTTATGTGATCAATTGAAACCGCTTCGACGTTTATTACATAATGTGTACGTTGACTTTTGAGTTCTCGTTATGAATTGCAGTTCAATTTATCGTTACTTCATGACTCATTTTTTTAACTTTGTTTATAGGTCGTTCATTGACAAGATTTGCATGGACGTAACACTTTGATTATCCTCTTATTACGAGTAATAAAATAATTCGTCTCAATCGCTAATTACGAATCTACGCTAAAAATGAAACAATTCCAAATTCCTTTTTTCTTCATTTTTTCAAACGCAAAGTATCGTACGAAAAATGTTGAAAAAATTCTATGAGACGTTCCGTAGTGTGTTGAGTTTGTGGAAAAATTGCGATCCCAATTTCTATTGAAGTTCAGAAGAAAATTCATTTAATTACGAAAAAATTCCGAATCCGATTGTTTATACGCGGTACAAGAAAATTCGCTTTATCAATCGTTTCAATCAACGATGCAGCTTCACATCAACAATATTTGATTTCCAAATAAACAAAAAATTGTCAAGTTGCAAAAAAAAGAAGCATCGACGATTCAATAATTAGAAATTCCCAAAAAAAGCTTCGAGAAAAAATCAAATACCAATGAAATAGTTTCGCTAAGAAACGAAAGGGGAAAATGTTTTAAAAAACTGATTCTAATTTGGCCTCATCCGAATCCTGATTCGAAAAATTCCTGCACGAGCAAAACAAAGCGAGCTGCTTCGTTAATCGGTTTAGATTAGACGTACATACATGTACATAGTATAGCTCGTTGATATTTCTGCAGGTCATTCTGACAACATTCGTGCGATATTTGAGAAATGGGAATGTGAACATTGAACCGTGCGTAGGCTCCGATTAGTCCGAGAATATAATGTACAGCTAAATGTCGAGCGATCCATGTGTGAGTGAAGCCTCTCGAGAGACTAATTGAACATTGTACCTCGTTCGAAAGGCGTTAATCCAAAAAATGGCACAAAATTGCGATCTATAGAACTCCCTCGCTCTCAAGAAAAATCTATACATAGAAATTTATAATAAAAAGTAGATATAGGCAAATTTTAATCAGCAGTCGCGTCGCCGATCATTTTATCTCTTCGGAACAAACACAACGACGTTTCATGATCGATTGGTGATACAGCAACGACGATATTTCTCTCGGATTCGTTTTTTCTCTCTCGTGTCACGTCACTCATTTTCCCAGACAAAAGATTGCGTAATGAGAACCCAATGAATATGGGTTGGTCAATCAAGAGACAAAAACGGAAGATAAATGTCGATTTTCGATAAAAAAAAGCAAGAAAGCATAAGAATTTTTGAAAATCCTTAAAACGGCTCATTGTTTTCGACTTTTTTGATAACAAGAGTGTCACGAATTTTCTTAAATTCAAATGAATCGGCAACTCTGTAGGGCAGAACCTTTCGATCGTTTGACTCTCGAACTTTCTCGAAATTGGCATCGCTTCAAACTTTACAAGTCGAGAAAGCCGCGGACCTGCCACCGCCACGATTCTGCGCTTTGTGCGACGAACCGTGTACGGTTTTAATGAAGAATAAAGTCTTACGTAATTGCTCAGCCGAGAGGAGGATCACACCGCGTTGTCACCGGGAAATCCACAAAAAGAAAATCCCATTATCATAAAATTGTGATAGAAGAATGTTTATTCGCGGATATACTATAAAAATGTTTGATTAATTCAAATATTTGTGATTCATATATTAAGTTTTCTTTATTCTTTGCGAAAAAATAATTTTCAATGATTCGAAAAATTCTCTTGATTCAAATTTAACACTAAATTATTATTCATGTAAATACTTGCGTTGTTGTTATCGTCGTAGATTGAATTGATTTTAAATGTAGAGGAACAAACAAGAGAATAACTGCGTTTAAAAAAAATATTATCGAGAAAATGTCTCGAAAACAGTCTCGTCTTGACCACAACCGGACGCGGGTCTGGATGCGTTTCAAGAAAACGTCTGGGCGAATTGACGGTGTCAAATTTTTTGGGCATATTCCAATCGACTTTCAAACACATTTCTCTAGTCGCACTTTCTCTCTCTCTCTCTCGCCCTGACATTCGTTGGCTTTTTCGAAATATGTGAAAACTCGTGGGTATCGAGACGAATTTATGCATTCGAGGAACAGTGCAACGAGAAAACTCATTTATTCTGCTGAATCTTCGCCGAATCGTTGACGACATAACTTTATTCTATGTAGAAAGGAAACCAATATAGAGAAACGTATAGAAACGATTTCAGGGCACATGCGAAAATGGAGTACAATCGATCGTTGCCAAGCGACAGGAAGAGCCAGTCGAAATGAATTTTTACTTGCGTTATTTCAGAGCACATTTACGTGTTAAAAAAAAAACTTTCTCAGAGCATATTCTATCAACAATAACGTGTTTGGATGTCGGAGAAGTTAATTACATTTTGAGCGTAACTTAAAAAATGATAGTCACGAGATACAAGCGACGTAACAAAGAAATTGGATTTTGTTTTTACTCATTCTTTTCTATAGAGGCTCCCAGTTAGGATGGCTGGTACTGAAAAACTCAAAACAGCACTAAAATCCTGGTCAAAAAGTCTTGCAACATTTTATTAATCAAACGTCGAGCAGCGACGTTCTTTTATCGCACATTCCGTTGAAATGCTTAGAGATAGAGCAAAAATGCACAGGACAAATTTTGTAGGAAATACAGTTTTCTAGAAAAAAGTCCTTTACCGTAGTTCTCTATGTCTGATAGTTTGGTCCTGAGAAAGGGTTAAGAACGGCCAGGGCTTCGAGCATTTTTCGAGTCTATTTTCAAACCGCTCCCAGCGAGAAACTACCAAGATTATAAAAATATGAAAGAGGAATTTTTTGTAGTAAATTTTATCCTCTACTAAATTGGTTCAATAGATTTTTGCTCTATCTGCAAGCGTTTCGCCATTGTGTGCGATAATAAAGCGTTCATCGTAAATTTTGAATAATCAATAACCCGACAGGACGAGGAGGAAGTCCAACAGAAATGTAGTTCGGATCTTTTCGACATGCGATTCGGCTTAAGCCTCGAATTCACAGTATCAGTCGTTCAACCTGGGACCACCTGTACAACACTAACCTAATACATATTACCAGACATAAATGTAAATGATTTTCAAGAAAAATTGTAATCATTAAACTTTTCAATTTGCTTGTCATTAAATTTGAATCAATTAACAATATTATTATTCAAACAAAATGGTAGATATTAAAATAAATGAACAATGAGTTTAATGAAAATAATGAATAAAAATGTAATCACGATCTAATAAATATTTGATCGATGATTAAGAACCAATGTTTTTAATTTTCTCTCATCGACTCGGACTCAGACGCATTGTCATTGTTCCTCGGAACGCCAATCATTCTCTCGCGAGGCGTACAGAATGAATAAATGGTTCGCATCTCGAGACGACGTAAAAGAAAAACAACGACGTTCGTGTTTTGCAGAAATTACGTCAGGTTTATACAATCGAACGAAAGTTTATTACCCTTACGAGTCTTCTTCGCAGTAAATAACTAAGATATTTGAAATTTCATTTCCTTTTAAATACGAGCCTGATAAGTAGCGATTGTCGAACGTTTTGTTCGATATTGTTTTTCAACGAAATATTTAACCACGAATCGGTGAATCGTGACCAAACTCTTCGAAGTAATCGTTGCCGGAATCGATATCGCGTTTTTATCGTCTTACAATCATTTCGAGCGAGACATTATTATTTTAGCGACCTTGGTATTTGTATTGCTACAGACTTTTCGGCATAGTTTCATATTTTTCGTACTCTCTTTGCGTTTGCTCAGTTTTTTCATTGTTATTCGTGATTTTCGCGTATGCAAACAACGATGCAAAGGAAATTCGTTTAATTTTCTCATGATACGTCATGTGCTTCTCGTTTTTTGCCAGACCGGAAATGGCTTCTCAACTGCCGCCTCTTCCCAGTTTTCCCGATCGATTCGCACCAACCGGAAGTTCGCGTGAAACGTTAAAGTCATAAAATTCATAGCGAAGAATAAATCAACTTCGTAACGTTTAGAAATTACATCACCTACGGAAGCCAACAATTTATGGACGAACCGTGAAACGCTGAAAACTGTTTTTTTTTCTTTTTCACTATTTTCATTTTCATTTCTTTGCTCATACTTTTTCTCTATCGGTTGACCATTTATATTCAAACCTCATTTAAATAACCAACAACGAAAACGACTCAATTACGACGCATGGAATAAAACGATCGCAATCATTGCTCTCATCAATTAATTAAATGAAGTCAATTCGGTGGATAATTATCGAACGTTCGTCATTGAATTAAAAAGAATTTCGATTTATCGGAACGTAATACATTTGGGATAACAAATCGAACTGAATAATAATTTATTTGTATCTGGGACTCGAGTATTTTGGAAATGCAAATTAATACCACAAATTATCGTTGTTTTGTACGCTAGAGACTTTGTAGAAAATAAAACACGACATTTTCGAATCCAAAAATATTTAATCCCAAAATGAGGTTAAAAAAGCGTCCCCCTGCAATTTGTACGATTGCCAAATGGAAAAATCATAAATTCAGAAAAGAAATAGCGTTTGAATCCCACGAGCATTATTGAAAACAGATATTCTTTGGTTTATAAAAAAATAACAAAGTGTTGTCTTATGCCGCGTAGCGGATCGGGTCATTGGACTGTGAAATGCACGCGTTGCACTTGGCAAGTTGAATCTGTAATCTAAAGTACTTGGTATACGGTTGCAGTCCATTTAATCTTTTTTTGTTTTCAGTTACGTCCCTCTTTGTGCTCTGTTTGGTTTGTTGGTGGGTGCACGTCACAAAGAATCCTCGCCATTCAACGGGAAGTGGTCAGATAATACACAATAGCGAACACGAGTTGGAAACATCGAACGAAAATGATAATGTTCTTTCAATTTCTTGATTTTTAAGATGAACGAATTTTTTTTTTTCTGCTACAGTTTCATTTCTGCGTTCATAATGAAGAACTAAACGCAGTGATAAATTCCCGAACACAAATTTGTGCAAAATACTTTTTGAATTTACTATTTTTTTCGCATAAATATCAACAAAATTCACAACGGCTGGTCAAACGATTTTTGACACAATCGAAATTGAAATAAATTTCTTATTCCACCTTCTGTCACGTGAGACTCGAGGGAACCAATTTTTTCTTATTTGGATTTGGATTCCCGAAGTATGAACATTGAAGGAATGTTGTTCATAAAGTGTTCGCGGAAGCTCGAAAAGAAAATGTGTCAGACCCGTTTAATTAAGGACTCGAATTGTCAGTGATGATGCGAGAACGATATCGCGAGTGGATAATCGAAAGCACGAACGTTAATTTAATTAGCAGATTATAAGACTCTTCCTGATTTCTATTTCGGTACTGGATTTGTTTATTTTTTCTTGTAACGCTCATGTAACCATGGCGTCAGCATCAATGGGAGCGTATCATCCCAATTCACTCCATTTTACTGCAACATGACGCAGACTGACGTCATCTACGAGCTTGGAACGCCGAAAACTCCACGATGTGTTTGCGAGTGATTCAGAACGGTAGCATTGTGCCTTACGATATATTTCACGAGTCAAGAATCTCATTCACGCGTTCAGCCATAAATCGCCAGAAACAATTCACGAAAGAAATTGCAACTGACAAAACGATACAAAAAATTCTTATAAAATTGCATTAAATTATCGAAACTAAATTCAGTCATGTTTTTATTTTCGTATTTAACTTTGTAACTTTTTCTTCGAACATCTCGATTTACCGAATCTTTTTTGCTGCGTTTTTATTTTGATGTCAAATACAAAAATTGTTGTAATATTTGGAAAAAAATGATGGAATAGTTTTCGTAAAAATCTCATGGCCAAATTTTAATTAGATTCGTCGTTTCTTTGTGAATAGACACTCCGACACTTTTTTTCACATTTGAAGTAAAATTATTAGATTAATACACTTGTGTATTGTGTGCGACGAGTACACAAAAAACCTCAAGCCTTTTTTCGTGGTTTTATGAGATAAGTGCGATGATTCATCGAGATGACTTTTATCGAACTCGTTATATATTTTATTACGAAGCTTCCTGAGCTCAAAATTTTAATCCCAGCGACTAAAAAATTATCTCGCAATTAACTTACACAAGAAAAATGAAATTCTTTGTATTTTTTATTTCTCGTGTGAGACCTTGAACAATTATGAATATATGCAACGAAGAATTTCGAGGTTAATTGATTCCTTTCGTTAAAATCTTGTTTCGCAACATGTTTGCGGAATAATTAATAGTCTTAATTTTTTCAAAATGAAAGATTCCGGAATCCTGGTAGAAAAAAATAATCAAATTAAGATTCGCGAAAAGAATGCATCATTTTTCTTGACTCGGCATGATGAACGAGCGTCCTTGGCCTTTTTCCAGGTGATCATGATTCTCGAGTTGGCCATGGACCTCGTACCGTCCCCAAAATCTCGAGATATCCGAGCAAACTATTTAAACATCACCTGCTTACTCTCCCCGACCATATTCTCGTGTGGGATTTGCACAGCCACCGCGTTTGTTCCTTTCGACCCTGAATGCGCATTTCGCTAACGAACTTTTTTTTTCATTATTGCGTCGATCTTTTTCGTCTTCGCGACGTTTACGACATTCGAAATGTTACAAACAAGGTTCTCGGGTGTCGGACCAAGCGTTACATTGAAATCGGAATAAGCAGCGAATAGGAATAAGCACGAGGAAAGTCGCCGAAAAAACAAAGAGTCTGTGACCGTGCCAAACTGCTCGCTTTTTCGTTGCGTTGCTGATTTCCTATAAATACAAAAGGGAGAGAGAGCGAGGGAGAAAAGAATGAAAACGTCGATGGTAAATCTTTGACTTGGTCAGCTGAGTGAGACAAAAGTGCATTTTCTTCTCGAACGAATTTCGAGTGCAACAACCACGAGAATATTTACAGACGAAATACGTGGCCAATGCGTGCAAAAATTAGAGTGAAGAATTTTCATGCACCGGGTGTCTGGAAAGTTATTCGCAGCATCTGCAGAGCAAATTCGCCATAAAATTTTGAAAAGAAGAGTCTCGAAGCACTTTTCTCTCCGGCACAACAGTGAAAGAGTTTTGAGAGCTATCTTTCGTGCAAATTGTTGGTGTGACTCCAAGGCTACACTGTATATACGCACGTACGTGCTAAAATAATGCGACCACGAGGCAAAAGTAGCTCAAAGGAAAAACATTAACATAAGCAACATGGCAATTCCTTCGAGTCCTCTTCGCGTGCCGGAAATCAAGTGGGAATGGAGCATCGAGTACGATAATCATAATGATTACGAGAAGAAACGAGCGAAGAAAAAAATAAGGCAACGAGTGTACGCAGGGGCACCTTGGAACGTCAGAGTGAATGTGTTTTGACGATTTCCCCGCTTGGGTCTCCAATCAAAGAAAGCAGAAACAGACGCGAATATATTTGCAAGTTGTTCGGTGCCGAATAATCGTAAATGTAAATTTTAGTCCACCACCGATTGCTGATTCGAAACTTCGGGGACAGGTGTCTTCTATCGAAGATTCTCTCGAAATGGTCGAAGATAGGACAAAAGTTCGTAAGACCAATCTGGTAGCCAACCAAATTTTCGAAAAAAAAGTTCCTGGCGGCACTTCTCTATCTCCAGTCATTTCGTCTTGGGAGCAGATCGAAAAAATTCCTACAAATGGTCCGCCTCGAGGAACGAGGTTTCTTTACGCTCTCCTGCCTCAACTACTGGAGACAAAAAAATGTCCCCGCGGACTTTTATCTAGGAAATTTAATTCTCTACAAGATTAGTCCCATGAACTTTTGTCGTAACGCCAACCGTTTGGTCAGTATTAACGGTAAAAGAAAACCCATCGTAGAATTCGATTAATTATCAAGTCATCGAAAAAACATCTCATCAAAAAAGCTTTCTGTGCTTTTCAGGACACCCTGTGTACACTCGGTTCCTTGCTCGAGTTTAAACCAAGCAAAAAGCGAGTGTATATTTATGTGAGTGATATATCGGTGGCCCAACGTTAGGGAGAACGTAACGGCGTACACACAAATGCATATTTATATATTTTTATGCGTTGATTCGACTACGGCGGTACGTTCATTTCGTGACTAAAAACAGTGTTTAATATTTGTGTCTGGTCTTCGACTCGTGTACCTATTTCTTAAGCAAAATTTCAGATCGCCATGAAGTTTCTTTTTTCATTTCGTAACGAAATACTATAAAAATAAAGCACGTGTGAAAAGTACAAATTATTCATCGACTAATTTCGTAACAGTGTCTCCTCGAGTTATCTTGAGAATATATTTCCAACAAATGAGACATTTCTTCAGAGTTTGAAACATCGAAACACTTGCCTTCCCTTCGAAACTCTTTTTTTTTTTGTAAAAACGAACCAACCTCAAGGATTTCTTCAGTATGCTTTATACAAAATTGTAAGCAGAAGCCTGATCCTTTCGAAACCCTATCGACTGTCAAGGACAACTAATCAACATGAAAACGATTGATAAACAAAATCGACGACCTTCCACGTCACGAAAAATCGTGCAATTTTGAAAAAGTCAATTGTCAATGACACTTTAGTTTTATGTTTAAAGAAAAACAATAACAGGTAAAGAATGTCTATCTTGTTCTCGAAATCAATACATCAAGGTGACATTTTCAAGTGTAGAAAATAATCGGTATATTTGCTTGCACTCTTTCTATTTTTCAACCGAAATGCTCACCTCGAAATTGGCATACAGGATAAATCAGAAAATGTCAACGATATTTGATTCATCAGAAAAAATCGTGTACGTCGTTTGTTATCAACGAGGAATTGATCAAAAATCAATGTCAAACTATACCTGATATCGCGTAGATTGACAGTCAATAAATTCAGTGATTTGCAGTCTGAGCTGGAACGAAAATCGTCGATCAGATGTCAAGATTTTCCAAAGGCTTAATGGTCGACGACGAAACTTCACTCGACGATTCGACAGCTTTTTAATTGTATTTCAACACTTTGTTACGCGAAGTCGTGAATAAATGTTTTCGTGAAAGTTTGGTGAGAATTGTTTTCGTTTGTTGGCGGTTTGAAAAAAAAACACGTGCTCTCGTTGAGAGCGTTGCACTTGTACTGAAGCTTGTAGAGTTCGGCGCGGCTGAAAAGGCGAAAAAGCGGGTAGTTCGAATTTAACCCGGCGATGGCAGCGACCCGCGTTGCCGGAAACACAACGCGTGCTCATTTTATCTCGCTCTCTCGCGAACGTACGATCGTAAGATTGTAGTTTCAAACACCGTGACTCATGTGTAGTAATAATAATAAATATAACCGCGTGTTTTCGTCGATCGAGCCTCCGATTGGCTGACGAGAATCGTACCAGCGGTGGAGCCTGCGGGCAACAACCGAAAAAACAAAACGTGACCGTGAACTGCGGGGGGAAAGAACATTTTAAAAATGTAATAAATCGGCTCGGCCCGTATCCCCGACATCCGAGGAACACCTGACATCGATTTGTTTTTTTTTGAAAAACGTCTTTTTAACCCCCCGCGAACAAATATTCTAATAAAACTATAAAATTTATACTTCTCCGTATTTAAAAAAAAATATTTTCGATCTGCCAAATTTTCATTTTTTTTCGGCCAGGGCTCATTTTTTATTTATTTTACGGTTGAATATTTTCCGAACTAGATCGCGTCGTCTAGTTTAAAAAAAAAAATTCTCTGTATCTTTTATTGGATTTGGTTCTGAAGCAAATAATTCAAAATTTCGTAATAATTTACAAACCGGCTGAATGGGTAAACACGAAAAAATGAATAAACTTAATAATAATAATGATAATTGGTTTGGAAGAATGTAAAAAATATGGTTTCGAAACCGAATAGAATTTTTAGAGATGGCCTTATGCTAGTCTACGTAAACACGTGAAACATCGTACGATTTTTTGGCAAGAATGATTATCCAACAAATACGAGCCACTCCCATGACGTAAAGAACTTGTGGTGATAATTTATTCGTCAATTTAAAAACTTCAGGTCAGTAGCCAAAGTTGTGTATTCGAACGATAAAAAATTACGTGAACAAAGAAAGAGGCAGATGTTTTTTTAATAATCTGGTTTATATTCGACTTTCGGTAATTGATGGAAACTCGTGAAAAAAAAATTACGAGTTAACTCAACTCAAGTTATTATCTCGAGTCTCGATAGTCGCGCTTGAAAAACATGAAATATTATTTTCCACAAACGACCGAGTGAGCTAAATTCATTTCTTTTGTTCCACTCGACATGAAAGTTGAAAAATAACTGTAATTGAGTGAGAGCGAAGATATGTCAACGAGGAAATTGGAAAAACGTTAATTAAAATTGATAAGAATCGTTATTATAATTATGAGAAGATAAATAATTGTTTTACGATCTTTTTTTTTTTTATAGGAACGTAAAAACGTATTTTTCTTTGTTCGCAAATACCAAGACTCGTCGTTCACATGATTCTGTTCAACAATCAGCTGTCCAACGGTATACAAAAGCGAAGAAAAAGTGTTGGAATCGTGCAACCGTCAGAGGAGAGTGTCGTCGCGCTTTCACTTGTGCGGATCGCGCGGTCACGAGGTCGTTTCTCATTGGTCCAAAAAACAGGCAAGCTCGCCGGTTTACGCCAGATGGAAACACCAAATTACCGATAAATGTTTCGAACAAAATTTTCTCGTTCCTTCAACGTGACAAAATTACCTCTGGACTCTATCATCATATTTCCTCGCAATAAAAACTCGATTCTCGACCATTTCGATTCGATAATTTCTTCCCGAATATTTCGAAAGCCTGCAGCTTTAATCTCGTGATTAAAATTTGTTTTTTCCTCTTCGAAACAATCAAACTATCGAACTAATGAAAGATCCACGAAAGATAATTCGATCTATTGTGCTTTATCACATTCTGTCAATTATACTATTTTTCAAAATTTCGCAATTCCCAATCGTGAATGACACGTGGCTGTTCACGTGTTCGTTTGAAAAATTCTCCATTATCCTAATTTCGGTACTTCCTATCATTTTGTACTTTTGACTGTTCCCTACCGTTAAAATTCGTTAATAAAGCTTTCCGATGCTACTGTGCAAAAAAAAAACTGTAAATTCAACAGTTCATTTTTTTCTGCGTACCAGGACGATCCAATCTTTTCAGTTGTATTGTGCGATCGTGTAGTAAACGTGTAACGAAACTGGGAATAGAGGAACTGTGAAAAAATTGTCAAAAATTCACATTTTTTGGCCCGTTACCCTGACGAGACCCGTTCCGAGGCCTTGATGAGAATCTGATGCAATAGAGTCAAAGAATTACGATTACGATTTTAATTCTTCCGCAACAGCCAATAACCTCAAAAGAAACGTCATACCAATAAAAATTCATGTGAGCTAATAATGAAAAAGCAAAAAACATAAACAGGGGGAACTTGTTATTCCGATCGGATGTTCAATTGGTCGCACTGTTTTCGCCAAGTGGGCTCGTCGCTAACACACCCGCGACGAGACGTTTTCCCATTGGTCTATCCGCGACTATGTCGTCGTGTTTTTTCAATGAATGGGTAACCGGTCTCCCAAGGGCAATGAGATCAAAACAAAATTGTTTTTTACTAGCGTACTCTTTATCTTTTTCGCTCTATCTCGGGTGTTGAGTCTACGTCGTATTTTGCAACTCTCTGTCGGCCAGAGAACGTGACGTTGTCCAAGTGGTGGGGGCAGGAAATCGTCGTGCAAGCACACATCCACATGTCGGACACACCAACGACGTTCTCGTATAACGATCGATGTGTTTGGCTCATCTCTCTAATGATGCGCAAAACATTCGCTGCCAAATAAGTCCAATCGTTCGAATTTTCTCTCAAAACATCTGTTTTCTTTTTCATGTCCATTATTTTGAGAACTAAACTCAAAACTCATCGAGAAATTATTAGGAAACGATAATCAAATGTAATTAAAAATAAAAATTATTGAAAAAAACGATAAAAATGATTTTTCTAACAAAGGAGAAAAAACTTCAGCCAGTCGAACTTAATTCAACTAGCTGCGAAGATAAAAAGCACGTACCTACTCGAGATAAAGCACATCGAGCGCGGTGATACGTGAAGAGAATTCACAGCAGAGACGAAAACAAAATACTTCAATTATCATGAGAGATTGTAGGTAAAACATGTTTTGTAAATATATATTAAATGTAGTGCACGTGCCATAGCATATTTTACAAATTAACGAGCGAATTTGGCGTCAACATTTTCTGTGTTCATTTTGTTATCGGAAAAAACAAATAAATACGGAACTAATTTGAAATTAATTGTTTTCGTGACGACAAGATAATATGATCGTCACAATTGTTCTCTGTACCGGAAGTGAAAATTCTAAAATGTGTTGATCACGTTTCTTCAAAATCGATTCATTAAATAAATTTGATAAAATGTACTTTAATGGTTTTTACGAGAATTTTTTTATCTTCCAAATGTGGCATTTTCTTGTTACTGTTGAATACGAAACAAAGAGAATAAAGTCATTGCATATTTGTGCTTCGACGTGAATTTCGAATTCTTGCATTGTTAAATTATTGCCAACTCCAATTTACGTAAAAGTCTATTTTATATTCGATGACGTAACAATAAAAACATCTGCATCAAAAAATGAATGCCAAATTGACTACAATACCACAAATTTTATGTAAGAAGGTAAAACCAACTTGGCTTTGGCAAAACGAAAGGAATTTGTTCACAAGATAAACAAAAATTTCGAAACTGGCACTTTCTACTTTTGACAACTGTCGGTAAGTTATCCTAAGAGCTTCGCTCTGCGAATACGAGCATTTCCAGCGATTCCCGCACTCGGCAAAGTTGGCATACCAACGTCGAGAATTCAACGTTCGATCACCAAAATCTCGGGTTCGTTAACTCAGGTGGTCAATTAGAATGTTCTTTTTTTAAAAAAAAGAGTCTATCGCTGAACTGATCCAACTGGGGTCGCGCAATCCACTGTACGATTCCCAAGAGAATGAAAAAATACAAAATCAAAAGTTTGTATGAAAAAAATTACTCAGAGGAGGCAAAGAAAAATTTTGATTTCGACTCGAAACTGCCATCGACTTTTTCCCAGATTTATCGATTCTAAAATGTGTATTTTGGTGGTCGATAAAAAAGAATCTCGAAGGCAGAGCTTTGTTATTAAAAAGTAATAAATCGTTGTATGAATTGGAGAAAAATTAAATAAATATTGAGCTTTTACGGATTTTGGCAATCAAGAGGTCCATTCAGGAGAAATGTGCACACTCACGTAAATAATCTCGTGAGATTTAAAAAGTCGTATTTGAAAAACGACTTGGCCTATTTCAGTTGAGCTGAGCATTCATTTTTAGTGTAAAGACTTCTCTTTTCATTCCAAGCAATTTCGTTTAAAGCTTCTTAAGAAAGTTTCGGACGTTGGAAGATGCAAAGAAAATGAATGTCCTTTTCATTGCACTTTGCTCTCAACTTTGAGATCTCACGCACAGTTTCATTTACGAGATGGTTTGAATAAAAACTCGTGGCTCAGCAGAAAGTTCCCAAATGGATAAAATAACGAGAACGGAGTTTCAAAGTCTTTTGAAAACCTTTACACTGTTTTGAAAAGGCTCCATGCGCGGGTTTATTGACCACGTTTCGTAACGACAATGAAATTAATCTCGATCAAAATAGCCGAGATGGAATCTAATCGGAATGACGCAAGAACAATCGTATCAACGAAAGGACTCGAAATCTGCACGAGTATTTTCGTAACGAAACTTTCGACGTAAGCAGATAGATCCCGCAATTCGAAACTCTGGTTTGAAAAATAAATTTAATATTAATTAAACCCTTCGAGTACATACCGGGTCGTTTTGACCCCAAAAATTTTCCGTCACCGATTGTTGGGCATTTAATGGCAACGAAATTTTTCGTCAAAAAATAAATTTAGTGCCATAAATTATGGATAAATTCACTACAAAAAAATCGTCTTTACGAACAGAAACAAAAAATGCATATTTACCGGAATAAAACGATTTGAAAAACACCTTGGGTGAGATTGACCCAATATGCATTTAGAAGGTGTGCACTCGAAGGGTTATATATCGTTGGATAATCGTTGAAAAGATTTTTTCGAATAATTACTTTTCGGTCGATTTTTCATTGACAAATGTGCTCATAAGAAAACGACAGGCACGTGTCTCGCAGGATTTATTCCGCATTCACAAAACAAAGAGTACCAGCCTTTTCGACGTGAAAAAAATATCCAATTGTCAAGGTCAGATCAAGGTCGAATTTGCTATCGAAAATAACGAAAGTTGCATTGCAATTGTCAATTACTCAGCGGTTGTTGAATTTTTTTTTTGTAACGAATCTCGGACGAAACCGAGGGCACAGCAGGTAGTACATAGATATGAGTATATAGAGCAAACTCTCGTGGCCTACATTTAATTGAAGGAGACTGACCCAAAAAGGCAAGTGAAAGCTGGGTCTCGGGGCCGTCGAAATGAGGCCTCGGGTCAGCGGGTCAGACCGTGATTCAGTGAAAGTGAGAGCAAAGATTGAAAACCTCGTTTTCTCGGGGACTGAAAGCAACGAAAGTGAAACCTCGAGAAGTAGAAGTTTCGTCGGAAATGGGTCCCCCTGCTTGATCACTCTCACTTTCGTCGTTCGTCGCTCTCCTAAGGCCCACGTTTCACTTTCCATGCAACGTTCACTGACCTCCGACAACTCACGAACATTCAGACTCCACAAAACGCTCAAAATATATACATATATGTTTTTCTACGCATAGTACAATCGAGTGATGCACAACGGGTGTCTCGGAAGTTAAAGCTTAAAGTTCACGAGATCAGAAAATCTGGACATTCGGAGAGAAAAGCTCCGACACTATTTTTATTTTCATTCATTCTTATCGAGGTAGCGAATCTCCTCAATGCATTGACAAAGGCAGTTGCCGAAAAATTTACAAGTTTTGGGTGCGTAGATAAAGTTTTCCTTATAATTTTCCTGATGGATAAAATTTCAGATTTCGCATTGGTTCACAAAATTTTTCATATCTTCTAAGGCGATCTATCAA
The DNA here is from genome assembly GCA_963921915.1 of Hyposoter dolosus. Taxonomy (NCBI): domain Eukaryota; kingdom Metazoa; phylum Arthropoda; class Insecta; order Hymenoptera; family Ichneumonidae; genus Hyposoter; species Hyposoter dolosus. Next base: position 6,947,935 of record OY998133.1, read on the forward strand.
CAGGTCACGTTACGTGCGAGTGCTGGAGAGATAACAGAGAAGCAGATCTGCGTTTTGCTCGAAAATGACTCGAAAAAAAAATAAAAGCAGCCCTGACGAAAAAGAGCAACGTGCAACTTTTGTTTTTCTCAAAAATTCATCCATGAAACAGCGAAAATTTGAGAAATGTTTGCACATGAGCGAGAGACTGATAGATCGCGAGGCAGCGAGTTCATTTGAAAAACTGCAGGTGCGTCCACCGAAGTGAAGGTCGATTAGATTTTATCTCCGAGCGATAACTTACAGTGTCATTTATTTTCCGTTGTAACAAATAATCGAGCAGTCGATCTTCCGCCCCAAAATAATTGCAAACCACGAAACGTTAGATGTGAACAGCAGTTTGGCCAGAATTATCAATTTTTCTTCATCAAAATCAAACACGAAGCGTTTCCACCATGAAGATCGACGTTTGCTCGTTTATCTCGATTCACCGAGATTGTATCTTTCACCTTCCGTCAACGTCGTTGAAAACAGTCGAGATCTCTTTGCGCAGTTACCGATCATCTTTCCGCGATCGATCGAGTCTTTAGATTAATTTTCATGTCATTGTTTACAATCTTTGGCACTGTTTTTTTCAACGAATACGACGCAAGTCCGAGAGCATGCGAAATCAAAAGTTTCTGGAAGGACGAAATCCCTCCGAATGGCTAGACAGGGACCTCCATAAAAAAATAAAAACAATCAGCTTCTCCCTTCGCTGCTTTATCTCGATCGAAAAAATGTTCCCCTACCAGAAAGAAACAATTGCCCAACAGCCCAACGAGATGAAGTGACGAAGAAACACTTTGAAAGTTTCTAATCTGTGTTGGTTTTATTTTTAGAGAAGCGAAATTACTGACCACCGTTCGCGTTATCACGGATCGTTACAAAATAATATAAAAGCGGCGCCAATTGATATCTGCGAGATGAAATCTAATCTTATCAAAATCGAATACTTATTCGCAAGTTTTCGTATCGAAATGCCCGAAGAGGTTCTGTGAAGAAAATAATCATACGATATTATTGATTAATTGAATAATCGTGAACCCGAATAATCATTTACTCAATCAAATCGTTATATACACTCCTTTTCTCACAATCGAAAGGTAAGAATTTCGAGTGGGTGCAGATAAGACTGATTACCATGGAAACGAAGATAGATACGAAATACGCTCGAAACGTATAAAAATTCGGGTGGTCGTTGAGTCGTTGCCAGATAGATCGATCCCTTGATTGGAATATCGATCTTAAGCCTTGCAGTTTCCTCAAGAATTGTTTATTTCGTTAAGGAACAGGAACGTCAATATTTTCCATCATGATTTCGCTGCGAAGGATTTTTTTCCTACTGGCTCTTCTCGGCTTTGCGTTCGCCAACGACGAGGGACAGATCAATCTCAAGTACGTCGAATATTGTCTCTTATTTATAAATTAAAGCGATAAACTCGAGTTGAGTCCCAGAAAAAAATATGGAATTAAAAAGCTCTCAAAAAAAAAAAATGATTTTCGAAAGAAATTTTGTAATTTAAAAAAAAAGATTTCATCTATGAACTTTTTTCGTAGATGCTCGAAAAATTAATTAATTTATTCCTCGTCATTCATTTGTTGTGATTCAGGGACGACTCAGCAATCACTGTACAAGAACTGAATATCAGCTCACTGTTCGATAATTTCCTGCCGAAAATAAAGTCTTACATAACGAGGAACGGTTACGATCCCATGGGAATTCCAGAGATTGAAATTCCTCTTTCTTTGTTGGTAGGATATCTTGACAAGTAACGTGAGCTTTTTGCGAATCGCGTGAAAACGCGGTAACGATGGAAATAAAGAATCTAATGATTTTCTCGGTTTTATGTACAGCCTGGCTTGTTCAATACGAAAATGTCTTTGCATCACGGGTACATGCAACAGCTGTCAACGATTTACCGCACGGGAGACATTATTTGGCAGTGGACCGACGAAAAAGGATCTTTGTATGCCAATATCGGTTTCCAAACCTTGGACGTGAGTAAACTCAAAAGATTGTCGAATAAACCGTGAAGAAGTGTGATTCGAAATTAAAATAACTTTTTTTTTTTTTAATTTTTGGTGTTTTAATCGAAACAAAAATTTGATTCGTCTCCCTGGCAGATGAGTTACGAATACGCATTGCGATACATGCTGTACGATCGAAATGGCGATTGTTATGGTCGTTATCACAACGTCTCTGCGAGCATGCTCATAGACGTGGATCTCGTTAATCACAAAGCCAGTCTGAGATTTTTCAAATTTACTGGATTCGGGTAAGTCACCTTGTCTCTTCAATGTTCTCCCGAACACGTAAAAAAAAGAGAAATAATTGTGAAAAATGGTTCGAAAAGAAAATGAAACGACATGAGCAAACTTGTCAATTTTTCTATGAATCAAATTTGGAAAATACAAACCCACCAAATGCACATTTTCAAAAATTTACACACTCGTGGAGAACAGCAAATGTCAGAAATTAAACCGAGATCAGTATCGACTTGATTAAATAATTACGTCGCAATCTGTGTCAAACGAAAGATGAATGATACATAATTGTGTGAATGGATTACAAAATATATTTAATCTCAAAAAAATGAAAATTTTTATTATCAAAGATTTTCGGAGTGGATTTTCGTACAGATTGTTAAAAAAAATCATTCAGATTTCATTTTATCGTTGATTATCGCGATTCTAAATACTCTTTGTGCGTTAAATGCAACGATCTGGCCCAATAACCACGAGCTCGTGTTTCGTTTTCTACAAAAACTTCGAAACCTCATTTGGTGAACTTATCGAGTCACGTAATTTTCACGATGAAAAACCATGACATCGGAGAAATTGGATTTGTCGTAACGACCAGAAGCTTATCGTACACAAATCGTTCGAGTAAATTCAAAACGTTGAATAATCGTGATTGTGTGAGAATCGATCAGAGATAACGACAACAGTGAAAAAGAAACAGTAGAAAATAACAAGTTTTTTTAGGCAAGTTGAACGATAAGGAAGAAGCGAGATCTTTTCCTCGATCTCCAAACCTCAAGTTGACAATAAAAACGTTTCGAAATATTTATTTATCCTTTGTTTTCTTGCGCATTGTTTACAGAGATTTCAAATTGAGGCTAGAGGGTCACTTCGGGGATAAATTGCTCAACATTCTTATCGACGCCGTGACCACGATATTCAGGAAGGAAGTTCTAATGCTGGTCGAAGTGGTGGCTGAGAATGAAATTGGAAAAATGCTTCAGGACATAAATATAGCAATACCGAACGAGTTTCAAACCAGAGTCAGAAAAGTTACATTGGGACGAGAATTCGATGATTATATGCCTTACAAATTTGATTATTAAATTTGACGAATTCTACTCGAAGTCGATTGTAGAGCTTGAATCATGACGAAAAGATGGACGGAGAATAAAAACTGCATTTTTTATGATTTCAAGTCGAAACCAATTTATTAAAAAAAGAAAAGAAACAAAAAAATCGAAAAATTCTACTTCCGAAAATTATCAATTCCCGACGATTTTATTCATTTTTACGAGGAATCGTGTTTCGCGTTTCTCGAAACTTCCAAAACTTTAGAGCCATCGTGAAAAAAGGAAAAAAAAAAAACCTCGTTAACTTTTCATCAGAGATATTAAAATTTTCGGTACGAAATCCTGTCAAGTTTTATTCAAATGAACGCAGTTTTGCGAATTGAATGGAATTTGCAATTTATATGTGCGTATATAATCGACTGGCTACTCCGTGACTAAAGGCTTTGCTGAATGCCTAGGCGCAAGTTGTATTGCGGGGCCGCAGGCGCAAGCTTCCAGGGAAACAGTCTTCGAAAGTTCGCAAGGGGATTCGAGAGGATTCTGGGTGCGAGTAATGATCGACCACTCGGAGAGACTTTGTGTAAACACTTCAAAGGGTGATTCTGTGCACCTTGTATTTTCTGCAGTTCCAAAATCGAGCCACGATCATTAAGAAATTATGTTTGAAAAGGAAGTTGCGAAGATTGCTTCACTTCGTCAAGAAGTTCATTATATTAGGGTAATTAGACTCAATTAAGATAATTATCATTTGATTACTCAAACGTCTCGTAAAATGAGACGTTGTTACCCTGATGCGAACCTCGAATTCATTCAGTCTTTAATTTTGATTAGCTCGTTTGTACTCGTTGATGAAATATTTTGTCAGGATGTCGAGCAAAGAAAAGATTTGAAAAATCGTCGAATTTCCATTTCATCTCCGATCTTGGTGTTTTTTTTTTTATTCTCGAAACGACTTTTCAATCATTTGTGATCGAGTTTTTCAATTTTCTTCAGAGATCAGAAAAGCTTCCACCGTTGTTCGGAATATTTCTTCGTGTCTCCAGTTTTTTAAAATCACTTTTTACAAATAAACGATCGAAAAAATCACAATCACGAGGTTTCTTGACACTTGGGCGCAGAACTTTGATTACATATTTGAATTTTTATTACAACGGAGTCTGCGAGCGCATCTAACGAATGGGTGGAAACATAGAAGGGGTGTGCATTAGGTTTGAGTAAATTGAACACAATCGCGGTATTCCCCCACGCTCATCCGAGTTCACAGACTCTGCTGTGGTCACGGGAATCCGATTATTGTACAGCATGTCCACCGTAATCCAAACAGCAAGTGCACAGCGGGTTTAGCGTGTCTCTATAGCGACGTTTCCGAAGATCTCACTAGCAGAGTTCACTCTGTACAACAGAGTAGCCAAATCCTTAGGATTCCTTAATTAAACCTTCAGATAATCGACAAAGTTGTTTGCCCATTGTGAGTATTTTGCTGCACCGTATCGATTGGCATTCTCGGACGAGCAGGCAATGAGCCGAGCAGGAGATTGTAACGAGCAAGCTTATGTTTCAATAGCCGAGGAGAAAATTCTTTTTGGACTTCGTATGTCCACGTGGTCCGACTGTAATTTAAAAAAAAAATCTATTCATTTTTTATTATTTTATTTTTCATCCATTGGGAAAGCCAAGAATTTTGCGATGTCACGAACGTCTTTGACGCTCGAATAGCATGTTTTCATGTGACGCTTCAGAAATACGATTCGTCTCGCTTCTGTTACTTTTAGTCTTGAAAGGATCCAACACAGCTGTCATCGAAATGATGACAAGAATGGTGCAAACTCACAGAAACACTATTGCAATTTCTGAAGCGAAGTTTGGCCGCAGATGGGCGCGACAAATCATTTCTAGCGAACGGGTAAACGCACGAATGCTAATTTTGCTTTGTAGCGAGAAGAACGTCTATGCACAGGTCTGAGCGACACGAAGTCAAGTTTGTGAGTGAAACTATGAGATGCAGTGGCGGGAACATGAAAGCTGCTGACAACGCTACTTGCTAGAGAGACGGGAAAGAATGGAAGAAGGAACGGGGGTTGAAGAGAAATTCAGGGAGAACGAGACAGAGAGCCAGAGAACGGGAAGAGATGTCGTTACGGAGGATACAGTTGAGGTAACGTCGGGTTCTGGCGAAGAAGGCCGAAGCGTATCGAGCGCAAAGCTTCAACCCGCCGGTAAAACATAGGCAAGTATAGTTGTGACGTGAAAAATGTGTGAGTCTCGACGTTCGTAGACGTTTCCAGGGCAAGGTGGGTTTCTCCGGGTTCCTCCAAGAGCGGCAGTTGGTTGGAAACTCTGTATTTGTACTTACGAACCCGTAGAAACCGCTGATAATCAAAAGTGCGGTTGCTTAATCGCGTTACGTCTTACAATTCTCGGGATTCGCCCTTCTGACTTTCAGGAGCTGTTCCCCACGTCACCGAGACTTTCGTACATCGCTTGACCACCAATGCACACTCCCCGCAACAGAACTTATGGCCACAGACTCGAGAAACAGCCCTCATCGTCGTTGAATCCTCTTCAAATAAAAACCTCAAAGTTCAAAATGACCTCGAACTTTAAAACTGTCAGGGATCGAAAAATATTTCACAGTGAAGCGTTTATAGCAATTGTTGGGAGGAGAGCCGGAACCAACAATTCTTCTTTGGAACAGCAGTGCTTCAACTGCCTAAAACATACCCTCCGGGACAGCGGTTGGAGGAACGCCGTCTATATTGATTCTTTGTGACCAACACGATGTCCCCAAGCGCTTACCATCATTATTCATAACAGCCTGTTCTTCATGAATGTAATATTAGGTGCACTCAAGTTCAGGACGCATATGGGCGACATTGGTGGGCTTTCCAAGCTGGAGAATATGTTACAAAGACGTTTGCAGTGCTGGCATGGATGGTGGTGCATCTTGTAAGATGGAAAGAGAGTGAGGAAACAAGATGAGCGAGAGAAAAAGCCTCTCGAGGTCGTGCTCTTGCGCGCGCGCGCGCGCATACTAAGACGTGCAGCAGACTTTGCTCGAGAAAAGGAAAGGATGATGGGAGAGGCGTGAGCGAGAGAAGCGGGCTGAGGGTGACAAAAGGAACCACCGAGTCCAGCCGAGCTGCGCCGAGCCGGGCTGGGCTGAGCCGGGAGGAGCGTAATCTCAACACATGACCCACACACACACACACACACCCATTTTATGTTTCATTTTGACGAGGAAGAAGAGAGGCACACAGGTGTGTGTAATTCGTGTTGGCAAGTTCGGTCTTCCCGTCTAAGTGGCTCCACAATGTACTCACACACGTGAGCATAATTAGTCCTGGAATAAGGGAGCGGGAATAAGAGTTACCGAAAAAAAAACCTCGTTAACGATGTCTGTTCATGGATGAACGTATAAAACGTCTCTATCCTCCTGAGCGGGATTGGAAAATTAACTTCTCGGTATGTCGAGATAAAGGACAATAGGAAATAATCGTAATGTGTACTAAGGTCCTAGATGGCGTGTGCAAATCTTTATTGTAATCATGAAACAATGAGGGGCCTTGAAGTTCGTGCAGCCCCCGATGGCTTAATGATTCCCGGTCATTTTCGATCCGCCAAATTTCATGAGAAATTTTTGTATGACGATGAGAAATAAATTGTCGAAATGAAGCTTGTCCAACCGAGCGATCTTGATTGTCTCCCAATTCCGTGAGTGACGTAGTCCGAAAGAGGCTGTGGCACGTTTCACGAGGAACACAAGCTCATCGGCCGCGTGTACAAAGAAACGTGCACGTATGTGCAGATTGGCGTGGACACGAGACACGAGAGGGCGCCGCGGACTCACCAGCTTGGAATGTACGCACTTCTACATTCGCAGAAATCATGAATACACACATGAGGAGAATGGCCAGGCGCACGGACATACACATATGTACATTGTATACGGAAGGCTCGCAAGGAATACAGGAAGGGAAGAGCGTTACGCGCGAAGATACTAAGAGAGGAAGGCGAGCGGGAGCCGCGGAGAGCGCCGAGTCGCGAGGCTTTTGCTCACCACATCGCGCGCGGGAATGCGCGGGCACTAGCACTCACGGATTCTCACACACACACAAACCGATCTACCCAAAGAGAGAGAGAGAGAGAGATCTCACATGGATGAGATGGAAGGCGCTCACGGGGACTACGCTCGGCTCGGCTCGGCGTCGGTACGCCTCCTCCATGCACGCAACGCAGAGCCGAGGACAGTAGTACAAAGCTCCGGCTTCTGCGAGCGTCGAAGGCAAACACCAGCGACGTTTTCAACTCCGCGTTTTCTCGCTGCTCGTTGTTTCTGCGTTTTATTTCCCATTCCGTCAATTTCGAGGCTCGAGCTTCTTCGTAGATTAATCTCGAGGGCAAAAATGCATCGTAGCATCGCCGTTTAGCGAAGAATCATATCGAAACAACGCGATTGCACTTCGTTCAGAATTTATTGGGCTGCGTCCACCACGCCGAGCTCGAGACCAGCTCCAAAACGATCGGAAACTGTTTTGACGAATTTCCCCAAGAAAGCCGGTGGCACAGGTACGAGACAAGAAGATCACGAGCCAGTCAACATTTTCACCGTGCTCAACGAAGACCCAGATCCATAAGAATGGATCTCCAAAGACTGATAAGCGAGGTTCAGGCAAGGCCAGCGATTTGGGACCAGAAAAACACTCATTATCATAACAGGGACGTCATTCTGCGACTCTGGGGTGAAATTGCCAAAGCTTGTGATGTATCCAGTGAGTATATATCGTTAGAACAATCGTGTAGCATGTTACGAGGCTCTAATTCCACCAGTCATCACGTGTTCGATCCAAGGGCACTGAGAAAAGAAACTACTTCTCTTTGCAACTGCTCCAACCTCGAGGCCATCCCTGCCTTGCCTTATTTACCCTCGTAACACCCCTTCAGATATCGCAATTCCCCTCTCACACAACAGCAGTTTCCCTTGACCTCGATACCTTCTTTCTCCCAATGAATTAATGTAGACGTAAGCCTCGTTCATATTTACATCAAAATGCCATCAGCACTTGGTGGCAATTCAATTAGAAGCATGAGCATAGCTAGGAAGCTGTTGAGATGGTTTAGCGCACGAAAGAATTGAAAGATTGTGATCCAACCATCGATGCTTTCCTTCCGAAATGCTTTCTAAACGATAGCGACTTTCCAAACTTTTTTCGATTGGGAGAACGGCAAACTTCATGGATGTGGAGGATTTCTTGATTAGAGGAAGGTTTGTCTATTAGTTTTCGATTGTTGTGTAACGCTAGTACGAAGCTCCAAGACTTCGAGGGTTTGATTTGAGCGATATCGCAGTTGAATCACGTTTGGACATTGATCCTTGATATTCGTGTCGTTAGAGAAACTAGAAGTTGTGGAGACTAATCCCGAAGGTTATGATAATAGTGAACTTAGATTTTCTGGTGTAATCGGATTAGGGAAATGTTGATTTGACGCACAGCACCGCAATGTCGTTTCTGTATGTTACTAGGCGACGTGGCAAAGTCGAAGTGGAAGCATTTGCGTGATAACTTTCGTAACGAGTTGAAAAAGACGTACCGGGGTAAGCCTGCTTACGACGGAAACGGTTCACCACCGAATGTCTCTGACCACGAGTCCAAATGGGTTTGGTTCAAGAGCTTACAGTTTCTACGTGATCAAATGAACTCAAGGGTCATCGGTGGATGTGGACATCCGCAGAATGGGGTTGGTACTTATCAGACGTCTTTGGACGAGACACAAATCGAGCCTCAGATCGACATCGTCGAGGGTGACGAAGAGGCTCATTTCGACGACATAGACGGCGGCGAATCTTGCACGTCGTTGATGACTAGCGAGGAAGTACTGAACCAGGCTGGTCTGCCATCACGAAAGAGAGGAAAAATCGGGAGAAAAAGATTTTTGATGGATGGCATGGTCGAGGGAATGGACTATCATCCAGTCATCGAACGGAAACGTTACGAGCAAGCTGTTTCGAGAAGAGTGAGCATCGATGAGGATGATGACACTTACCACTTTCTCATGAGTGTGAGAAGTCCAATGAGGAGTTTACCTCTGGAACGACAGATGTATGTCAGACTCAAAATCCAGGAGATAATCCTCAACGAGATGACGGCACTTGGCCAGCACGCAGGGAGAAGCCACGATGCTGCGAGTCAACAAGACACAAAGACACAAACACGAGTCGGAATACCGACTAATTCGATCCTACAGAATCGCTCCCCCGAACGTGCTACTGACGATAATTACTTTAGTTAGAAGTGTGCAATCGATCCGCGTAGCATCCTGGCTGTTTGCCTCTTGAATTAACGCTCCGTCAACTCCCGCAAGATATTACCTTGAATTCTCCCAACGGTACGATCGATGTATACGTGTGCTCTGTAATCATTTCTTCTTTGTACTAAGTACACCAAACATTAAATTCGTCTTCATGGGCATAGAGTACAAAAACTTGTTACTGAGTGATAAGATTTCTTGTACAGTTGACGTAAAAATTAAGAACAACGAATTTTGTCTTGCTCGACAGCAATAATATTTCGAGTCTCGTAACATTGTATTTTATCAAAACTTCATGAACCATTGAAGTACTCTAGCGTCGTGTTACATATGAACGTTTAAGTCCTGGAGCAAAGTTGTGATATCGCCAGGAAAATTTGTAACGTGACACGGTAATGACGTGGACAAAACTCTGTTATCGCGAATTTCGATGTAAGAACGTGGGAAAGTGGGACACGTGCACGTTGGCAATAGGAAACAAACACAACTAAGAAATCAGCGAAGAAAATTGAAAAATAAACGTGAATATATATTTTCCAGCAAATTGCAAACGGAGTTTCTGTTCAGAATTTCATTTAAAAAAAAAAAACTGTTTTCCCTTTCCCAGTGTTTGATGTATTTTCCATTGATATTAAACGCATTTTGTGAGCTTGAAAAATGCTCGCACAGGAACAGAGGGTCTTCGTTATTTCACGAGCAACTAGATGGATCGACGTACCCCGAACGTGTGTTCTCATCGTTCGAGGAGACGTCACGTGCGAAAGGGGAAAGCTCCGATGAAGTATTTCGGACTTATAGTCCGGACCTTCCAGACAAAATGTTCTTTTATGCTAAAAGGTCAATTCGCTAAAAGTCCCGGTCGACAGCATCGAGACTGCTACTTCCGAATATTTGCTGGTCGAGCCATGATCTTGATAAATCGCTGGGGGATTAAAGATTCTAAGCAACTCCATGGGTTACGTTTTTTTTTTTTTTAATCCAACGATTTCCACGAGCCTGTAGGTTCCCGGAGGATAACAGCGGTAACTCTGGTTGACAGGTATGCCCCAGAGCACTACCATAGAATTTACACTCTACTGTACACACCCGTCGTTTAGTTACGTACGCTGAATGTTCATTTGGAGCTGATACTGCTAGTTACCAGGTGCAGCATCATTCTCCGAGTCTCTCTCTCTCTCTCTCTCTCTCTCGCTCCCTCTTCTATCTGTTTCTATTCTATCGTGCCCTTCGCCATGTCGAGCTTCGCTTTGGCTGCACTTCATCCTCTCGGTGATACACGTTTCCTACGCAAAACATGCGTGTAATACGCGCGATAGTGGAGTCCTGCGGAATCAGCTTCCTCTCCTGCAAATTCTCTCTCTCTCTTTCTCTTACGTTAATGTCGGACGCCGAGAGCACTCACCCCTATTGTTTTCCACGATATGCCCAGGAATCTCTGAACTAATGCCTGGTTGCCATCACCACAAAACAGAATCCCTCGCTTTTCCTCCCCCTGGTAATATTCAATGCAGTATTCAAGGTTTCCATAGCTCACTATCTTCCACAATGAAGTACGAACGAACCTTTGCACCTTTCTTCCTCCATCTAAAGAACGACGAACGTGAGTCGTAATTAATTTTAAAAATTAAATTAGATTCTCCCGAAATAAAAATTTTGCAGTTATTTTTCCACAATTTATCATTTTTTTTTTTTTACTAATAAAATAAAATTCCAATCTACAATGTGAATATTTTCTCAAAATCAAACGCAGCGAACTTTCGACTCGAACAGGAAAAATCGAATCAGTTGTATTTACATTGTTGCAAATTAAACAAATCCAGACTTTTTCCGAGTGGAAGGAAACGACTCAATGCGGACGTGGAACCGACCCGGAAGAAGCTCGATAAATAATAATATCAACAAGAATGTTTCATCGACTGTTGAGCGCAAGTGAATCACAAGTAAATGAAACTCTGTCGTCTCTCACTTCGAATGGAACAAGGTAAGTCACAATGTCAATGTTCTAGTTTTGTTACACAGCTCATGGCTCGGCGACTACCTGTTTCAACGTTCAAATCTTGTTCCCTGTATCTCGGCTTTTCAAAGCGAATATATATACCGATCGTATAGCCATAATATATGCATATAGACAAAACGTATTGTCCCTAACGTCTCATGTCGTCGGATTCGATACAGACAATGAGAGCGACAAAGACGAGGCTATGTATTTTTGTGCATACAGGGTGGCTGGAATGTCAGGCATAAAAACTTTGGAATAACTTTATGAATGTGGGTAGAAACGATCGATGCATCGACTCGAAGCTTTTTTCGTTTTATTTAAAAACCTAAATTTGTTGAATCGACAAAATCTGCAGTCACCAAATTATTTTGTTGATATTGCATTTCGAGAAATTGGTTTATTTTTGTTCTCCTAATTATTGGGGCCAAATAAATATCGCTTACCGTATTTTTAAATTAACAAATTTCACTTTGTTGACTTTTTGAATGTGCATTTTCTGAATATTTTTTAAAATTATTCGGAATTTTTGTACAAAATTTTATCCTGTTTCGATTGATTTCATTTTTTTTTGAGTTTTTATTCGGTCGTGATAATCTCGGAATGGTCATTTCAATCCCAAATTTGAATTTGCTCATTTTCCAGAAAATTTGTAGCAACGCGATAATTCGTAGGAAATCAAATCCTCGTCGATTTTCTGCGAAACGACTAATTTTTCGAAATTGCTAGCATCTTTTTCGTGGATTCAGTTCTTGGCTTACGATTCAAATAAGTTCCGAACTCCACGATGGTAAAAATAGAAATTTCATAAGATCTCGAGCATCCTATTTATAAATAGATAACAATAAATAACACGAGCTTGCATTCGGATTTAATATAAAAAAAAAATCGACTGAATCTTGAATGGAAAAGTTGAAGCTCGTGGACGCCCTGTATGCGAGTACGTGTCAGAGAGGATGGAGGAACTGATAACGTCATTGTTTCTCCAACACGAGGGAGCGAGAGAGAACGATAAAGTACGGAGTTTGCACCAGTTTCGCGAGTTCGGCGACCGCTGCGCGGTTATTGGACATCGAAGGCGAGTACGTGGCATCATCAACCTAAATATATACACACGTATACCCACACAAAATATGTAAAGATCGCTTTGAATTTAATTAAACGAGCGTTATTAAGCTCCAGGCTTGCACGACCAGGTCGAGTGAGAAGTTTCTCATAAAATTAATAGGAAATAGTGCCCATACGGAATCGGTTGGTTAAGGTAACTGGAAGTCGATGAAAACGTCCCTGAAACTATTTTCACCAAAATAAACAGTATGTCTAAAAGGTTAAAAAAAATCAGCCTAGTCAGTCGCGTAAAATTTATTATTCCCTTTCAAAACATTTGAGAACTTTAGGCGCGGCAGAAATTCCCTAAATGAGTTTAATTTTTTACGAACAAAGTCCCACTTCGATGAGCTCCGCCATATCTTTTTAAAAAACTGACAACATTTTGAAAATCGATCGCAAATTTTTTTTTTTCTGATTCTCGATCGCCTGCCACCAAAAAATCCAAAAAAGACGAGAAATTAATGAGAATTTTTCTGTTTCGTCGTTGACCGAAATACACAAGACTTTCTTAATATTTCGATCGGAAAAAGCAAACCGTCGTCGCTCAGATTGATCGACGAAAATCGTGGAATTTTGGCTCCGCACCACAAAAATTTTTGTTGGACATTTTGCCGTTCCCGTGCAAACGATTCATTTAAATTTCACGTTTACGTTCGATATTTTATGGGGGAATGGAAAATTATTACTCGCTTAAAAATATTTTTTTTTTTTATTTGCCAGAGTAATTGATAGACTTACGATGAAGACTGTTTGTGCCTGACAACTCTTCTGTAGCTTGGCAAAAAATGTGTTCGACATCAGTCTATCTGGAAACTTCGTTAGCTGTTTCTGGAGCTGACAAGAGTAACCGGAAGTTGTGACAAAGGAGAGCAGAATGAATTTATGCAGGAGCGCCGAACAATCGGAGAGTCGCATGTACACACAACGAGACACCACAGACGAAATTCGAACCGGAATGAGAACAAAAAAAAACGAGAAAAAGAGAGGCTTGGGAGCATCGAAGAAGAAAAGCTCCTGGTTACGTCAGTTGAGTGATAAATAAATCGTGAGGTAATGAAATTAGTGGACTTTTACGAAAGACAGGAAAATCTTGACGAAGAACTGGATGAAGTTAAGAACGTAAATATGAATTTGTAGAAAAAATCCTGAGAGTTTGTAATTTTCACAATCTGCAGTTTGATAGTCGTGAGAAGTTTTCAAGCATCGATTGTTTCGCTAGTTTCAAAGCTCCACGTCATTAGCTTGTAATTTCCAGACACCCTGTCAATGGAGTGACGTCTGTACCGTTTTTGAATAGTAGATGCGTTACGATCCCAAGAACAGTGCGTAAGACCAGACTGAATATTTCGGCGTTTGAACGAGAAGAAATTTCCAGAGCTCGACTTCCGGTTTCGTGTTTATACGAAACGTTGGATAGTAAAAATTCTAAATATGGAGAAAGAAGGAAGAACAATGCGAAGGTCGATGGTAACGACGTTGGAAAAAGGTGAACGTTCAAAGGACAATTCGTGTGTTGGTTGGAGGCAATAGTCCGAGGGACATGTAAAAATAGACAAAGGGTGGTTTAGAATATAGTGCTTTTTGTACAATCATAACGAAAGAATTGGAACGTTATTGGCAGAGCCAATGGAAGGCACGAGGGACGAGACGATACTCGTGACAATCGGAACTGGTCGAGTATTGTAAATACATGTAACTATAGACATCAGGAACGACGGATCTATCTCTCAATTGGCCTGGACGCTAATCCTCGTTTTGTGAGGGAGCAAAAAGCCAACAGAAATATGCCCGGGCTTCTGGATTCTGCTGGTACACGTTTGCAATTGAGTTTTTCCGCGTTTTCTCTTCCACTTCGCCTATCTATTTTTTTTTTTTGCCTTTCTTTTCACGGAGTCTCGCAAAACCCGCATAAATCTATTCAAATCGAGACTATATCCGGTTTGCGCCCATTCCGTCTAGACCATTCGAGAAGCATGGAGAAACAGGGCGAGAAGGAGTTTCTAAAGCAAGCACAAAAGTTTCTCCTTCTCGTACTTTTTCGTTCACGAAGTTTACTGCCTTCATTATTCTCTGAATTTCCACGAGGAAAATAATCCACGATGTAAGTGTGAATACGTGTTTATTATTTTTCGTGCTCTGGGCCATAAATCAAATACTTTTTTCGACCCTAACGATACACCATAACTTTTGGTAGCTTACTTACTCACTGTCGGTCTATTGGACCGACGACTTTGATGCTTCATAACTTTGCAACGAACAGCTCGATTATAAGTTAATTGTAGTGAAATCGATACGCCAGACTCTCACCAATCTGGAAGAGCAGTCAGCAAAATTTGGAAGTCGTTCGATTCAAAGTTATGACGTTTATAAGGAGACGTCTTTCGAGTATTTACCAGGGCCGCAGGGAAGGAAAGATGCTTCGTCGCTTATGCGTGACAATAGGTCAAGGATCTTTCACGATTTGTTGAAAAATGGTTGAGAAATATATTCAATGAATTTCGATCATTCGATGAATCGACGAAGAAAAAATGAGAAAATGTGATGGATAATTTGTGCAATTCAATTTAATGGCTGGATGTTTATGTGGAAAGTTTTTTCGCCGACGTTTCAACGTTTAATCGATAAAAAGTCTTTAAAAAACGTACCCCGCCAGTGTTTTCCAGTTATTCATTTATTTTCACAAACTATACTCAGGAAAACCATTACTTCCGGAACTTCCACTTCACTAGCAATTCTACAGAGTTTCGTAACGATGCTTGAAACTGTCTCGAGTAAAAAATGGTCTGTGTATGGACGAAAGAATATCGGGAAAACTAGAGGAGAATTTCTTTTCCAAAGCTTCTGTTCTCCTTTTTGTTTACCAATAGTCTGCGAGCGTTTCGTTCACGGATTGTCTATCGCGTGCAGCACGGAAAGACGGAAAATGAGTCTTGACGAAAACGGAAACGAAGAGAAGAGCAAGATAAAACGGGAGCTTGTCCCTTTGATCACAAAGTCAAATGTAATCACCGTACACTCTTCTTTTCCAGAGCAGGAAAACCGTAATACATTTTGTTAAATGCACATGCATATACTTTTACATTTGAATAGCATCTCAAAATGCAGGTTTGGAAGCAGCTCGACATCGAGCCAACAATTGACAAAGTACGAACAAAAGTTGCTAAACATTTTTTTTTTTTAACACAATTTTAATTTCCTCGAAAAATGAATCGCAATGATTAATCGAGGAATTATTCTATTCGAAACTGCAGATTTTATAATGCTCCGTAAGTTTTTAACAATAAACATTTTGGTTTGGGAAACTTGACCGATAACGATTTGTACGTAAAAAAATGAATTTCCAAACCTTGGATTTTCGTAATCTGGCAATGTGACATTTGTCAACACGAAATTTACATTTTTTGATAATTTATTGCCAAACAATATTTAAAAGTTATTTAAAAGTTAATAAAAAGATAATTGATTGATTGAAAATTAATTGCGCGTGGCGTTGGCACAAATATTGTTTAAAGTCAAAAAGAAAAAAAAATCATGTCACGGGGAATGAAAAATCGATTTAGGCTCGGGTCAAATTGACCCAGAGTGGAAAGACTCGTAAATGCAGCCATCACGAATATTCTACAGCGGTCGTAGCCCTTAAATTGTGTTTTTGTAAACATTCAATATTTCGGTAATAGACAGAATTCTTTTTTACGTGTCAACAAAAATTTCAGGCGGACTTGTTTTTGACGATATTCTCAAAAACGCGGATAGAACAAAGTTACAGCATTCCCTTGTTAACCTCAAAAACTCGACACCCTGTACAGATTGGATTCAGTCACGAAAAAACTCATATGTACGTAATACGTAAAGAGTAAATTACGTGCGCGAAGTTAAAAATAGAAATCAGTGGAAAACGTCTGTGCAACTTTTTTGTTTGAACTCGTTGGGATCCAACGAGTTTTCTCTTCCCTCCGCCCCGCGCCGCGCTTCGTCAACTAGACAAAAAAGCCGGCAAGATGGCGGTAGATGCCCACGCATCGCGTTCACCGCGTGTGCTTCGCGCGCGAACGATCACAACAAAAAACAAAAGGAAAGCGATTCGTCAGGTCAATGTCGTTTCTGAACACGTTTATAAATAAATTTCGCGACCATCGTTTTAGAAATATTAAAAGAAATAAAAAGACAAAACGAAAACTCACGTTTTTTCGGCTGATTGCGTCGGGATCGTTGTTATTTTTCGTTGAAAAATGCGTTCGATTATCTGATTCCGGGAAAGGTCACTGCGTGTTTATGTTTTCGAAAAGCAACTCCAGCACGTGCAACGATCAAAAAACAAACACTACGAGCAAGAGTTCTAAGTCCATTGTCATTCGTGTCCAAACGACTCTACGACTGCTGTTCGCGAAATGTAAACAAAGCTCGCCGACTAGTCGTCCCGCGGTATACTGAACGAGGCCTACGAAAAACACTACACATATTCGATTTTCGTATACGCACAATACGGTTGCTCATAATAAAGTGAAAGAATGTGCTTCGCGAGTGGTGTATCCTTTTCGACGACTCTTTCGATGCCCACTATTAAAATGTGTTTATGCGTGATGACCGTTAGTTTACAAACAAGTGAGACAAGTGACCAACGCGCAACGAAGCACGTGCGCGCGCACCTCTAATGGAGACGCTAACGAAACACTTCGCCAATCCGGCTTCGTTTTTTCGAGCATTATTCATTTTTATCTTGTGCTTCATTATTAAGGAACCATTAAGGAAGGTACCTGAGTATTTTTATAATTGTTTCAATTATGTTATTGCATAATCTCAATAGTTCCAATAATTGCGAATTTACGAAACGACGTAAAATCAACGGAACTTCGATACGAAAACTCATACTATTTCTCAAGGGGATGACACATCTGCGATGTTCAGATATCCTTCCGACCCAACATGGACTCAGTTTCGAAAAATAGACGGGTGAGGAATTAAATATTTTTAAAAACTATCGCAATAAGAGAATAAAAAAGTTTGACGATGCTAGCGAAGGAAAAATCGTTCCTTCGTTGCTATTATAAGAGTAAACCGAAGCGCCCGCAACAAAAACTCGTTCTTGGCATTGCAGCGATCAAGAACTTGCTTGGGATTCTCCAACTTGCGTCTCTCGAAACGCAAGAGAAAATCCACAAGACGCGCCTGTTGTTTGCGTTCTCAGCGATTTTCTGCTTCTTACTTTTTCTCGTTACTTCTATCTTTTGAAACGGTGGGAATGACGGAATTCGTTCAACTATTTTTCGATAAATTGCCAATAAGCAAAGCCCATTGTTCGCGTTTTTCATCCACCATTTTTTCTCATTCCATGTTGAGCAAAGAAAAGAAAAAAACCATTTCATTCTCAACTGTTTCATATATTTTTGAAATAACTTTGAAAAAGTAAAAAAAGAACGCCGAGTTCTTTTTTAAAAATGCCTGTTTTTTAATTGCCAAGAAATATAAACCAAAAACTATTAAACCTCGGTGTGCGTTTTTAAGAAAATTCGCATTATATCAAGCATAGCATTATGTCAATGTTAATTATTCCCGGGCTTATTTTATTAATCCAGCGAATATCAAGTTTTTAATGACTTTGAAGTTTGCATCGTTGGAATGCAACGAAATTCTATTTTTTCTTCAGCAGAGCTCATAATTATTATTTAATATTTGGTTCGAACAGTAAAACGATCTTCTTTTGCGACCAAAAAACTCAATCGACATAAAAAATTGCCATAAATTTCAAAACTCAATAAATCAGGAATAAACCGAATATATTTCGTTGAATCTCAACGGAATAGAGGTATTGACCTCTATTCTCCCTGAATTTTTCTTTTGCACAGAATCGATGGTTTTTGGGAAAATATCTTAAAAAATTTACTGAAACGTATCATTTTCAATCTAGTGGAATTAGAAATTCACGATAAAATCTATTAATGAAATTTTTTCTGAAGACTCACATACCCCAGAAATGTCAAAAACAGAGTCGATTGCGATAATTTTTTTCAAATTCAATTAATTGTAGTAACTATAGGAAAACAGTGCTCGAATGAGGACTTTGGAAGAATAATCGCCCCGTCGTCTTATTCGCTTTATTCTCGTGCCACAGATCGATGGTAGGGAGTAAAAGAAATCGAGGAAGAGAGAGAGAGAGAGAGGAGACTTAAAGTACCGCGGAGCATTACACGGGCAAGGTCGTACAGGGTTAATGCGCAATGACCTCGTTGCTTTATCTCTTTCTCGATCTTTGCCACTCTTGTGTCGTCTAGTGGCGCCGATTATTCGAGTCCTCCACGAATCGTCTCATTTATAACAACGAGAGCCAAATAACGAAATATGAAACATTAGCACCCGGTACTTTGGTCCCGTGCAATAATTTTGAAAGGGAAAATACTTGAGAAACGAAAAGTTACCGACTGGGTGCACAGAGAATTCTTCGCTGTTCGCTGGACGCAAAAGGTCAAATGTCAGATGAAAAATATGGTCCACACATCGAGTTAATATCGTCCAATTATCTTGCTCGTAAACCACGATTTATTGAATCTCTTTTGACTATATCAATTACGAGAAATTATAGACTCAATAATTCCACAAAAATTCATCGTTTTTAATCTCTTTTTAAATTGCCTCGTAATTCAGTCTGTAATACGCGAAGCCTGCTGACTATTTCAAAGATACAAGTATTATCCTTCAGCCAAGTTGATCTCTCCAGAGACAAACTAATATGTCGATGTCAAAGCTCCTGCTTTTACGTCGTTACGTTTAAACTCGTTTTTCCAACGCGAGACACTGTCTCCAGTCTCACAGAATCTTCGCATCCCGATGCCTGTGTATAGGAAGTTCCAAAAGTTACGCTAAACTTTTATCACTCACAGAGAGCTAGAAATTTCGAAAAAAAAATCATGTAACTTTTTCCTTTACGATTGAGTTTCGTGGAGATATTAGGGACTTGCGTTTTTGCAAAAAAGACGCCCTGCTTAGAATTTTTAGGCCCATCTCGTTTCCTTACATTCAGTCGACCCTTACGTTCAGGATCCCGGAATCTTTAGGTTCGCTAATTAACAATCGAAACTTAAAATCTAAAGATCACAATTATTTTTCTGATTTTATTGAAAGAAGAAAAAAAAATCGCTGCGGAAAACCAAAATGGAAAAATTAATGGATAAAGTTCCTATAATTGCTGTAAATTAGAAATGCAGAGACTTCTCTATCGATCGGTGCCTTTCGATGAAAAAAAAAAATTGACAATTCAACTTACAATTAAGTTTGCATAATTTTGAGGATTTTTCGCATTCGCCAAGTAATTTATCATTCGACGTAGTTCGAAGATTAGAATGATAAAAAATAATTGATCGATGATGCGGTGTAAATAAATCGGTAGACACGATCGATGATAAAACGAGGATGACACTCGTCTCACCCCGGTTTGGATACAAGATTGATAGAAAAAAGGAGAGAAAAAGAAAGACAGAGATTCATGAATAGGAATTTTATCGTCATCACTTTCCCTGGGATATCGAGCTTGGGAGACGTGTATACCTAACCAGAGAGTCAGCTTGCCTTAATTAGTGTAATTAGAGTGTGGCGAGAGCCACCAGGGGGTAAGATCACCGCGTTGGCGAACCGGTACTCACCCGAACCATTCGTATTAGTCTTGGACCAAATACACGCATACGGAAACGACTATAAATGTGTACATCGACTACACATCGATACAGGGTGTCCGAAAAGTGGGAAAACGGTCTCGTAAGGATTTTGCATGATTTTTCCAACTGGAAAGCTATTCAGAGTTCGGAATTTTTTTGTCTGGGAACAAAAATCGACCAAACTGACGAAAACAGTAGGAAAAAAACTTTTTTTCCTACCTTTTTTCCGGAACCTAAAGAAATTAATTAATGATTATCGATCCGTAAATACAGAATGAAAATTGTTGATAAAAAAGTTTGATCACGACTGGCGTAATTTATAATTGAAGAATTAGAAAACGTAGCGGATTTTTTCTCAAATCTTGGCGATGAATTTTGCAACTTTGAGAGTAAATCGATCGTACGATCATCCCTTTATGGTCGTGATTCGCCTCCGATCTTAAGTCCCAGTGGACGAGGCACACAGGGAGCGAGGATCGAGTTCCTCTTTTTTTTGTTTCGCGTTCTTTAGTTTTTTTTATTTTTTTTTTATTTATTTGCACAATCTCGAGACACTGTGCCTCGTCTTATAAACTTTTCTACCTCTGGCGCGTGCGACTCTCATTCCCTCGTAGTAAGAATCACGCGAGTCTTGAAAACGTTGTATTTATTGAACGCTCATGGCACTCACTACTTTCGTGATTTATTGCCAAGCGTTACGTGATATTCTTTGAAAACCGTGAAGCAACCCATAAACTATCGTGCGTTTGACATTTCATTGATTGAATAAACAAATTACGAAAATTTACAAATAATTTTATCAAAATCAGTTCGAACGTAAAGTGCAGAAAGTGGCTGCGCCCTTATGACGGCGAAGCTGTGAAATAAAACATAGTGACAGTGTGATCAGTGCACCTGGAAACTCAACAAACCCGAAAAACAGCAGGAAAAAAAATCAAGTCAACTTGAAACTTGAAATCGACGTCACGATAAACAAAACAAATTTGTTGAGTACGATCTTTTTTTTCTAAACATTATTAAACGATTTATAATATTTTTGAGTGAATTGAATGACCTTGAATGAATGATTAATTTACATTCCTTGGGTTTATGGCAACAGAGCTCTTTTGATTATTATTACCGTTTGTGGGATTCATTTTTCCTCCATTTCCGGAGACAAAGAAAATAATCTACAAGAAATTTTCTTACGTTTGCGGAATTAATCTTTTACGTTGGACAATGATTATTGCTGACGATTTTAATAGTCAATTACGGGAGATTGCGCTCTCGTTGAATTTACTGTTTCAATCTTTCGATAAATGTGCTGTCAGTCGGTCAATTACGTTTGTAATGGGCACTCATATTCTCTGACGATAATTAAGCAATGTCACGCGTTGCTTTCCCTTGTCCTGATAGGCTTTATAATATCACAATTAATATTGCCGGTGATATTGAAAAAAAAGCGAATAAACACAAAGTAGCTCGTTTCGCCCCAGTCACTAGCTCGCCTCCTATTAATATCAATGTCTCATCTCGCTTCGTAATTAACGCTCGTCTCTGGGCACGTTGTTTTTTCCGGTGAACCAGACGATGAGATTCACTTTTTTTTTCTAATGAATGCATCAACTATTTTCACACCTTCGTAGGGAAGTTTTTATGGAGAGAATAACATTCTAAATTTTGCAAAAAAATGTTGTTCTTCCATAAGCAGCACCAGAGAATAACGTTTATTGTTCCTGAATTGCGTTTGGGAATAATTTAATTATTTACGACTCCATAAACCAAAAAATAAATGTCGTAAAGACGTTATTATTTATTTTCGAAGTTGATTCGTCCATTATTCAATTTCCATTGATTTTATCAAATATTTTACCATTTTTTAAAAATATTTCTTGGAACGATGTTTTTACTCAGTTCGAATTTTTACTCAGTTCTTTTTTTTTCATATTGACTGATTTTTGTCTTATCATAGTTATTAGATTAATGGAAGTTTCATTTCTTTATTTTTATCGACATCGAAACCTTTCTCTTATGCAAATAATGTCATCAGTGCATTTTTTTTATCCTCTCTCTTATCTTTCTTCTTATATTTTCGTTCTTATCGCATTCATATCGAACGCTTTGTCTACTCGTGCAAAATAATATGATTCTCTTGAGCTGTCGCAAACGTATGCACTGAGACATCAAATCCTGGCAAACTGATAACGCCCAACATTCGATTGTTTCCCGAGATGCAATTCCTGTCTCACAAAGTAAAAGAGGCTCGGAGAATTATAATGAGGAAACTCGAACGACCGGATATCGAGGAATATCATAAAAATTTAAGGATCAGAAATTGATCGATCTTTTTCATCAAATTCAAACATTTATTTCACATCCGCCTTCGATTTTCTCATCCTCTCGGGTTTCGTTCAGTTTATTTATAAATTTTGACGATTCAATTTTAAAAAATGAGATTTTTTCTTCATTTTTTTTTCTCTCCACCGGAGAAGAGACTCTGAAGAAGCTCGCATCGTTTTTTGAATTTATTCTCTTGTTTTCGAAAAAATATTTATTTTTGAATGAAAATTTTGAACAGATTTATCAAATTTTCTATGAAATTGTTCACTTGAGAAAAGTTACAACGATTCGACGGCTTATTACTTCTAAACGAAAAAACAAAGGCTGTTTTTTGTCGTGTATCTCATTCGAATTGGAAAAATTCCTGCGCATCGTTCAGTGTTAAATAATCGTACGTAAAAGGTTCTCAGGAGCCTGCTCCTTTTTCACGTATTTATGGGAAACGATAATACGTAGCATTATGAGGTAGACAGGGAATATATGCACCAGGCAATCCAGTCGACACTCGGTCGCGCCAAGGGAAATATAACTTTGATATTGAATAAAACACTCGCGAAGGTGGAGCCGAAGTGATTCACTTGAGTTACGATCGATCGTTAATCTTTCCTCGTTTTCGAGAAGAACAGTCGATAATAAATTTTCAACAAATATGGGAGAAAGTGAAGAAGAGGAAATAAATTTGATTTTTGTTCATTGTGCAAGACGTAGAGGTGCGTTTTCAAATTTTCGAAACTTGGTAATAATAATAGTTCGGCAGTTATTGATCAGGCTTCGTCAAGCATTAGAATGTTTGTCGACCCACCAATTACATTCTGACCCTTAACCTTACCCGTTTCGATGCAACGGTGCAGAAAAAGCTGAAGAGAAACCCTTGCCCTGTGCTACGTCTGAATTCGTTGCCCTGGCTTGACAGATTTAAATTCGTCACCTCGTTGAAACTTTGGGTCAATTCGACCCACAGTCCTTCGGTTAATTTTATTTAGAAAAATCGAGCAGTTTTTTCAATTTGTAATATTTTTCAGATCTCCGAGAAATATAGGGTACGAATGACCCAGTGTGTCTACAGAGGGTCAAATAAATCAATTATTCATAGATAAATTATAATCGTTAGTACAATCTTTTTTCATCGTATCCCATTCTTCGAATAGGTCGCGTAGTTTTTCTAGGATTAACTTGAATTTCACTGAATTTTATGAAAAAATTCTTGCTAAATTTGATCAATATTTTATCGCAAGTTTTTCTCCACATCTTTGTACGTAAGTTCGGAATCATGGAGATAAAAATACCTCGGAGCATGCGTAACCAGCAGGTTCGACAATCTCCTTAATCGCATCCTCCGCAAGAGCCACTTCCGGTCTTACAATTCCTCGTCTCATTAGCATCCTTGCCCCGACCTACGTCAATAGTAAGCGAGGATATGGTACACGTGAGACGAAATATTACATTATTGATTTTCCTTAACACCTTAAGGAGGTTGGCTACATACGACAATTTGATAAGAATTTAATAAAATTTGGTGATAACATTCTTTAACATCAAATACGATGACACAATTTTTTTCAAATTTTTCATTTACATAGTTGTCGAATAATTGGAGTTTACAATTCACAAAAGATGTACCTATATATATATATCTGAATCCTATGCTTATGCATGTAAACTCTAGTGTTCAATTGCTCGAAAACTATGTAAAAGAAAATTTTTTAAAAATTTGTATATTAATATTTAATACTAAAGAATATACTCACCAAATTTCATTAAATTCTAATCATTTCGAATTTTCCTATGCTTTTGACATGGCAACGTTGTTGTGTGTAGCTACCCTCCTTAAACTTTTAGAATTGTTTTATTTTGGAGGATTAACTTATATCGTTTCGTTGAGAATCGATATTGAAGAAGTCCTGAAAATTATTTAAAAAAAAAAATGGACTCCGTGTGGATTTTTTTACATATCGGTTTTTACATATTTTCAGATGCATGTTGCGAGTTTGGCGAGTAATCAGTGCAGTGAACGTTAATTACTTCGTTTATATCGTTTGTAAGAATTTTGTTTTACAAACGTTTTTTTCTATCTCCATGAATATTTTTGAAGTAATTATCACTGTGCGAAGCCTCGAAGGAACTCGCATAACGAAGCAGACGAGAATCAGCGACCTCGTTTGCATTTGGCTCCCAATTTAAAACCGGAGACCTATCTCGACCCTCCGATCGGCGATTTTGCTCGAAAGCCAAGCTGTACGAGATCCTCTTTATGTATATATATGCAAAAACCTTTCGTGACTCGTAAAACTTTCGGATACATACAAAACGTCACTTATATACTCGGACACGTATGTCCCACGTGTTTGCATGCGTTTATCGGTGCAATCTCATCAAAGATTCAACTTGGCTCGTTCTTGTCTTTCCTGAGCATCGCTCATCGGATAGAGTACAAATTAGATTCTACTCCTTTTATATTATAAATGAACAGATCGCTCACGACACCTCAAACGCGCACATTGATTAAGTGTTTCATAATTTGAGCGGTTGAAAAAAAAATCACAATTTTTTTTTCTCGAGCATCTTTGTTAGCGAGCTGAGAAGAATAAATAAAGAAAAAGCAAGTAAAAAAAATGGGAAGGAGATAATTATAAAATAAATGCAAAGTTTCAAAAAAATCCAAAATTTCCGGGCGATGTTTTTTTTTCTCTCTCAACAGAACAATATTTTTTCGCAGTTTAGAAATTAAATCGATTAGAAAACTTCAGATGATTCTGCAAGTTGGAAAAAAAAACTATTCTGCGTTGCATTTTGTCGATGCAAACTTTAATGACATTTTTTGAAAATTTGCGCCGGCGACTTTATTTTTTTTTTTTATGATTGAGCAAAAAAGGCGATGATCTTCATCAAAAGATTGCAGAATGAAATTTGATTGAATGTCATATTCAATAAGAAACTAAAGTGCAATCCTGCTGACCTTGAAAAAATGGAATTTTATTTTAAGCTTTTAGAAAAATGAGCATTTTGCTAAAAAATCTTCTGAAATAATTCTTGACAAGAAATATTCAACATTGAATAGTTTATATCGAAATAAAGGTTCTCCCGTTGAGCCATTCTCGTTCCCACAGTACGTTCATTCAAACACTCACGTGATCTCCTAATATGTACTCGATATCTCATATTTAACCCTTTAGCCCCGAATCAAATAAAGCATAAGCCATTGGCTGGTGTCAGTGGCTGCTGCTGGGGCTTGATGCCTGATGGCCGCAGTTGGCCCAGCCGCAGAGTCACGATCGATCAAGATTAAAATTGGCAAACAAGAGCAAGAGAGAAAGACGAACCGAAGCAGAATGGGAAAACGAGACAGTCGATCCTCCAATTGTTCTTACAGTCTATTCATAAATACACACTTATATATATACATAAACAAAAACGTACAATTGTGTACAAAAAGTACTCGAAGTTCACATGTGTGTCAGCTGACTCGAACATATTGACAAGTAGGCATATGTGCAATGGAAGCAGAGAAAGGAGGCATGTGCTTAAATCGATGTACGAAACTGTGTGTACACCTCGCAAGCGTGTGTCTGTGGGTGTGTCTTTTACATTACATGGGCTTAAAATATATTGCATCGATCACTTGAAATTTTACGACGACGTATCGGATATGTACGTTGCAAATAATCCACCTGTTACAATAGCTTCGATAAAGTCATAAAGCTGTGACGTAGACATACGTCAACAAGAAATTTCATAATAATAATAATAATAACTTTAACAATAATTACATAAGCTTCTTCATTTTGACGCCCATACGTGCCCATATTTGTGGAAATATATACATATACGTGCATATTTAAGAAAAACATAAATCCGATTGAAAAAGACGAAAAAACCTTGACCCCTTTACTCTCGGTCGCTTGAGAGTACTTCGTTTTTATTCGCGCCAGTGCAACTCCAACGAAATTACCATTTACGGAGTGAATTAACCCGATCTCAATCGGAATGAAAACCAATCAACAAGATTCGGGTTTTTCGGAAGAAATTTTGGAAAACAGAGGGAAAACGTTATCTGGGAGATTCGATCTTACTCGTTAGTCGCATTTTTTTTCATCTCAACCTTTTTTTTGCCTTGGAATTACGGGAAATACATTCAGACTGCTGCATGCTTGTGGAGCTTAATTTGGAAATGGCAGAAAACCGAAAATTCTCGAACAATTCTTCTTACGAAACGAAACTTTTCGTCCAACACCCGCTCTCATTGTAGTCATCGACGCATATGAATGTCCCTTGACGATTCTTATATCCAGCCACTATATTTCCTAACAAAACATCACTCGCCAGTTTCTGTGAGAAGTTGCCATTGTTAAGCATTGTCGCATATACTGCACTCGCGACGGTACAGGCTTGTTATGTGTTGATTGATGCAGCCTCCTGTGTATTTATGGTCTGCTGCGCCAACGTGGATACTTTGCCATATTTTACTATCAGAGTATTCACCTTAACACATGCTTTCAACGTATACAGGCCCTCAATCAAATTTGAAGACGTTTCTACCTCCAAGTTGTGAATTTTCACTGTACGACGTTTTTTTTATCCAAAGTCCAAAGTTTTCCAAAATTTTTTCCAATTATAAAAAGTAATGGCACGTGATGTACGAGCCAAATCGACTTTTCTTTTTCATTTCGTTGCATTTTTCAACTTAAGATCGCAGCCTTCGAGATCGGGTGTACAAGTTTTTTTTACGATTGAATTGCACAAGATTTTTTAATTCGATTTAAACATTTGCAATTATTTATTTCGTGAAATTAAAATGGGAAATAATTTTGACATTTTTGTGTTATTACGTTTTCAATTATTCTTGAACAATATTTAAATGGAAAAGATATTTCTGGGGGAATGAAGAAATCGAGTTAACAACGAGTCATGTATGAAATGTCAACCGGTAACCCACACGCACGCTTGTACAGCGTGCTTCGGAATTCCATTTCTATGTATTATGGAAAATCACGAGGCTGTGATGAGGTATTATTAACTTTCCCCCATGCTCGTTGGATTGCGTCTCTCCCACGATTGATCAAATTCAATGACCACGTTTTACAAGTTATTGAGAATCACTGCAGGCGCCAGGCGTCTGCGCTTACGCACCGTGGCGCAAATGCAACCCTTATGGATCGTTCCCGTCACAAACGTCACGCTCCAATCAATGCAGACATTCTTCAAGCCTTTTCTCGCACTAATTGACAACGAAATTTAACAAACAAAAAAAAGGATACCCATAAAATCTCCTTGGAAACGAAGGCCCCTTGAATCGAGGAACGAGCGGAGGAGAAAATTAACAGATGCGGGTAAAACCTGTGGGCACGACGAACAAAAAGGATCCAATTCCTTGGACAACGTCCAAAAATCCTTCAGCCTTCACTGTCAGGTTATTTGTCATTCGACTATCGATTTACGAAGAGAAGCCCAATTAACTCTCATAAGGATTAAAATTCCGCATCCCAGTTTCTTGAGCACGGACCCACAGAAAAGTTTCTTTGCAGATTCGATTTTTCATCGAATTTCCAATTTCCTCTTTTTTCCAGCAAAAACTTTTCCTCTAAAAGAAGAAAATTCCATATTAGGTGCGACATCCGTTTCTCTAAACCTTATTTCCTTTTATCCATCCGAGAATTTTGCCAAGAGATCTAATCAAATGCAAATTTCCTAATAAAAAAACAGTTTATCGTAAGTGGATATCACGAACGGAGAATCGGAGGACAATTTTCTCGTTGACCCTCAACTTTCGATTTCCTTCGCGAACAGATATTGGTTTAAAATTGGTTTGACTTCGTAACGATACTTTAAATATTATATATAGTGACGATATGCTCGTCGCTAAGCTACGGGGTGTCCTGAAGGTCATCGTGTCACAGATTTCAATCATGAAAGTTCAGCGTCGTTGCTGAGACATCGATTCGAAAGGCGTTCGACTAATCTTGCATCTGCGCCTGCCATGTCAACTTCTACTTCGTATTGGCACGTCGAATTGCCCGCTGTCGCCGGTAAATCAGTATCCAATCAACTGTCCATCGCATCAAGCAAAATGGAACCACAATTTTTTTTTTGTAGCAAGGGTCAATTTGACCCGGAGCGTTCTCGATGCACGAACGAATTTTCATTGAAAAAAAAATCAAAAGTACACCTCGATATATTTGCATCGTAAAAATCACGATAAATATCGAAATTAATTGGACAAAAAATTGATTTCTAACTTGGACTCTTAAAAAAGTGATCTTTTTACTGAACAAAATCAAAATTTTTAAAATTTTCAACGATTTTGAAATCGAACCCCGAAAATAGATTTAGAATGGACTGGAGAAAGTTACGTTTATGAAAAAAAAAATGATTACGGAACCAGATTTCTGAGAAAAGGTTCCTTCCTGATCGATAAGTAAATTTGGCTTATTTCCGAAATGCAAAAAGGTCTGGTCCTAAGGACGCCCTCACGAACAATAATGCTTTTTGGTTGGTTTCATTTTTAAACAAACGAGAATAAAGGAACAGTGGCGAATGATAAGTTGCTCAAACTTGTGTGCGAATTTCCATGATGTTTCGCGAAGTCTGTGTGTGATTTTTACAAATTCTTACACTTCCTTTAAACTGTGAAAAAAAGTTGATAAATAACTTTTGGGCCGGCCTCTACACGAGTTCCGATGGTCTTTGCTTTTGTACATATATGCACACAACCTACTCGTAGCTACATTTCTATACATGTATAAGTATGTATGTAAAATGGAAAGGTACACGAATGTGCAATTCTCACAAAAGCTTTTTAGTCTCTTGTGGCTCCAGGGCCGACCACACGGTGGGATTTGCTCTTGACTCTCTGATCCTCGTGTAACGTATAAAGTACAAGGAATCGCGAAGACTGGTGTAGTCGAGGCGAGCTCCGATAGCATTGTGCATATGGGAATATCGACAGACTCGGAAAATAGTTGTCGTTCACGTCGTTGTGGCAAGCACAACGTTTTAAATGAAGCAAATAAAAATCTTTGGCTGCGAGAACTGCCTCGTATATCTTCGTCGCTTTTCAGATACATTCCTATTTAAATTTATTTCTATATATATTTGTAGTACGGGTTGCTGCACCTTGTGGGAGTGTTCCGAGGGATTTCTTCAACGTCATGCTCGTTATAATAGTAACAATAAAAATAATAATTCAAAGAGTTGTTCGCTTCCCTCTCAGACAATATCTCAGGGAAGTATAAAATTTTTTATCCCTCGGGCTCTGGCTCTTCGTCGTCCAGACATTGGACCCCAACTTCGTTTAAAATGTAGCAACTTTTTCGTTGAAAAGATGGAAAATCGAAAAGGAAAACATCAGCTGGTGAAAACGAAATGTAAATTTACTTCCGCGGGACTGTACGCGAGAGAACTCAGTCATGAATCACTGGCTCTGCACCTCGAGTAGCCTTTTTAGTCTTCGTATTATACAAAAAGAATCTCAAGGCGAGTAAATCTATCTGGGGACCGAGCGAAAGACTAAAGAGATTAGGGAGAACTTTGGCCATATGGAAAGTCGTGATTGAGAACTCCCCTTAAGTCGTTTTGCTAAAGTTTCGTCATGCAACGTTCGACGCACGAATTCATTCGCATTTTCAGCTGAACAGAAAATTCAATGGAAGTTTAGGAAATTTTTGATGGACTTGATTTTATTCACCTTCCAGTGATGATGATGATTTTTATTACATTTTTTTCGCGTTCAGATTTGCATTGAAGATGAAAAAACTAATGAAAACTTTCGTCGAAACCTGCGGTCGTGTTCACTCTCTCTTGTCACTTTTTTCTTATCAGATTCGCGAT
This sequence comes from Hyposoter dolosus, assembly GCA_963921915.1. Taxonomy (NCBI): domain Eukaryota; kingdom Metazoa; phylum Arthropoda; class Insecta; order Hymenoptera; family Ichneumonidae; genus Hyposoter; species Hyposoter dolosus. Next base: position 6,978,471 of record OY998133.1, read on the forward strand.
CTCTTAATCGAGAATTTAGTCGATGAAGCGAAATGGAGAATTATTCGAGTATATTTTTTGGATAAAGGCGCAGGTGGTCCTGGCTCTTTCGCTCCAAGATAATCCGGCGCAGAGTGCGGTAGCCGAGAGAAAAAACTGCGTAATAAAGATCTCGGAACGGATTTGTTCGTTTTTTTTTTTATTTTCGCAGACTTTTTGCTCGAAAGCACGAGATCTTATCCGCGACGATTTATTCTATGCCATTCAGCGTGACTCGGGAATTAACAAACTCGAAAATATCAATACGATGCGTGCGTGCAAGCGTGACATATGGACTTGGCAAAAAACGATTGCACGTATGGCCCTGCGATCGTTCCAATTACGCGGTCCATTTGCGAGCGAGTTACGAACCGAGAAAACATTTTTCACTCCATTTTTTTTTAACCAAATTTATTCGTATCGTTAAATTGCTCATTCGGCTTGGCAAAAATTTACTTTTACCAATTTTTTTAAGTAGCACAATTTCCAAACTTTTCTTCTCAGTTTATTACGTGTTGGCGGATCTTATTGCAATGCGTTCGTTATTTTTTATAAGTGGCTGTGATATCAATACGTTCAGACGTTTAATGAGATTCATATTTGTAGAAAAAGAAACGCAAAAAAAAAAAAAAAACTGATTAACGCAATTGGATGGAGTAAAATGAAGAATAGCCTGTAGAATTTATTCCAGAATAATTTTTATTACGAAGCTTCGAAGCTCATGGAAAAATGAAGGTTTTTTTTTTTTTATTGGTTTAAATGAACATGAAAGTAGAGACGAAAAAATATTGCCGAGCTGGATGTTCCGAAGCATTCGCCCTGGTTGTGCAAATTCCCACGACCACTTGGCCGCGATACCGACGATGTAACGAAAGAGCCACAAACACTGGCGGTAATTTAAACGTCCAGGGATATAAAATTACATCGTATACGAAGATGATGACAACGACGACGAAACGTCATGATAAATGTGCCTCTGGACACCCGATCGAGATTTCTTCGTGCATGAACGGTCCGATGCTCTTTCGGGACCTTCTTCCTTCTCGCCTGGCGTTTTATTCCCTCCTCCGACTTTCCCTCGTTCTCTTTTATTCTCTTTTTCTTTCTGTCTCAATTCTTTCATCTCGTTCCCTTTGCTCTCGGAAAACTGGATTCTCTCTTTTCGCGTCTCGTCTGGACTAGAACTACCTACCTCAGGATCCGTCACTTTTCCGTTCGGTTAAAATTACGTAAGCCTGAAAAGACAATGCTCGTGACAATTAAATGGATTAATCCATGGAAATGTTTACCGGATCAGACTTTGTTAGGGACTGGGTCAGGCTAAGTGGGAATCGAATATTTCAAAGTACGAGTCGAGTTTGATCGTACCAATGTTTTCGACCCTTGAATTCTGGATTGAGTAGCAGAAAATAAAGCGCGAAAACAATGGCTGTGTTTTCCGCTCCGCGCGTAACGATAATCGCTTTCGCGAATGGACGGACAAGCGATAAATCTGAGCGAGTTATAAAAGATGAAAAAAAAAAATCGTAAATAAGAGCGAGACGGAACGATTGCAATTATAAGAGACTGGACCGATTTGAAAATTCAAGTTTCGTTTTCTCTCACTCTATTCGGATGGTCGCTCAAAAACTCGATGAAAAAATGAGGAGAACTCTCTTCCTCGTGTTCGTTTTCATAGCCATCGCTTCGATCGAATCTTCCGGTTATAATGGTAGAAAGAAATTTAGTCGTTATTGTTCGCCATGGCGTACGCGTAATCTGGACGTAAGTAGTCTGGGATATCAAGAAACCGAGGATAACGTGGATGACCGTACCAGTGCTGAAGTCGAGGCAGCGAACCAATCATATGATCCAATTAAAGATCATCCAGAGCTGGTAAACCCAATCTGGCCCGAATTCCCAATACATCGATATAAATGCAAAAAATCTGCAAAATGCTTCAAGCTGCTGTGGCAACAATACCCCCAGATTTGCGAGATCATTCACGAGCTGAAAAAAATCAGACCATTCCTGCCAGACTCCGATTACGTCTCGCGACGTCGAATGGGTGGCCGAAGGTTCGATTTCAACGTTTGGGTGACTCGTGGAAAAGACGCGATGGGACAACTTGTTGGCACTATCAAAGCAGTCGGTAATAAATTGAAAAATAAAATGGGATTTGGATCCACGACCAATTCAACCGAATCTGTTAATGGAACGCTGAATCTGAAGCTTATTCTCAAATCACCCGAGAACCCTGAAAATATCTTTCACGATCAATTGCCAGGATCTAAAAATTCGGACGGACAGGATCCCAAGAAAAGTCGGAGGTTTGCTGGATTCAGAAATGGTCGACGTCATTACAACAATTACTCTAAAAAATGCTTCGATTTTATTTCACGATCGAGAATGGATGTTTGCCGAGTTCTGGGCAGGCTTCGACGAATCGATAAATTATTACGTATTCCCTCGACAGGCTCGAGATCCTTAAGTCCCTCTAGCGAGAAGGGTCCCGTGTTGACGAAAATCGACTTGAACAACCTCAGTATTGATCACGTTCTCAGAGCAATTGTCAAATCTTTGGCAGATGGAAGAAATGTCAGTATCGTTACCAACACGACGATTTTTTGAAAGCTAGGAACAGGCATTCCGATTATCACGTTGCAAGAGAATTATCAGTCATAGTCGAGAATTATCTCCTTGAAACGCCGTTTTTCGATAATGTGGAAAAAATCCTTTTCATTCTTTTTTTTCCAAGAATGTTCTGACGCCAGTCATTTCAACTGGTGTAAAAAATTAAAGGTGCAACGTTGAGTCTGTACTTGAAATAATAAAAAATAAAGAAACTTACTTTTAAGGATTTTTCTATTTCGAAATTCATTCAGACTCTATGCCAAAAAAAATTGTCTCATCAATTGATCGAACATGATCATATGCCTGATGAATTTTGTCCGGGAATTTCGTCGCTTTATGATTTTGTACAGTTGTCAATAAATCGTTCACAATCAAATGTCACGCCGAACGTTGTAGAAAATGTATTGATTAAAAAAATCCTAATCATAATAAATTAAACGCGCAATCCCCCGACTATTTTCCAAACGATTGAGATCGCGTTTCATCTCCAGAGTCTTAAGCTTCTCAGTTATCGATGAATCGTCGTCGAAGTAACGCACAGCGAAAATGCTGGAATCTCGTTGGGATTTTTTTCGTTTTGCTGACGAGAAAAGTGCCCGAGGTCCCGGCGATAGATGGGCCGAATGATTACAACGGATCTCGATTTTTTTTGTCACCGACGCTCGATGTGTACCACGCGGATCGTCAACTGAATCCTGTCGTCAGGGCTCATCAGTTTTACAACGATCAGGGACGATCGACCGGTAAAAAATTTTTTTTCCAGGTCTTTAGAATGCTCGGAAAATTCGTTGAAAATATTTGTCGATTTTTTTTCATCGTTACACGTTGAAAAAACTTCTAAAAAAACTGGCACTCGTATTCTCTCGATCTTCTCATTGATATTCATAAATTTTAACATCGAAACGTGGCGTTTTTTTTTAAAGAAATTTGATCTCGTGCCAAAATAAAAATAACCGCGGAAAAAATGTCAATTCGAGTCCCTGCTACGCGAAGTGTACTCGGCCATCGCCTCCAGAAAAATGGACAAGGCAATTTTTTATCCAAGATCTTTCGGGATAGAAAATGTAGGGAATGAGGAACAAGATTTTTCTGCTCCGTAACGTGGAGTGATAACAGTGACAATAAGGCATGATAGGTTGCGATAAATTGACGCAATTGAAGGCTAAATTATCGGGAGTTTCGGGTGGTTTCAGTGTACCGAGATCCGATAAGGTACGATCCCAAAATCGAGGGTGACGTCGATATCCCATGGCAAAAACTGGTGGACTCGAGGGCACTCTCCGAACCTTTTGAAGGAGGTCCCAACGGGATGGGCAGAGTATCACGTAAAAACTCTTTTCGGGACGGCTTGGGGCGAAGGTAAAAAAAAAAAAAGAAATGAGAGGCGTCGAATCTTTTTTTTTTTTCCTGAGATTCTCCCTCAATTGGCATTTTTTGAGGAAGCGTTCGAACGAAATACTTCGCGCGTATTCTTATGCCTCTTTCTCTCATTGAAACGTTCGCCAGATCGATGGAGTTGGACGACGAATCTTTGGAGAATTCCATGCACAATGCTACCGACTTCTCGGACGACGCGTTTGCGGGGAACCCTTCGTTCTCGAAAATGACACGCACATTACGAAAAAGTGAAAATGGTTCGGCAGATACTGCTGATGAAGACGGTGAAGACAACGATGAAGATGAAAAACTCCGAAAAGAATGTATCGCCAAAATAATGCAGTTCGAAAAATTTTTCCACATCTGTCAAGTGGCCAAAGCGATGAACGGAATAGTCAAAGAAATCAGACGACACGGCGTGCTGACGAAATTACTTTCCACCTTCAATATCAACCGCAATGGCTTTAAAAAATTTTCCTACACTTCAGTTTTTAACAGAGTGACCCGAGATCTGAGAATATCGAACAACAAAATGAAGAAAGCGGTGGATAATAAGAAGAAAAGTATGAATAAGCATCCGAAAAAACCAAGTAAAAAACCATCGAAAAAAAAACCAACCACACCCAAACTTGCCGTAGAATCGAAGGAAGATACGACTGACGTTGCGGTTTGAACAAATTTCGCCATCCAAACAATTAAGAATGTCTTCGATCTTCCAAATGACAACAACGTTCAGATAATTATAAAGAAAACATAAAATATGTTCGAAAAAAAACGACAATTTGTAATTTTTCATTGAAATTATTGCACAACGAATTCAACGAAATCTGACTCGAAGGAATGAACCTGAGAACAATTAATGAAATAAAGTTCCAACGTTGAGGAAAATCAGTTTCTTAATTCTCACGTTCTTCACTGTATCGATAGAGATTTCCTTTTACCGTAATATTTTTACACTCGAATTCAAGGAAATGCAACAATTATGACACTCGAATGCATGACAATGGAAAAACGAGGAATAAAAAAATGTTGAGATCTGTGAATTGATGGGCAATCAAGCGCTTTGAAAATAAAGAAAGAAAGAACGAGCGAGAGCGAGGTACCGCAATGAATCGTCGTACAAAGATATCCCAATTACAAAATTCTCTTTTATCGACCTTGCTATTGACCCAGCGAGTAATTCGCAATCGCATACAATCACGTAGCGAGAATCGTGACTCTACTTTTCTAAATCCCGTGGCAAATCTTCGTCGTATGTACAGAGTCTCTCAAAAATTGATCTGAGAGCTCGGAGTCGAACACATATCGCGAGATTCTACAGCAGGGAAAAGTTCTTGCAGAAATCTCAAGATGATGAATTATTAGTGACAAGTAATCCGATGCATCGGAAGAGATTTAGAACGCTGTATCGATCGCTCGGAACCGAGAGGTCGTGAACCCAACATTTACTGCCTTAAATTCGAGCCTTTTGCCCCTTTTTTCATCCAGCAGTTTGAAGCACATACAAATAAATCTAGAGCGTTCAATAGCATGTTGAAAGACTCGCAATGTCTGATAATAATTCAAAGGGTCTGACAAGAGGCTGATTGCCCGAGCAGGGTTCGCTTCGTCGGACTTCTTATCGCACTGGCCCGAATTACAAACGAGCCCAAGCACATGCAAACATTCAGGGTCGTTAGATATTCCGAGAAAAAAATTCTCTCCTCTACAATCTTCGCCCAATGTATAGTTAAACGTTTCTTACGAAGATCGAAAGATCAAATGACATGAAATTTAATCCCCAATCGGCAGCTTCTCATCGGAAAAACTCGACGGATACTTTTATTTAATGATATTTTCTAATTGACGAATTTAAAGCGTTAGAAGTAACTGAAAAAAGAGGTACATAGGAACAAAGTTTACGGAACATTCATCGAATTAATATTGTCGCACTTTTCGACAATTTGTCTTGCCCATGAATAATTTTCATTGAAAAAATCACAACCCCACCTTTCCAATTACGCTCGATTTCTTTGTTTGCTGTCTTGGTTTTGCTTTTTTTTTTTTCCTCGACAACTTCTACAAAATGCCTCAATCTCCAGTAAACGAAATCGCTGCAAAACATAACGTGGAATTATGGTGAAATTTAGAGAGCTTAATCATCCGGGATTTTTATTGAAAAGCACCGTTAATTTAGAGGGTGAATTATATTTACGATATTTTTTTTTATTATCATTTTCACCATCCCCGCGGGTTCAACGTTTATACAATCCATAAATATGCACGTTACAGGAGAGTATAGATAGCTCAATGCACACAAAGTGTCATGATTATGCTCGTTCTAAGGTCTCGCGTGCACCAGCTAATTGAGCCAAAAGCTTATCGCCTACGAGGAATAACGTTTTTTCCCCTTTTTTCTTCCCGCATCACCCTCGAGTGCACATGAACCGGGAATACCAACATGGCAGGGGAGTAAAAGTTACGTGGGGTGTTTAACAATAGCGAGGTAGTTCGCATTGCGGACAAACGAGAATGAGAGAAAGAGAAATCAAGAGAGAAAAAGCTTTGGCTTAAGTCCAGGAGATTTTGCTGCTGCTCCTGGCAATCTCGACGATCCTGGAATTGCACGAGTACGGCAACCCAAAAAGGAGCTTCGAGCACCTGCGATCCCTAAATTCACTGACACTCGAAAAAAAATGAGGATCTTGTTGACTTGGGGACGAATAAACACACCCTGGGGTGTAAGGTCGCTTTGAATTAATGATTCAACCCCTTTCAATTGTGCTGTCAGACGATCGACTCGGAAGTGAAGGGCTCTTTAGGGTAATGAGGGTTCCGATGTTTGCGTCTTTCCAATTCTTTTTCTCACAATAACGATCTGCAATTCTTGACATCCATTTCATCCAGCTGAATTATACAAAAATGAAATACAGATTTGGAAATTTGTAACTTTTTACATTAACTTGATATTGATGGACTCCAACTTCTCGCATTCAATTGATAATTTCTTTTCCATTTTAAATTACGAATAAAATTGTCTGATGAAGAAGTCATCATGGACAGTGACGCACCAATCTTTATCACGAACGTGTGCAAATTGGTTTCGAAATCAAGGCTCTTTCGTTATCTGCAGGTGGTCGGCAGATGTTAAAGAGTTTAAGCAATGTTTGCTTTTTTCTTCGCAATGATAAAGAGATAGAAAGCCTACAGAATAAAATAATGTTACACTAATTATCGTACGTTATTAATTACCCGCGATTTGTTACTTTTAAAAAACGAAAAGTTATCGTAATGAAGAAACAAGTGATGAGACCTTCTTTGTTCCATTTTCCTATAATTTCAGGAAAATCGTTTTGAATATTATTTGGTGTGCTCATTAATAATTATTAGGTCAGTAAAGACCAGATTTACTCTTCGAGCCCGATTCGTTTACTCGTACTGTTCGCTGGTCGTACTTTTGAAAGTCAAAAACTTTTGTAATATAAGTTTCGACACAATTCTTAGCGAGTAGCGATCTGCAGTAATCCAGTCTAATTGAATTACGACTTGACTGGAACGCATGAAGATCGTTACTTTCAATTTTTTTGTTTCATTATAATTCGGTTGACAGGTTTCTCGCAGGGGTGCGTCGATTAAAATGTTTTCCTCGGGATATTAATCAAATTCGTTGAGACTTCAATGCTACCGCTGCAATCAGCTTGGCAATAACGTTGCTTACAAAATTGCTCCGTAATTTGAATTTATCGTCGTACTTATCGCTCATTGAAACTTTGGGAGATTGCGAAATTTCGCCGAATATATTTCCTCTCTTTGTGACGAGAGCGGAACAACGGGACGAGGTGGCCGAGTGGTTAAGGCGTTGGACTGCTAATCCAATGTGCTCTGCACGCGTGGGTTCGAATCCCATCCTCGTCGAGATTTTTTTGCTCTTTTGGACGATCAACATTTTGCACTCTATCAAAACAGTTTTGGGTCTAAAAAAATTTTTCTTCCATTTTCTATGGCAACGAGTGGTACCTTCCCGCAAAACAAAAAATCCTCCCCGGCGGGGAATCGAACCCCGGTCTCCCGCGTGACAGGCGGGGATACTTACCACTATACTACCGAGGAATTGGAGATTTTTGTTTTTTTTGTAATTTTCGAATTCCGCTTACTCCAAAAATTACTCCAAAAAATTTCACTCCGAAAAATTTTACTCCAAAAATTTTGACTCCGAAAAATTGTACTCCAAAAATTTTCACTTCGAAAAATTATACTCCAAAAATTGGGACTCTGCAAAATTGTACTTCAAAAATATTTACTCCAAAAATGTTGACTCCGAAAAATTGTACTCCGTATTTACTCCGAAACATTTTACTCCAAAAACGTTCCCTATGAAACATTTTATGATTACCCTAAAGTATCGATCCCGAAATAATCCTTTAATTCCAAAAAAGGATACTCCGAACAGTTTTACACCATAAATTTTAACTCCAAATTATCACCACTCCGGAAATCAGTAAATGAAAAACATTATACTTTGGGGATAATTCCATGAGGATCACCATGGTATTATGGTATTAGGATTCCATGTTATCCACTTGAATTTTTTTTTGTAAAATACGAATTCTATGATGAGTAAGTATCAGGTGAGCGTATTTTGGGGATTAAATAATTCAGCAATTAGATCAATAGTTTCACTATCTTTTAAAGATATTCATTGTTTATATATTAGCCAAAAAACAGCGTCCTCACTCTATGATTTCTACTCTCAGACTGTAAGTCGTTCTAAGGAACTCATCTGATCGACTCTCAGTCGATAGGTCCGGAACACAACAGGCTCTTTGTATTAAGTAATTTCTTCGATCTCTTTCTTCCTAACCTCAACAATGCCCGAGGTTGATTATTCTCAGTTTATCTCAACGTAAACGGTTGCTTGATATTCGTATATACACCAGATACCCGTTTGAAGACTTTTCTTTTTAAAACTTGGCCTCAAGCCTCCGCCGCGTCTGTGGATTCGAAACTGAATAGATTGACGTTTGTAAACATCGTAAATAAAACGTTCGTAAAATTCTTCTGGAACGCAATGAAATTGCAAGCGTTTGTGCAAATTGTCATCACCTTAAATTTTGATATTTCAAGCACTCTGCTTCGTTTTGACAGGATTACATTAAAGGGAGAGGGCTAGTTAGAATTTTCAAAAAATCGTTTTTCGTTGCATTTTCTCAAAGTACAGAATATCGTACGCCAAAATGAAGAGCTATTTATGAGCTGTTCAAGTGTGCAAAAAGACAATTCGGATCACTCGCCTCGAATTTCGAGAAATATTTCTCGAAATTCGAAACGAGAAATATTTCTCGAAATTTTTCCGAGACGAGAAATACGAAATTCTTGTCTCGTCTCGTCTCGTCTCGCTCGACGGCATCACTACCGCTGGTCGACGAAAATTTTCGATGTTTGAAAGTCGACAATAATTTCGCTTGCATCTTCAGTTTCCATACTTTTAAGCCTTGCAGGTAAAAAAGAGTGATACCGGGATGCATCAAATAAGATGACCCTCTTTTAAATGGCAGTGGGTTAAAGCTTGACCGTAATAGAAAAGGACTGGATAATGAGTATAAATAGGGCTGAACAACGAGATACCAATAGAATATGCAATATACCAATATAATTTATATTTATTACATGGTATATTGGTACATAAAATATCATATACCTAGATATAATATTACAATAACTATCACGTAGAGGTAAGGTATAACAGGTATATAGGTCTATACCTATAACCGGTACATAGGTAGAGGTCATATAATAGGTATAATATATTATTTTGGTAATAAACTGATCAAATGGATAAATCGGTATTGAGTCAAGTACATTTGACGGTTCTGTCGTCTGCGGGTCCGAGGCTTCGGCAGAGTATATTATCTCTGAATAAAGCGATTTCGACGGTGGGGGTAGACATTTTCTTGAATTACGAAGCCCAGGGGTAATCTCATGATCTAAAAATTGAACTGGAGACTAATGAAGTTATCCCCCCTCGATTGAGCCGTAAATCAATCCGATTGATGCCGTAATTGCTGAGAAAAAACTTTGCACAGGCAAAATTATGCAATGATCGAAGTGTGCGTGCGTGTATGTATACGACACAGAGAAAGGCTTCGTGGCGGTAGCGTGTTTCTGATTGGTCGCATCTGACGACGTATCCCTCTGTTCCCATTTGACGAAAAGTTTTTCGTTGCGAGTGACGCGATGTTTTCGGTTACGTCTTTCCTCCGTACCGACTTTTCGCCCGCTAGGTACACAAGCTTTCTTCTTTACCGAGCGGAGGAAAAGTTTTTGGTTAGGAGAGCAAACTCTCTTGCGCAAACTTGCGACAACAAATGTACTTGGCCGGGCTTTTCCCGTGAAGGGGATTTGCCATGATATTACTAATTTATAAATATCACCAAGTTTTTGTAGTTTCCGGTTTATTACCCTTGGTAATTAAAAAACAGAAATTATTTGTATTCTTTTAGTAAAGTTATATCGAAGGAGCAATTTTAACTATACACAGATCATCACTGACTGAGATTTTTGTCATTGCTGACGATGAAGATAAATTCGCCTCTTCACGTGATCCTACAATACGGACTGTGCGTTGACAGTAACTGCTTGTATTATTTTTTTTTCAAGTAGCAAAATATTATTAAAAACTAAGTTTTGGTCTAGTTCTTTAATTATAAGAACACGTCGATTGCTGACATTCGTCTAGAAACGCAGATGTAGCTGCTGTTTTAAAATAGACCGCTGAAATAAGTCAGTAGAACCTTGAAAGTCATCAGCCCGGCTAGCTCAGTCGGTAGAGCATGAGACTCTTAATCTCAGGGTCGTGGGTTCGAGCCCCACGTTGGGCGCATGTATATTTTTTGTTTTTTTTTCTGCAAAAAAACAACATTTTGTAAAAGTTCAATTACGAATCCAATGTTCGAGAATATTGAATGTTTTTCGTACTGAAAGTGCCACAACGAGACGCAAGCGTCGAGAAAATAGTCTCGACGAGTTTTTTCTATTGGCTCATTCATGACGGACGTCCAGAAAGAAAATACGATGACCGAATTTAGATGAAGAGAATTTGGAATGATTAGATAACTTTCCTGAGACCTTCACATCATCAAGAATTTCAAAACCTCAAATTCTTTACTGATGAGCTCAAGAGATGCCTCTACAGTTCGAGAGCTAATTATCTTCTCAGGGAATATCATTACAAGATTCTCCATTATTAATGGTACTCGGCGAGGCATCGTACCTCTCCATCGAATATCGATATAATGTAGAAAGCTGTTGAGCGATACAAAGGATTCTCACTATTTCATCTCACCTTTAGAGATATCGATTTTTTAACTCTCCGTACACGAGATTTCATAGGATTTCAAGATCGTGGAGTAACTGTCTCGCTCTCTCGCGATTGTAGGCGAAATTGATTTTGCCCGACGGGGCTTCTGAGTGCTGTCTAGCCACAGGAATACCTTCTGCCCCTTAACCCCCTCGTACGCCCTACAGTGAATCATATAAAGAGGTTTTCGAGTCAGGATGCTTTCTCCTCTACTTTCTCTCTCTTTCTCGCTCTCCATTGCTTTGCCTTCCACGCATTCTTCCCGACTGTTCCGTTTCCCTTGAAATTCGGTGATTCCTTTTCCATCACACGAAACCCACGTTTTCCGTCCCTCGTCTCACTGGCGTGCGAACCTGCTGGAAGAGCTTTCTCTACAATAGACCACAGACCACGAATAAACCAGCCTGAATCTCGCCTACCGTACATATTTTCCTTCTCCCTCTGTTTCTCTCTTTCTCCTCTCATTTTCTATGTGTCTCGTCAAACCATTGTCCGAAAACCGCACATTGTACTTAAGGTACTCACCACGTCTATAGTAATCCACAAGGACATATACTTACGTCCGAGAAAAAGAGAATTACTGGCCCTGGCTCGTAAGCTCAAATATACATATGCAGGTCCCCATTTTTAACATCATGACTATCTCGTTCGTCCAAACCTTACTTTTTTTTTACACATAGGATTAAAGTTGCCTAATGGACCACTCGAAGAGAAAAAAAATGAAAGAATCATGTTACCCGCGTCATGGTTTAGGTGCTTGGAAGCTTTTACGTAAAATGAAAACCCAAATACAATGTATTTGGGTTTTCCAAAAACTGTCAGCAAACGGTACTATTGAAATTTCAAAATATCGTATTATCGATCGAAAATATCTTAGTGGAGACCGTGTACAACGAAATATCGATATTTTTCTGCGGGTTTTCAGTGTTGACGAAGGGCAAACGATTATCGTTTCAATTCTTACACTGTGATCCGCGACAAAATGTTAGGGAAAGAACGTAAAAAAAAGTGTCTAGAATAAATTGTACGAAGCTCACGGATAACACGACGTTGTTTGTCAGCGTTGTAGTTTTTTTTAGTAAATCCTAAAGAGTAGAAAGTAAAACAGTCTCCGCTTCAAGAGATAACTCTCCGAGATCTTCGCCTACACATCCTCCCGCAGATAATTCATAGCCTTCGGAGACCACAAGACAGAAAAAATGAAGAAGAGAAAGAGGGTGAGAAGGAACAAAAGCTGCGAGAGCAAAGATTTCGTAGCACATGGATTTATACTCACTTTATGTTCGTGAGACTCCGTGTTTCTATGTATGTATGTGTAATCGCATTATACGAGTTGAAAAGCTCGTGTTTCAGCTTATAAATAAATAAGCACTTGTGTCGAGTTGGAATAGCTCCTCGATGCACCCTAGCTCATCCTATCCACTTCGATATGTTCCTACTGTGCTTAGGACTAGCGTCTCCTTAACCGAAAGTTTCCCTTAAGGAGATGTGAATATATTACGTGCAGATGTGTATCGCCAGGAACCCATGCCAAAGTAAATTATTCCAAACATTTTAGTCACTTTCTCATTTGTAACAATGTCCTCTGGCATTATTGAAATAAATTTATTGCAAACTTCAATTTCTCGATAAGCCAATCACTAAAGAATCAATGAATGCTTCCAAAATTTAATCATTTACTTCTGCTCACATGCTCAGTCAGTAAAAACTTTCACGAGATCATCGTTTTTGCTTTTACGTTTAATCACGAGTTTGTAATGACATTGTAATTTTTGCACATCTCGAATCCTGGTCGCTTTCACATTGTATTTTTTTTTTTCTTTTTTGTTAGAATGGATATGACTCAATGAAAAAATCATGTGGAATCAACACGATGGTCTAGAATTGCTCCATTTTGTCTACGAACGATCTGATTCATATCTGTTCCATTTTTGCTTGGCCGGAAAGCAGATAAGTTATCGTTCAACCCCTTTCGCGTTGATACGAGTAGGTAAGGGAGAACCGAGGCAAATAGTTCTCAGGTATATCACGCTTTATACGAGTTTTACGTCAGTAGTTGAGCGGGGAATCGTGAAATCCTACACGTATACACAAATACATGGATTTTACACTCGCGAATGAACTTTATCGCTCGAATGTGGCTCCTAAAAGCGATAAAGTGTCTCCAGAGGGACCGCCCATAAGCCCATGGGCCCATACTTACATGTTCATATTTATATCTATACACATAAGTTTATCCGTAAATCGAGAAATAGGAGAAAAAGGGAACGGCATAAAGAGACCCTTCGATAAATCACTCTTCGCGAAAAGATTAATCGAAAATCACGTCCGCCCATTGTCCAGTGCAATATATTTCGACCCTCATTTTATTCTCTTTACATTTTTATCGTGCATAATTTTTTTTACACAATAAATTCTGGAAAAAGGTGCTACCACCAGCCAACGCGTTCACTTTCGTTTTCAAGGGATGGAACGTAGTTTGAGTATTAGTTCTCGGATAATGATTATTTATCGATTAATAATTATGTTTATTATTACCGGTATTTCAAAATTGAGTACGAATAACATTTCAAAAATTTGCACTCGTTCTCGAAATCTTAATTTTCAATCAACATGAAACTCGTATCTACAAATTATTCGAACAAAACTACCATCGGGTAAAATATTTCTCACAAGTGGGAAACGTGATTCAATTTTTTGCTGGTAATTTTTCTGACGTGGTAAATTCAGCATCCACGATGCTGATCCACAGACGATGTGAATTTTTTAAAGAGATTCGTCAAATTGTTAAGTACTCGACACTGGTACGTCAAAACGAAGCTTTTTAAATTGAATTCACAAAAAGAACATTTCTCGGTACATGTGTGAAGATCCAGAAAGGCACAGTCGACACTTACTTAAGGAATAAATTCTTTTATTCTTTTTATCTTCCATGAATTACATTACAAACATTCGGTGAGCAAATTATTCCCTTTGAAATCTCCGGGAAAACGTGACGAGTGAATAACGGGATGAAAAAGGGTTTGGAGAACATTTGTTGGAAAGAAGTCGAAGAGTGCGTAAGGGTTCGGTTGGATTCGTTCCCCTCTCGTTCTGTTTCACTCTCAAAAAAATGTTCAGAAACCCTTGAAAATCCTCTGCCAAGAGTATTGGGAAGGATTAAAGCAGAAAAAACGCCACAAACGGAGAACGGAGGGCAGTACAGCTGAACGGAGTATACGCGGAGGAATTCACGTACGAAAATCAGCGTCGCGGAATCAACGAGCTGTGAAATGAATGGCGTTCAGTATTATTCGCGGCAGATTAAACCAAGACCTCGGCGAAAAAGAGGGACAGAGAGAGAGAGAGAGAACAGGAAAGTTCAACGCAAGTTATTCCTGCGGAAGATCCACGCGGCGAAACACATTTGCGCAGTGGAGATTTTTATAATTAGACAAATTTGAAAAATAAACATCAATCTCTGTTGATTTCAGTGAATCGTCAAAAAAATTGAGGACCATAAAACTAATTGCCTTGGTCGAACCCGCGCTTTGTCTGCAAAGGACAGTTTGCAAGGCATCGATGCAAATGTGCATTAAGAACGCATGCAGCGTGCAGGATCGCGGGGGCGTAATGTGCAAGAGCAACCACGTGCATTACTTAACCCTGGCGCGGGTCACCCTGATCAATTGACCGTAAAATGCATCGGCACTGAGATATAGATCTACTGCATTGTACATTCGAATAGATATGACTATGTAATTACGAGATACTTGAGTTCGTTTTACCATCGTCTGGGACTTTACGGCCGAGTGAACTTCCGACTAATTTCGATGTAAAGGGGCGATATCTTCGGAACGATTTTTCGGATGAAGCAGGAAGAAGAAAAAAGACAAACTTTTCTCCCCTCAATGCATGCACTTGCATTATGGACTTTGATGCATTTGTGCACGATTCAGTGAAGAGCTCTCGCACGAAACGTTCTCGTAGAATGTCTTCATTTACTGCTTATGATTTTAATCATAGGAAAATCTATTTATGCTAAAAAATGTCACGCGATTACTTATCGTTTTGATTTCTTCGGAAAATCTGAAGAGCAGCAGAAAATCACGTTCTTTTACTGATGAATTATATCAACTAATTACAGTCGAAAAGTAATAACGAATTTTCATGATTTTCTGCACAAACGCAAGAGGCTCAATTGGATGTTTCTACGTGACAGAAAGGGGTGAACACACAGCCGTAATTACTCACGCATTCATTGTCCATTTGACCGTTAAATTCATCGGCTGCTTCACGTATGAATTAAGTCTCGTACGATCGCACTAATTAATTATCAGCGAATCGAAGGATTTATGCAGAATGTTGACGCTTCGTCTGATGGTTATTTTTCTTCACGGTTGCCATAATTGTTTCCATGAAAATTGGCCCTTTGCCGGATCTCAATACAGTCATTAAGCCAAATATTTGCCTTCAACACGTTCCTATCGTAATTAATAGAATTCAAATAGCATCACGTGTAATTTTTATTATTTTCTCGGACCCTTTCAATCGTACGTTTATCTAGGTCTTCGGGAAAATTCCGTAAAGTTCTTGGGATTGCATTTAGTTTTTTGAAAAAATTTGTGAAAAATTTACAACAATCCAATTAACGTGAAACGTCCCATGTATTCGAAATCGATGATTCGAGAACTCAAAGCCCATATCATTACTGTCTGTGCGTATGAAAAAGAGAAGAGTAGAAAGTGCGAGAAGTACGGTGATAAGAACTGGTGGAGTTTTATGCGGTCCTTTGAATTACGAGGCTGTTAAAACGAAGCTTTCGTGTAAAAATGCCAGAACGTAACGCATTATACGATCGGCCTTTGTCATACGATGCAGTTTTTTCCTAATCTCTTTACCTCTTTCTATACAACGATTTTTCTCAGTCTGAATTGCATTGGAGCGATACTTGAGACGTTGAAAATCGAGGTTAGTTATTTCGATTATTTCGCAATTGTGCATTTTTCGCACTGATTTTTTACAAAACAAAGTTTGACTCTTTGCACGAGGAGGTTGCAGCTTTGCAGCCATACGACCGATTGTTATTCGTTCGTTAGGAGACTCCACTGTAAAAAATTTCCGTATACCAACTGGACACTTAAGAAAATGGCATCGATAAGACGATGTCAAAATCTGTCAATTTTTCAATCGCATTTCAAGAAATTCTTCGATCAAACGTGAAATGCGATCGATAGAGAAAAAGTGTAAGCTTTGCATCGCATTTGATTCAAATGGAACGGGCAAGAGTGAATTTAAAAGTGGCGGTATAGATTTTAGAAACGATAAAAGATCCTGTGAGCCGGATTTTCACAAGCCGTATCCAGTTCAATTTGGCAAGCTGCATCGCACTCAGAAAGGGCCTAGGGAATCCATATCTGTCTCTCTCTCTCTCTCTCTCTTTCTCCCTTCAGCGTTTATGGGCGAATAGGAAAAAATAGAAACGACAAAACGCAGAGACGACAGTTCGGTGGCAGAAGCGGAGCAGACGGGAATATAGAAGAATTTCGTATAGACGTCATAAAATTGATATTTGTCCTGGCGTCGTTCCAACGTTGAAATAGCGAGCCAGAAAGCGGCGGCACATCGCGTATCCGAGAGCTAGAATCTTTTCCTTCCTTCCTCTCATCCCGCTTTAAGAACTGGAGGGCTCTTTGCAGTCGCTACGCAATTATTGTTTCCCACGCGGATATACTTTCTCCTTCTTCTTCACTTTCTTACTCCTCATTGTTGTTTCCCTCCACCTTTGCCTACGTCGCCGCATCATTTGCTTCTGAATTTACGAATGTCTCGGACGCAGACGCTGAAAGTTTTAGCATCCACCGACATCGTTGCATTTTCCTGCTCATTTACGTGGTCAATCCGCCTTTCATTTTATCATATCAACAACAATTCAGAAGTTTTTATTTTTTATTTTTTATTGAACTATAAGCGAAAACATGAATTCAACCTTTTCTAATGTTTCTCCTCCTCCGTCTTCTTGCCTCTTCAAATGATATACACCATGAAACACTGGATTCTTTGGCAACTTTTCAAATTTCACACTCCATAGAATTCTGACAAAAAAGCAGCGAAGAAAATGTTTTTATTCCTCTATCGAATTTTGTAGATTCAAGTTTTTCACGATGATTATATCGAGGTCGATGGCATTCGCATTTTTTATTTTAAAAAATACATCAGTTTATTCAATATTTTTCGATATTCTCTGGTTTTAATCATTTGAAATAAAATCGAAATTGAGTTGGAACATGATTTTTCTTGACGCTGGTGATTAATTTAAAAATTTGATAAATTTTCTTTATTTGGAGTCTTCCAAAATTAACATCTCTTTCATTCAGTTGTTTTTTGACTGACCCTCAAGAAAGTTTCATCGTGCTTTGCCCCGGATGGTTCAATGAATTAGAGATCCGGTCTAGGCAATGTTTCATGACTCGATTCTATGTATTCAATGATGAAGATGGATGAAATGAAAATGTAGTGTTTGTTGCGAAAAGATCGATGACAGAATATTTACTCGTGTTATGAGCGATGGGCAAAAGATCTCTTCTCGCGAAACCACGACATTACTGATGTTTACAATCACTTTAACCCCTCGCTAATATTTTTCCTCCCTCGCCCCTGACAGCGTCATATAAACCGCGCCTACGAGTTTGTATAATCGGTGCGAGGGTTTTGTATGCTTAGACGAGACGAAGGACGGGAGAAGAGAAAAAAAGGCCAGCAGAAAGCGTCCAATAAAATTGCCAGCCCCTTCCGAGTCGTCGTGCAAACGTAGGGCTTTCTTTTTCTGCATGTGTACGAACTTCTTGCCGGATTCCCCTACACACCAACATCATACACACACGCACAATGTGTGCCAAGGGTGACGTTAAATCTCCTCGATCAGATCAGCTATTTTCCCTTCATCGAGCATTCACATCTACTCAACGCTTCTCTCCTCCAAACTGTTTTTTTCGACTCTCCCGACAAGGATATCTTCTCCAAAAGTATTTGTCCAGATATAAATTCGTTACAATTTTCGCTGCACACAAACTTTCAACACGCGAGATTTTCACGATAACCAACTTTTTCAACCTTTTTTTGACACTTCGTTAAAAAATTGCGAAGCGATGGGTGAGGATACGTAAAAAAGGTACAAAATCTTAACGATTACATAATGGGATAACATTTATGCAGAGATTTAAAAAAAATAAAATTCATTCTCTTTGCAGTGCAGAATTTTCGTGTACTTGAGAATAATACGTTCGGTAGCTCAATACATTTCCATTTATATGAAACAAGCAAATTTTATTCATGACAGTTTCGTCCTTCTGTAGCAACGTCTCTACTGGGGAAACTTTTTTTTTTCATACATAAAGTGTCACAACTGTCGTCAGTATGCATTACCGTTTCCGTTACGTGAGCAAGAATGAGAAAACCCGATGAACTGGAATACATGTAAAGTATAGCGCAGGCGAATAAACATTATATTTCAGCCATAAATGTATCAATGGACATAATATTTATAGATTTATCTGAACGATGAGTCAGTTTCCATACATTTTCGGATTTTTTATATTCATTTTTGTTGCCCCTGCATATACGCTCGTGGGTTTTTACGAGCCCGTCTTATCTCTTCGAACCCACTTCGTTTGTCACTTCCCCGTTCGTGGCCCCGTTCCTCCGAGAGCCTCCGGATTGTTGCACCCGGCCAGTCTTTCCTAATGCATCGCGTTTGCGCGAAGGTCAAGAAAAATTGTGCAAACTCGGTCCACGAACGCGGCCATATTTTTATTCAGTTTCCGCTTGTTATTGTCATCAGAAACTCTGCAAAAGTCAATCCGATTTTTTCAAATTTGAAACAATCATTCAAACATTCATTTTGAAACATTCGTTACAATCTTCTCGAGTATTTTTACTTATGGAAATGTTGCAATGAAACTTGAGCCATTCGAAATTAAAAAACTGCTGGAAAACGTTTGAGCAACCAGAGAAAATTCAAATTTCCACCGAAACTCAAATTTTGATACACGTCATTTGAAAAATTAGCTTTCGTACAGAAAATTGACAATTTTTTTGAAAACTCAAACCAGCAATTATTCAGGTACGCAATCTTTTTTCTATTCGTACATTTTGGTCTGAAATGAGAAAACTTTCATATTTGTAAAGTTGAAAAGTCTTTTCTCATTGTGGAATGCATTTGATTAATAAAAATGAATGTTCCGTTGAAAACTCTATAATCAGGAAAACATACACTGTGTGTTTTGCATGCATAGCGAATGTTGATGCCTCGTTACAGAATGAATGTAACGAATGCGAGAATATTCTCCAGCATTATTCTAATCTTCATCCCCTGCGGATTCTTTGTTTATAATCCCTTAGCTATGCTATCGTAGCCTTTTCACTCGGTCGCTACTATTTCTATCATTCAATCTCTTCCTCACTCTAGTTTCTTCTCCCGAATGCTTTGGTTCGCTCTCGCACTGATAACAGGCTGAAGGGTTGCATCAGAGAGCATCCCTTCACATTTGCTCTTGAGAGAGAAAGCGGAAGAGAGAGAGAGAGAGAGAGAGATTGAGAGACAAAATGAGCGCATCGTAATATTCGCTGCGCATTATCGTATCGCGCAACGCACGCTGTTAAACCGGCCAAGTTTCTCCTCCTCTCCAAGGATGGCGCCGCTGCGCTCTCAGTATGGCTCGTAGTACTCCAGTCACCAGTCTCGTACGTGCAATCGTCGCGTGCGGACCATCCTGTCGCGATTAAATCGCGAGTTGCAGTTGTGTGATTGATCGTTTGAAATTTCAATTCCGTCAACAGGCTACTCGAAAGCTTGTCGTTTTTTTTTTTACCCTCGTCAACACGTCGACTATTTTTCAAGGGGCGTTTAATTTAATTTTTTTTTATTTTCAAATTTAAATATTTATTTTACGAGTGACGTTTCCAAGTTTTCTGTGAGTGTCAGTTTTACTCGCTTACGAGGGAGGATCCGAGATTGAAATACATTTCGTTTTACTCACGGAAACCCTCATGGAGGATGACGTTCGCTGGAGAAGGTCAGTTACGGAATTTACGCAAAATATTCTCGTAGCCGATCGTGTCAACTTTGCGTATTCGTTTTCAATCATTTCCATTCCAAAATTCACCTAAATTGTTCAACAAATTATTCCTAACCTTCAGTTAGACTTTTCCAAACGTGACGTAGAAAAAATAAAACGGCGTGTCTCAACCATGTACGCAGCATCCACACATATTTAAATAAAGACACGTGGGAATCAAGTGATCGCTCAAGATCAATATTTTCGTAGACTTTCAGAATCCTATTTCAATTACGATCGCACAAAACCCAGAAAAACACTCAACGAAAGTCAAGTTGGGGGTAACGTGATAAAAACCAAAAGAAAAACAACGTTTGACTTTGAAATTTTTTAACGATCCTTTCCACATGTTAGAAATACACTGCGCGCAGATTTTTTACTGTACGTTTTTGACAATTATTCGAGCTTCTAATATAATCCATTCCTTTAGGAATCATGAAAAAAATTCAATGCTTAATTCAGTCGTCTGCAGAAAGAATCCTCTTGACTTTTGCAGTCTCTTCATTTTTGCCACTCTCGTTCTCGTCTAGTCGAAACACAATACGAATTTATAAAAGGGCTTCGGTGCTTGTAACTCGAAGCTATAAAACATATCCGTGTCTATACTTATATGGGACATTCCACGTTCAGTGGGACATTTTTTTCTGCAGAAGAATTTGCATCGTTCGTAATCCGTTGATTAATCTAAATTAATCAATTAAAAAATTTAACAAGTTTTCATTCACTATTCTTCAGATTTGGAATAGTAATTATTTGTCTCTTGATCGGGATTGATGTGGTTTAAAAAATTATTGCTTAATGAAAACTGTTCATAGAGTCGTGTAAATCCGAAAAATCGAAACAAAATATTTCATCAAACGCGATGATGAATTATATAAATTGTAAACTCCTCGGCAGCCCTAAATCTCTGCCGGGCAATGTGTCAGAATCCTAAACACACAGATTCATAGTCAAAGCTAATGATACGCGCTAATGACGTCGATCTTTCTGCACTGACTATAAATCTTCATATCTATTTTTTTCTTGAGACTTTTGTCCGGCTGAAAGCTTTTCTCTTTGGGTGAAAAAAAACAGAATTATTCGGGAAGAGAATGGGAAGACGGATCACGGTCTCTTTTTTCCCGAAGAGACACAACACCCTTACATCAGGGGCTGCATTCCCCAGTACCTACTAAATATCGAAAGATAGGGATGAAAAATTATGTGATTAGATCTTTATGATACTTTATCGAAAATGTAAACACTCGGATTCCAATCACTAGATATAAATGCATTTCTCGATGCGATAACGTTCGCGTTCAACGTTATACATTAAAAGAAAACCTATCGAGCCAAATTAATAACTTTTAAGTTTGTGAAAAGGATTTCACTGAATAATTCAGCGTTCAGGTTAATTCGTGCGAAGAAAAAAAACCTTTTTTCGGCCATTATTGCTTCGGTGTCTGTAATTACTTGATTATTTTCCCGTTCCCAATTACAATGAGTAGTAATTTGAAATTGTAGTTTACGACGTAACGTCAATGTCAGAGAATAATTGGCAAGCGATAGAGAAATGGTGGGGGTTGAAGAAATATAGAATTGAGAGAGAATTGTGCCGAGCAAGACGGAGCTGTTACAGGAAGGGTTGGAAGGAAGGCATTCGCGGCACTGAGCAGAATGCGGGGGAGGCTCGTAGTGCACGCATCGACCACTAGCGAGCGGAAGGGCGTAACCTTGACAATTGAGGATCGATTCTTACGCCCTTTTCTTTATTTGAACTTGATTTACAGGCTGCTGTGTAACGTTATGTAGAATGTACGACGACTACAGGAGTTTAATCGTGAGAGCACACGACGAGGGTGAGTTTTGGTAAGCTGGCAGGGCGAGGGTCGTTCCTCTCGTCGTTTTTGTCCTTGTCGTTTCTATCTACCGGAAGTAAAGGGTAGTAGCGTGCCATCATACCATAGAGAGAGGGACTGTGAGAGCATGAGCGAAATAACAGCACGAGTTATGGGCCCGCAGTCGTCCTCTGCACCGGAAGAGTTGCACGGACAATCTTCCTCACCAATCCCGCATTTCCGTGCCACCCTTTTATTCCCATATCCTATCCAGACAACCAAACGACAGGGTGACTCGAGAATTTGAACCCCTTTCCCTTCATCTTATTGCGATCGTGCATTCCGCATAATATCGCAAATTTATTTACAGCCATTAGATGTGACGATCGATTTTTTTCACTAACTTTACCGAACATTCGCATTTTTCCTGTGGTTTTCAATTTCTTCTCGACGAGCTGGGAGGCTAAACTTTCGTCCACCCTTTACATAACTTCAGAGTCCTCCATTCGGCCAGTTTTCTTTTTCGGGACTATAATACTCAAATAAAGTAGGAGTGCCGCGTCTCTATGGTTCGCGGTTTTTCGGTGGCAATTCACTTGATTTTTCTGTCGTTATTTCCTTCTCTCCTTGTATTCATCGATCCTCCACCCTGTGTATACCGCAAAAAGCCTCATGGAAGCACCCGGAACACCCTCTTTGATGCACACGTACCCATGAAATTGGGACAAACAGCAGGGTTATGTGTATGTTCACATGCACAACCCTACAAAAGGGTTCCTGTGAGTTTGATAACTGTATACCTTTCGATCTACACCCTCCCACAATAATATCACACAAGGATATCAATCGACTATGAATTCTTTGTAAACCAACACTTTGAAAATATTCATTTCTGCAGTCATGATCGACGTGAATTTCGACCCTGCCCCACGGTAAAAAAAGGGATTTCTTTTGGTTTTATGAGTTCTCCAACTTCTTTACGAGTCTTTCGGCGACTTCACTTCCATAAAATTTCATTTCCTGTATATAATTTTATTCGTTGCAGGTACACGAAGGGATTTGTGTGCTTGTCAGTCTCTCTAACGATCACCTCGCAATTAAAAATACCGGAGGAATGAAAATGCCTCCAGGCCTGCGTGAGAAAACATTAAGATTTGGACATATGGCTCGAGGGTCAATATTTTCTCTATAAAAAATTAACTTTCTGCTATTTCAATTCAAATTACGTGTATCGATAGTAAATTGGGGCAACGATTCACTCAATTTCTAAATAGCTACTAATTAAACGATTTTATAACGGCCTGTGTGGCTCCTTAATTGGGTCAAATTGAACGTATTCAATTTATAAACGCGGCTATTCCGTTGAAAATTCATCATATTCGAAAGTTTGCTGGAGCTGGAAAACATTGCAGAGAAAAAATGGAAATGTAATTAACGAGCTTTTCATTACTGTTCGTCAACACGTGATCTTTTTTTTTTTAATTGGCTTTCATCAAATTTGACTGTAAGCTCAAAGAGAAAGAGTTGTCGACCTGCAAAATTGGATGGAAATTATATTTATCGAGGGAAATTCGATTAACGGTATAACTGCGAAAAGGTTTTATTGGTGTGAAAATTAGGGAAATCGATTATTAGAAAAATTGGTTATGTTATCCGCGTATTTCGGCTCAACACAGACGCTTACACGCCCTCTTGCTTGCACTCTGAGCTCTTGCAGAAAAATGAGAGCCGAAAGGCCGACGACCCCTCGTTCACTTCCACCAGCTCACGTATCATAGGTATTAAGGGTACTCCGCTTAAGAATGCTTTTTCTGCCTCTCTCTCTCTTTTTTGTTTCTTTTTCTCCTTTTGCACTTTTTCCCTCCCAGTCTCGATTATTCCGGTTAATATCACGCGAATAAATACATCGCGATTCTTTGGCTAAGGGATGGGAAAAATGCACGAGGCTAACCAGAAACCGAAGAATGGAAAATAAAGAATTCCGGGAATAAAAATTCACCACGATTCATTCAAAGAAGACGAAAATCGAGGTTGAAACCAATCGCCAGGCCAAGATGTACCACGTTGGTGCCTGAAACGTGTTGGCGTTTACGACAATGTGTAGAAAAAGGGTTGCGTCGTTGCGGGTGGAAACTGTTGCCAGGAGGGTGTATCCACTCCAAAGTTGTTGGAGCGAGGTGTGCCTCGTTTTATCGACATGTGTGTACACACTCGGTCGATCAACGTATCGTGTATTGGTATCCAATAATAAATACACGTATATAATGTGAAAATAATTGAATAACGACGAATCATTGATTTTCAAAGTCATGCAAATTGCATAGCACGAGTGATTCACGTTTTTATTTATTATTCATATATTCAAACATGGATATCTCGTAAAAAATGCGTTCACGCGATATGAAAGGATAGCAGAAATATGAAAAACGTGGTTTTGACCTCTGGATGATTGGATTGCAACGAAATTCGTCGTTTTTGAACAATTTTCCCATTTTAATTCTCTCTTCGCGAACATGCAATCATTCGAAATTGATGAATAATAAACGAGCTACCGCAGTACCAAAAATACGAAAATTCTTGACATTAATATTGGATGCTTCGGGTTTCGTGCTCATCGTCATTATATTCGCACCTGTGATCGAAAACCAAGAGAGTCTTCGTCGTAGTATATTATAGAGTTACTTAACAACAAACGCCATAACCTTCCTAAGTTTTGACACATTCTCATGAGGCGATCGCAGTCACGTTCAAATCCCACGATCTCATATATTACGTGACCCTGTGCGAGGCTTTGAGCTCGATGGGGGTCGGGATTATAAGATGTTTCTACTTGTAGCACTGATTCGTAATGGCAACATTTATTTTGAATCGTTTGAACTGTATGGCTAGCACGTGGTCCAATGTCCGCACAGCCGGACAGTTTGAAATGATTGTTTGTTTTTTAAAGTCAAAAATTAATTTTCCTCTCTTCAGCCAAACCTCGCACTTCCTTGTCGTTTTACTTTCGTTATTTATCATTTTGGTTAATTAACATTTTCGTAAACTTTGTCTCAAGCTCTCAATATTGTTCAATGCTTTGGGGGAAATTGAACTTGTTTCTAAGAGTGGAGAATCTGTAATCGAGAGTGATGTATTTACAGCTTCACAATTGTACGTACGTGTGAAATTTTAATACTCGAGAGACTCTTGTTTGAAAAGCCCTTGAAGGGTTCCACAGACAACGTATCGGCACCCTCTTCTCATACCTATCTGGCCTATCGCGCCCAACAATAATAAATTAGTCGCCAGCGACTCCGGAGGGTTGCGAGGACGCTGCAATGAGGAGAGGGTAAAACTTGCCAAGCTGTAACGTCACGTACTGCTATTATTTCAAAATAATTTCAATCTCCCTTATATACCAACCACGTTATACGATCTTTTAGAAAATCCAATTTTCATGCTCGTAACTTTTAAATGTATATGTAACTTTTGGTAATTTAAATGTTTTGGAGCTTTCAGACGAACGTGACACTTTCTCGACCTACCGAATTTTTTATTTCTTCCCTTTATGCATTTTATCAAATGAAATTATAATCACGCGAGTAATTTCACTTTTACCTGAAATTCAATGAACTTTTTGACTTGTCTTCGTGTTGCTTTTGGTAATTATTCGATTTCTCGATTCAATTTGTTGTGTCATCGTAAAATATTGTTTCGTAAATTAATCATTTTAATTATAGATCGATAATCGGAACTTTCAGAGTCACGAATTTATGTTCAATGTTTTTCTGAATTATTCATTGCATGAAAAGTATTAAGCTTTTTTTTTTCTGACACGAAAATACAATTCTTCAACGAAACTAAAAGAAACAAACGAGGAGAATCCCATAAATTCCGTTTAAAACGTCTCAGAACTTTTGAGAAATGTTTTATTCGAAATTGAAGGCAATGAAACAATCCAGACACGCACATGGCCCACCTGAAAAACTTGCATTCTGCCTTTTAAAAATATATGACGCGTATAACCAATCTAGAGGGGTTGAGTATCTTTGGGCTTGGCAAAAGTCGATGAATTAAGGGTGCAGTACGCCCTCGGTAATTCTATACAACCTGACGTTTTTTTAATCGATCACAATATTTTATTCCATAATTGACAATACTTTGGGGGAAGATTTACAAAATTAATTTTTGCCTTTGTTCAAGCAAAACAGCGAATCTATCGATTCGAAACGTTTTGGCAGTTGCAAGTGAATTTCGTTGGCATTGAAAATGATTTTTCGATGAAAACGTGTAAAGGACTTAATAGTATGGAGAACTTGAGTGACGAAATAAATTTTCGGATGAATAGAGAATTTCACGTTTTCTATAAATGCTTCGGCTTGGCTTTTCATCGGAAAAGTTTTTTGGCGATGTCGCCTACCAAGAAGTTGAGGAAAAGAGCACTCTCTGAAGAGATAAAATATATCGTCCTTGCCGAGAGTCCTGCGCTCCTCTCGTACAAGGGATTATATACTTTCGTGCCTTTTATTTCGACGAGGGAAGCGACGAGAGACATGTAACCACCCTCGGACATTTCTGTCCCTTCAGGCTGCAAAGCTTTAGTGTCTTTCTCGTTTTTCTCTACAAAGCTTTTCCTCGAGACACTATCCTCAAGCTCTTCAGTTATTTTTTCCTCTCCATTCCAACGTGAAATTTCATTCGCGCTGTTTTCGAATGCGCGTCTGGACGTCAATCTCGCAAAGTAAAAAATCGCTAACCGACTTACTGTATCTGAGAGAATTATAAATATTTTATAGAGTGCCAAAACCCATCCACGTGGGACACAGTATTTCGGTTTCCCGAGAGTCCTCTGCCCGAGGAACTTTTCAGGAAATCGCATTTTTTCCAATCACCCATGAAGCCACATCAGAATATTGATTTTTAGACACAAATTATTTCAAGAAATCATGTCACAGTTGCCAACAAAATGCGAATCAGTTTATTTCCCTGAATTACGATATTGAATAAAAATAATTATACCAAAAATAGACTGTTTCAATATTTTACACTGGTTGGAGGTCCTTCCAAAAAGTTCCGTAGAAAAGTCACCTGATCGGTTTATTTCGGACTTATCAAGCAACAAAGAGAAGAAAAAAAAAGTAGAAAAATCTTTAATTAATTCAGTGAAATGTTAATTCTCTTACTACCCCCCATAAGAACGAATAGGATTCTCCAATCTTTGATTACCAGTGCCTCCAATTCGAGACGTTTCCTCAAAATAAAAATGCGCTACATAAACCCTCGGGCGAGATTACTTCCTTCATATTAACACCAACCGAAGCATCAATATCTTAATAGTGCAGCACAGAATCCATTCACCTGTATTTACATATTTATACATCTGAATATTTATGTTGGTATATACACATAACGGCTGGATAAATGGAATTCAAAGTTTTCGGAACCCTCGTCGCACCCGCGAGCTTCATCCTCTCGGCTTTTTGTGTCGCCCAAAGTGCCCAAAGTTGAGCCCATTACAAGCAATGCTGAAATCCATAATCCCTATGTATATACGTGTACCTATACATATCCGTGCTGTGTATGTGTATGAATGAACTATATAGAGTTCCCATTATGTAATTATATCCATTAAAATGAATAAATCCATAGATATATACAAGTACGTAATAGTCTGCGTATAAGACGGTCGTTCGAACTGCTGATAATAAAAGCGTCAATATAATAATCAGCTGCGATTAATGAAAGAATCCCATGGGAGAGACAGAGATGAAAAAGAAAGCTGATCTATCTTGGCACGGCTCTGCATAATGGAGGTTTTTATCCCGAGGCTCGAACACGAGAGTATTTCGTACGATAGCAATTAGTTTAATAACTTCGATGGCACCAATTACTCGACGATAGAATATTTCTCTTGTCGAACGTCACAATATCATTCCGCATATTCCACGAACATAGGGAACTCCGTACTTTTATAAAATTATGAGAACGTGAGAAATTTCTTATCTCATTAATGCAAATGCAATTTTTTGCAAAAAGGTGGAAAATATCATTATTTCTAAAAATTTGCTGACCTTTCTCGATTTCTCTGATTGCAACCTTTTGCAGTGGAAATAATGAATGATTGAGCAATTTCTCGGAAAACGGTTTAACCTTCTACCCAAGCGTGCTAGCCACGCTCTGCATGTGAATTTTTATCGTTTTCTGCTGTTCTTTATGTTTCGGCTGGACGTTATGGGCTGTTTTGTCTGCATTTTCCCTGGCGCGAGGAAACAACATCAATCTTGGGATCACGAATGTCACTTGATCCTTGGATCGTTGGACCATTAACAACGGGGCTTCTAATCCTTATAAATTACGTATATCGCTGCGTAATTAATTTTCCCACGTGTGTAAGTGTAACACCGAAAGTAAAAGAATCTTTCGTCGCAAAAAAAATTCTCGTATCTTCACGGATAATCCCAGAGATAAATGTACAGCTCACACGAGAATAATTGTCATTGCAATGTCAGGATTGACGATCAATTCTTTGTATTTGAAAACCGCAAAAATTATTTATTTGATGGATTTTTTCTTGATATCTGGCATTGAAAGGCGTCACGTGACATGAAAATTTTATCCATGAGGTTCAATACTCCGCTACTTATTCGAATCAAGACAGAATCGAAGTGAAACGTAAAAATCTTCGTCTTCTCGTATCCCGTTCAGCACGGCAGGTTGGGAAGAGAAATAAAAGTGAAGAGATTTTTGTTTTTGCTCTCCTGGCTGCTCATATATAAAATAGCGCTTTGTACGAACTAGTGTCTAGCGAGGTCTCGTAGTCTGTGTTGGGCGGTGGGAGATGTGCAGTGGGATGATGCATCACAATGCGAGTAAACTAGCGATGACGAGGCTTGTACGCAAGTCTGCAGGGAACAGCGCGTGGGAGTTATACAGGTAGCCGATCGCAAACGCCATTATTGTTAGGCTGGAGAGACCATGAGGATGTCTACACATAACCGGGAGTGACATCGGCTGATTCGAAAATGGAAAGAAAACACGTTGGATTTCATGTCGGTCGTGGACTTATCTGCAGGTGTACACGCGTGTTTTCACCGTCGCTCTCTGCCCTCGCTCCCTCATATCTCCTCTCGTCGTATTCGATTTTCATTCATTTTTTTCGTTTTCTCTCACAGATCGTTCCTTTCCCTGTCGCTTCTGCATTTTCCCTTGTTTTCCATGTTTTCTTTTTCGTTCTTCACGTTCTCCTCATTGTATTTTTCTCTTATTTCTGTTCATTTTGCTGTACGATTTTTTTTCTGCGCTCCGTTTTTCTTTTTGTGATTCACTCGTTTTTTTTTCTCTCGTTCATCATCATCTCTCCCGACAGGCTCCACCTGCTCGTAGTTTTGTTGTTACCTTCACCTTAATCTACTCTCTTCTTCCTTTTCTTTCTCTTCTTTTCCATTCCTCCGATCAAATTTTTCGTTGCCTACATTTTTCTCTCCCTTGCCTCACCGCCGTTCCTTTTCCCTCCACATATCCTTCTCATTTCTTTATTATTCCTTTTTCGCTGTTCTTTCCATTTTTCCTCCCACTCTCATATCCTTCAACCTTTTTCCTTCTATATACCCATTCCGCTTTTTCTCTGGATTTCATCTTTTTATACTTTTTATCTCATGATCCTTCTGCCAGAAGTACAGACTGTGCGTCGGAGCTTCTCTATATATATCCGCCGATTTATGCATGTGTATTTCGCTATGTGCATCCACGATTCGTTCCATTGACGCTCACGAGCCAGGAACGAAAGAATTGTACGGACGAAATTGCTTTATTCGATTCGACGAATAAATTCTACATCCTTGTCTGTCCTGTTATAGGCACAATTCCTATCTGCTCAAACACAGTATTTTTGCTCATGTATATTTTCGTATATACATGAATATCCATATATATGTATATCGTATTGAAAATACTATGTAGAGTATTCTGCAACTTTTGGATCGTAGCCAAGCGCCACTGGACCCGAGCACGTGAGCATCGTGGGCAATTCTTTCACGACTCCAACGAAAATTTTCGTTCTCTATGCTGGGAAGATTCTCCAATGTGTGTGTTTTTTTTTATACATACATAGATTGTGTATTATATACGATTTTTTTCGTTCAATTTTTTTTCGGGTTATATAGTTTACATTGAGACGAAAAACGAATGGAAGAAGCAGGCAAAAGTAAGGATTACGTGCTCCCTCGCTTCGTCACGTCGTTTCTTCTTTGGCCACACTCCAATGCGACCCCCGAGGACTTGGCTGTTTATTCGATTTTTATTTTCGTTTCTTCAGTTTTTGGAGCCATTTTTGTTTGCTTGTTTTTTTTATTCGTACAGGGTGAACAGCCTCGTAAGACCGCCAATTCGGGCAATTTTAACACTTCTTTGAGGTCGTTTTGGAGCAGGCTGGAAGGTGGCTGGGAGACAAAAAGGTCAGCAAACTTTTGAGCCAAACCGAGGAGTGACTCCGCGCGGTTGTGACAAGAAAACTATTACGAGGATGATTCATCCCGTTAGGGGGGACGAAAAAGCACTGCTGCTTTATGGAGCTACGACTCTCCAACGGAAACAAAAAAAAAACAAAAATTCTTGCGTTATTCAGCCGACTCTACTCTCTTGACTTCCAGATCAGACATCAATCGTTCTCACTCCCTCTTTAACTAGCTTTCGGTTTCGCACTGCAGTTAAATTTGGATCGAGCTTGTCCCACATTGCAACCGCCCGAGCGATTCGTTCTATTTAGTGTGGGAGCTTCTTGTCTTCGTTAGACGTCATTTAAACTATTAATATTTGGAGAGTTCACTTTTAGACCGATGTACGATTGCCTCACATCCTCTATTATCCGGAGTTCGAAATCTTTTGTAAAAAAAAAAAACCAAGTACACGATTCATTTTCGCCAAATTAACGAGGTTCATCTTCAATTTGCAAAAGAAGAAACGAGACGTCTGTTGACATGAAATTCACAATCTTTGATTAACAGTTCGATAAAAACTTCTGAAATTTATAAGGTAAAGGACGTCCGTATCTTCTGGACACCCATGACATACTCTGATTTAATTTTGGAGGTTAAACACCATAAACGCACTAAACGTCTACGTCGGTCGTAACAGTGTTTTATTTTATGACTGCGAGTAAATTATACATTACTGACAACAGTTTTGTGATTATCAATCAATTGCCTCGTGACTGAGAAGGTAATTGTACGTGAGCACAGATTTTTATCGCGATCTTCCATGTTTTGCACCCTTCGAACTTCCGCACTTCGTTTTCGTCTGCTAACCATGAAAAAGAGTGTAAAAAATCGAAAAGTGAGAAGAGTGAAGCGAAAGCAAGCGAGATACTTCGAGATGTGGCAATAAATATTATATTTAACCCTCGTATACCCCGAGGCACCGGAACCCAGAGGAAAGTGGAGGAACCCACAGCCCTCCGGTCTCTCTATGGAGAAAACTCTCCTTCTCGCCCTTTTCTCTTCCGGAGCTCGGGGCTCTAAGACACACCCCGACAAAAGCTCTGTTCCGTGAGAAGACGCGAGATGCTTTACCCAATGATAAATTGACGTTTTCACCAACGTCGAAACGTAGCAGCAGCTTACATGCAGACCACGAGAACGTTCTCTAACGACACACTACGAGAGCTAGAACAACCGAGAGAGCTTTGATAAACGATGAGCATAATCGAGGGAGTCTCTCTTCATAAATACAGAAAAAGTCTTCCAGTTTTTTTTTCCCGATATTTTTTCACAATCGCCTTATGTAAAACGTATTCCTTGGGATGTGTAAAAAATGCATTAACATAACAATTTATTGATCGTTCTTCAACGAATAATCAAAGCCACCGATTTTCATGCGCGGTTTTTTTTATTTTAGCCTTCGAATATGATCAAATTAATCGATTGATACATTTTTAATTGTCGTAAATATATATGACGAAACATTGCAAAGCAACGCTCTTGTGATTGAAAGTTTGACTTAGAAAATCACGTGACATTTTGAACGAGAAATATTCTTCGGATTCTCTTTATTTTTCAATTTTTTTCTGGTTGGATTTGAGGTTTTTTTTAAATTTGGAACAAACGTTTTTATGAAACGACAGAGTTGCTGATGAAAAATAACGACAATATCGCATACCTACATCCCTCAGTAGAATCCACATGCCAAAGAGTTCTATTAATCGCGAGTGCTTCAGCCGCAATTGTTTCTCCACCCTCACGCTGTAATCTGATATAAAATATCGCAGCATTGCAGCTGTGGAACACGCGATTCAACATTCGTCAATATGTTCCATCGCTCGTATAATATTTTTGAAAATGTGTCGCCAAACGGGAATGTCGACAGGAGGAGGATCGATTTTCAATCGTCAATGACAGATTTATAATTAGTATCAACATGTATCCGTTATGAATCACGAGAGAAATTATATCAACGTGACCATTAATAGTTCGTTCTTGCCTATATATTGTTAAAAATTATCACATTTTTAACTTTAGCCATGAAAGTCTTGACCAAGGAGTTTGAAAAAACTAAACTTTTCATTTTCATGATATAACACGAAAGTTGTGTTTATCGTAAATAATTGATTAAAAAATTTGAAATGACTGAAATTTCGAATGGCAAAAAAAATTGATTCAACAATAAATTGTTACGCGATTCATTTTTAACTGAAATCGTCCTTCACTACTCGATTCAAAATTCCACCCAGACGTCAGCAGGAAAAGTTTGGGAATTAATTATGATTTACAAATGAAACATTAAGCTTCTTTGCTCGAACAAAATTTCTCAGAATTTAATAGACTGTTTAATTGGGCAAAAATAATCATCAAAAACGAACACAAAGTTTGTCTCACTTCCCCGGAAATGTTCGTCCGCCTACAATTGGTTAAATGATTGGTATACATTTTAATCCTTTCGATCTGAATATATGAGGCCGAATCACTGTAAAGCGAAGCATATCTGTCACGTGGAACAAATGTTGAAAATCGACAGCCGAAAAACAGTCAAAAAGTGTATCGGAAGAGTCGAATCTCCTTCCACGAATTCAGATCGTTTTATGTTGACCATAAAACCCAATAAAATCGAGATAACCTTGTTATAACGACTCTTCATTCGTGCATCCACACATCCATACCGACGATATACATTTATACAGCATCGGTCTTGAAAATGGACCGTGGCTCCCGAGGGCGATATGATCGTTCCTGCGTCATCGCTTTTGCCGATATACTTGTCCGCAGGGTACGTCAAATGGATATCGAAAAAAAATTATCTCTCCAAAGGCAGGAAGTTCTCGCAACGAATCTGCCATTATACGAAACAAAATTGCATTGCACTTTTATTCTGGGTGTGGAAAAAAAAGTTAAAAAAGGTCGTTGACGATTTTTTGTGTAGAATTGCTTGAAGAAATTTAATCCACTTATTGATCAAGATTATAATCATGAGATTGTTGCTAAAAAATGTTATTTGTCGATAGTCCCAACGCCATTTTCTCTTGTAGGCTTCGTCTTTATTTTTCTGTTTTATAAAAGCTTATGACTGTGTCATCTCGTCTCGACGAGAATAAAATAGTAAAAAAGTGCAGTGACAGCACAGATAGGAATAGCTCTGACAAGTAAACTGACGAAGCTTTCGAGAACGAGAGAAGTGTGAACACCACAAAGTGCCTCGACCTTGTCACGAAGCCGAAGAAGACTGTGCGTTGAAGTTGAACAACATGAGAAGCAAAAAAAAAACAACAAGTTAAATCCAAAAGCTCTTGGTCTTTTAGTAGATGGAATAGAGCAACTCTGAGAATTGTTTGCTTTTTTAGGTCCTCCTCCTCAACCTCGCTCTCTCCACTCGTTATTTTTCTCTTTATGATTATTCTCAACCTTTTTTTCCAACACGTGCGCAACACATGCGTCCTCTGACGATCTCTCTCGCATACGACAGTTGTTTTTCTCCAAAGCCAAATACTTCACCGACATTTACAACTCTCCGTCTCGATTTCTCCATGAAAAATTGTGCTAAAGTAATTCGTCCAAGTTCCTCAAGTCAACATCGTCTGGAAAGTCTTATTTCTACTTACGAATCACATGGACATTCCGAATCGTTTGAATTTACATAAAAAATGCTCATCCAATCGTTCTAAACCCTCAATTTGCCTGGTTTTTTGTAAACCTTAGCAATCTCGGGAATTAGAATGAATCTCAGATCGATCTCGATCAAAAAATCACTTTTCGATCAATTGCAATTACTTTTTAAGGCTTTTTGTAATTATCGATTATAATTCCAATTATTTACACGTTTTTTCAGTTTTTTTTTGTCATATTTCTATTTATTCGTGAAACGAAAGCGCGTAAATGTATTTAAAAAAAAATTGCCTCTCGTCACTGGAAAGTCCGTGTACAAGATTTCTGCACACAAAGAGTTCATCAGTTGTTAATTATTTAGTCGAGAGATTGTAGAGAGACAAACGAAAAGTAAAGATTGTGCGCAAAAGTGTGTGAGAAAGATGATTACAGGAAAGAAAGTGCTGAGACGAGAGTTGCGATGACGTCCTGGGCACGAACTTCCGGCATCCTTTGAAACAAACTCTTCCCTGGGGGAAAATTCTCGGGTTGGTCAAAATTGCAGCTGATTTTCCTTGAGCTATAATCCGCACGGTTCTTCCTCTCTCATTCGATTTTCATCGTTAGTCTCTTCGACCTCCTTCCATCGTCTTCTACTCCATTAATAATAATCCGGATACAAAGCGCAGTCGTTTGAGAGGTGCTTCGAAGAACAGCTTTCTTTAGTAACTGGAATCCTGATTTTTATTCAATCTTACCGCCTCCATTCATGTTGTACCAAACTTTACAATTTATCGACCCTTACGAACACCCTCCCCAGAATAAAAAATATGAAAGATAAATCATTGATAACAAAAGAGTCAAAAACAATGTTCATCACTACAGGATTATTGCGACTTCGTCAACTTCCTCGAAAACAAATCTTTGGCCGCGTATTAAATTCTTGTCCAGTATCTTTTCCTGATATTTTTAGAGTCAATTGTTCTACTTGCATATAAAATCCAAAAAAATTCAACAATTATCTAAATGTTCATTTTCTTACGCAACAAAAAATTTTTTTCTACAAAAAACGCTGCAACTTGCAATTTTCTACACGAAGAGAATAAAAATCGAGAAATTGCCATTATACGGAATAGAATCAAGCGACGACCTTGAAATCCGGGTTATTCTTATTCTCTCGGTTTATTCCTTCCAAAGCCATAATGAAAAGAAAGACACATGATTAATTAACAATTCAAGAAAAAAAACATAACGTTTAGGGGTTGAAAAAGAAGGTCGAATAAACGACATGGTTCTGCGAGCTTGGAGGTAAAATTTGTAGAAGTTGACGAACAAAAGTAGAGCAGGGGAAGTGCATTTCCATTGCTAGATCCATATCTTCAGGGTATCTCTAGAAAACTCGTGGAACGAAGAGCTTAAGGGGCTAGGCCATGACGTCATATTTGGAATATTTTGACCCATAAGGAAGTTTTGCTGACGTGACCCAGAAACGACTGTGCAGAGCACGATATGTTCGCAGTTATCGACGATTAAGATCTCCATGTGGTTAGGAAATATCAAAGTCTGCATATTTCGACTACTCCACGAAATTTGAGAGGGCGAAATCGCGTATCTAAACAGGAAACGTAACCGAGGGGTCGGATTCCATAAACCGAAACTCCTGATCTTCTAGATTAATTTTAAGCAGCCAGAAAACGGCTGGTTGGAAAATAGCATTATATTTAACTTTCGCTTATCCTCCCTCAGAGAACTGAATGTTTTCTTTCACGGGGAGACCATAAAAATTAAATTAGCCAAGTCGACATTCTTGTGGACAGTAGCAATGATTCCTCCGAGATTGCGATTCCGAATGTACAATAAAATACTGACTCGAAAATAATTGAGCAAACGATCGACGATGCAAAATTCGACAGACTTCATTCCCACAGTATCGTTATCCCCATAGAATCGTTTATGAGCAGTACGACAGAATTTGACTGACTATGCAGGTTGCAAGCATAACGCCCCTCATTCTTGTCCAGGCGAGGGTTCAAACAGCACAGCGCTGCCCCTAGTAATTTTCCGAGAGATTAGGCACAAGAGCTAGTGAACAGAATGCTTTCCAGATTGATTCCGCGGCTGATAACCGAGACGTCTCTCGTGTCTTTCACACGACGAGAGTGTCTATGAAATTGTAGCAACGTGAAAATCTTTCGTACGAGAAAGCATGGATTAGCTTCGTGATTCTTTATTTCGAATAAAACATTTTCTTAATACTCTCTCAGGATTCAACGAGGAAATCGTTTCCGTTATGACATTTTTAATGATTGTAATCATTCACAAAGTCGTAACAAGTTTCGGCACTCATACGAATGTTGTTCTTCGTGTTTACGAAATACACGCGAACAAACGCATATACGAAGAGTTTTTAGACTCGATCGGCCGTTTCCAATTAACACTAACGAAGTACCTGGCTTGGTCATGTGAAAGCTGATTTTGAACTTGAATTATGCAATCCTCACCCCGAACTCTCTCATCCTCCCTGCACCCTCCCCCCTGCTCCTTCTAGCCATCGTAACCATCCCGAAGGGATGCTGCACGTTGGACTAGACACAGCGAAACTACCCTCTCTCTGTGGTGAGATGGCTGCTTCTCCACATCAACCCTTTCCGCACCGGCAAACCCGAAGCCAAGCGAACACACGAACTCTGTAGCCTTTCTCATCACTCTCCCTTCTCCTTGCCTCTCTCTCTTTAGTTTCTGCCTCTATATATGCTGGTACATTCTCGCTCACCCTCGAATCACTCACCCCCTACACTCGTCTGCATTCTCGCTCATCCCCCCCACCTCGCTTCTTGCTCACACTCTCAAACTTGCTCGTTTCAACCCTTCCGCAACTCGCACACCCACATTCGTATAGGCGTCAATATATCTGTACTGTTTTGTCTTCACCTTAGTCTGTACAACGTTCACCGTGTCGGTGATCGTTCTCAAGAGCCTGCCGGGTCGGCCCTTGAATAAAAATTTCCGTCCCAACCCCCTCCTTCATCCACGAACTCTCGAGTAGGGCACTTTTTGCCCTTTTACTCTCCCACCCCTCACTCTCATCTTACTTCCTCCTCGCGCCATATATCGCTCTTTTCTCTGCTGTAACACATTCTTCGGGAAAGAGAGAAAGCGACTACCGGAGAAGAGACTCACCATCCAACATGAAACTCCTCTCTCGCTATTCATTCTGCCCTCACCCAACGAGACCCGAAGAAAAGAAATTTCCGATACATTTTCTATACTCTACGAATTCTCTTGGGCGGCCATGGTCTAGAGACTACTTTGCAGGTAAAATATGTTTCTTTTTCTTTCAAGGTTCACGAAACTGCGATAACAAGATTTTTTCGCTTCAACATTTTCGCGTTGGCACATTTTTTATCAAAAATTTCGAATTGCCGAATAATCGGAGATGAAAATTGGGAAAAAAATTGTACACTCCATATTTGTGGTGATCGCTAGTAAGTTGATAGTTAGAGAAGTACGAAAAGTTGATATAGAAAATTCAAGAATTGCAACGGTCTTGAGCGCTGCACGGAAAATCCATTTGTTTCGGTAGGATGAACCTCGATTTTTTTCTCCAAGCTAAGATCGAACGTAATCATACTTTGAAACTTCTTCGAAGTCGCTCAGGGAATTCCTACGAAGTGAAAAGACGATTCTCATCATTTCAGACTTTTCAATTGGAGATGCCTTTTAAGTTGAGAAAAAAGAAAGCGATTCGGCGAAGCGTGGGTAGGAGGGAAAATGCTGACAATGTTTCGAAGCTTTTTATATCGAGTTGGGGTGAAAAGCAGTGTGGATGTTTTTACATAACAGATAAATATATTGCAAGCATTAACGGTGTGGAAAGGAAAGGAAATGGAAAACTATTACTCCCCGATTTCTTCACCTTAAAAATTGCCATGGACGAACCCACGTGTACAGGCATTTTTGTTCCATGTAAAAGCCATAAATTTACGTCGCTAAATTTCAAGAGCAACAGCTGTGCGTTGTACAGTAAAATGCTCCGTATACGTAATACAGTTCAAAGGTTTTGCTATGAGTTTGCGTATAGAATGGTCTCTGGCAGTGCTGTATAGTAATTAGTAATGGCAAAATAGGGTGTCATTGGTGCGGTCAAACCTCCTACACGAATAAGGAGAGTGGGAGGGCTCGTGTAGTGATAAACGGAAAGTGGGAGGTTTGGGAGATGGGAGTATCGAAATGAGTTTTACGATTTTGCATCGATCGAAACAGCCCGTAGATCCGGGGGTTGTATTTGTTCGAGTGTTGCCTGGGGGTTGCGAGAGAGCTCAAGGGTTGCCATGGCTACGAGCATCGCGCCCCGCCACCTGCCAGGGGTGCTCACTTCGAACCCTTTGCAATTCATGTCTGTCTCGCTCCTTCTTCTCTCTTCTAGCCTCTCTCCGGCGTACTGGGGATTCTGTGAGAAAGGTCCTCTTGGAGGCTCTGCAATTCGAACGGGGGCTCCTTAATCCTCTCATGAAACAGCCACCGAAGTTTGTATCGCAACAAGATATTTAAGGGTCCGCCAATTCGCCAAGAAAAAACAGTTTATTTTTAAAACAATATTCCCCACAGAGACGTTACTGTGCACAGGGTTAAATTGCCATTGTTCCCTATTATCGATGAATGCTTTCAGATTTTCTATTATTTACCACCAATCTACAGGTCTGATCGAAGCTTGACCTTTTCTACTTGCAACACACTTGAGTCTTCGCCGAGAGCTCTTTGTGCGATTGAAAAATTTATTACCGCCTCTCGATCGGTCACGTGTAATAGCTTTTCACGAGATTTGTTATATGTGTTCGTCAGGCCAATAGTTCACGTTGTGGGCGAAGTAACAGCTGTGCTTATACATCGTGCGACCAAAAAATACACGACTTCCCTGCACGTCTATATTTTTAGACAGTTGTGATATTGCTTGGAACAACAAATGCAAGTTTCTTCGAATATCTTTTATTTGTGTCGTTCGCAATATTTTTTAATTAGTCGCAATCAATTATACCGAATTTCACAAATAAATATTCTTCTTTGAGCAAACGCAATTCTGTGAAAAAGCTTTTCGGCGAATCAATTTTGTTGAGTATTTTCTCCTCTTCAATTTCAAGTATACTCACCTCGGAAATACGAGACATTGGCAAGAGAATCTCGACAATAGAACGCACGATTCGTGAGAGTGCTTCACAAACAAATTTCACAAGATAATAATAATCGTAGACAGTTTTTATGGAAACAAAAAATTTTCAATACGTATATGCGGATGAAAAATGATTGAAGTGAAAAATATTGAGCTGACCACTGAATTCAATTTCGCCGAGAGTGATGTATGAGTCGTTCCTCTGGTGTTCTTTACTGTTGGGCGATACATTACGAACGCGGAAATGTAAGCGGAAACTCGAGACCCAGTGTTCGTACCTAGTTATCTTTTTACCAGTATTTCCACTCTCTATGCTGCAGAGTCTCTTGACAGCCAACAAATTCGATTTTTTTCTTCTTCGTCACCGTTATTCATGTTAGAATCGTTATTATCACGACTGTGGCAATTATCATTGTTATTATGCTCGTTACTACTGACGAATCGATGCAGCAAAAAGGGTGAGACCATTTTTTTCTTCGTTAGCATTTTTTTAAAACTTTCCCTGCGACATAAAGTTAGTCTCGCGTTTTACACTTGGAAGAAATACCATTAATTCATTTCTGAAGTTTGATGCGTACAAGTGAGAGGGTTGGAAATTAAGAAATGTGTTTTTTAACCGAGAACGTTCGTAAAGACTGTAATTCCCTTATTCTTTCATCTCATGACGATTAACGTCAACGAACGTTCTCCATTATGCGAGTTCTTTCTTTTCCACCCATTTGGTAGAACTTTGCCTTTATCTTTGTCTTTTTTCTTCCGTGTTCTCGCACTTCAGCCAAATGCAATCCCCCCCATGGGCTCGCCAAACGGGCGGCATTAACATACGCACTTTGCCTGTTGTGCGAGACTAAACGACACCCTACTGCGTCGATGCTCATGTTCTCTTTTCCTTTCTCTCTCTGGCTTACACGCGCAATTCAGAAGGAGCAAATGGAAGGGTGCGAAAAGAACCACAGCGTTGGAGGGAGGGTGAGAAATTGAGGAAACGAGGGGTGCGCACAGACAATATTCGATCTGCATTTTTTTTTTTAGTTTTTTTTTTCTACTCTTCTCTCTGATCCTCTCGAAGAACCGCTATACAGTTTCGCTTTAACGAACCTTCATTTATGAACCATCGAGAGTTTTACTCAAGCAGTTCACGAAATATCTCCCATCTACGGAGGCTCCTCACGCGGACGAGAGGAAACTTTGTAACTTTTTGTTCTCTACTCGATTGCACGACCTCGTCCTACCCACGAAAAAACCTGCACATTTTATCTTTTATCTCAGCAGCCATTGTCCTGCCAAACGATTCTTTTTTCAGACTTCCCCTCGGACCGCAGATGCTTTTTGAAGAGAGGCTCTTCGTAAAATTCTCAGGGATTGTCGGTGATTTAGAAAAATGTCTTTTCTAGCCCTAGCCAAAAAATGACGATCATCCAAATTTAATGAAAAACTTTCACTTTGTTCAGAAATTTCATCAAAAACTTCTTCCATGTATAATGCACGATTTAAACGTTTATACACAGTCGGAATCTCTGAATTTTTCAATCTACTTACCCTCTAAACATTCCTCGCTTCATTTTATTACTTCCTGCAAATAAATGTATGTGCATTGTCCGCAGACTTTTGAGAAAGTGACCTCACAATCTTATTCTTGCTGGCCAGCCTCCAAACTTCGAACGCGATACACTCTCCCGTGTCATATTTCGCCACGTGTGTGTTCACTGTGCTCCCAGTGCCAAGTGAACTCGAGCACTTTTCTACTTATAGAGTTCAGTCAAAATACCTACTCATTTCACGCGTTTTTACTTCGATTGTGGAATTGCCAAAAAAAGAGGTCGAAAAGTAACAAAAAAACATCGAGTTCGATTTTTCTTGGTCCAGATTGTGATTTGCTCAAAAGTTTCGTTGAAGAAAAAAAACAATAAATTCTGCTAGTTCTTCATTTTGTTGATAGAAATAAAATGGATGACTTTTTCGAATGGAAATTGAAAAAGCAATCGGGAGGAATTTAGGGATACATGTTTATTATTTTTCGTTTTCCACACGCACGTTTTGGGACGCGGAGGAAAATGAGATCTGGGTCAGGGAGTACGGTACTGTGACTGTGAAAAAAGAGAAAACCGCAGAATGGGTTGAATAAGACCCCAGAGAATTGAAAGAGATACACAAGTGCATGGAGAGAAGAAGATTCGTTACTGCGGTGACGATAGGCAACGAATCCAGGGCTTCTCCCGAGAGATCTCGCGGGCAAAACGAGTCCTAGCCTCGTCGCTCTTTGTGGTGTGCAGCTTGAGACGCTAAGCAGAATAAGGAGGGGATAAAGGGGGAGAACGGAGACAGCAATATGTGGAGAAAAAGACGGAGGAAAGTGGAAATACAAGGAGCGGAGAGAGAGAGAGAGAGAGATTGAAAAAATAAAGAGGATGCGTGTCGCTGTCGTTGCGAAACCCCCTCAAGTCTCATCTCCTCCGTAGCTCTTCATACAGCTCGAGGGTTGCTCTCGGTTACCCGTTATTGTATGTATTTTGCCAACGTTCTAGCCAACCGTTAAGGAGGAATTTCTTCTCCACCCGCACCCTCGTGACGAAAAATGATTTCTTTCTTTCTCGCGCTCAATAGATATTACGATAAATCTTCTAACCTCTGAAATCGCATCAGCCCTCGATTCTGCCACGGGGAATATTTCTCTTCCTTCCACACATTTCTCGTAATCATGCATCCCTTATTTTTCATCCTTTTCCTCTTCATTTCTCTCACTAGCAAGTCAAATCGGCCGAAAGATCGCGAAATTTTTGTTTCACGCTAACTAAACTCGAGTATACTTCGAGTATTACGTGCGACGAGCTTTTTCCCCGCACACTCCATTCACCAACTCCTGCAGACTACGTATATACGCTTACGACAACCCCATGAACATTTCAAAAGCTCTCGCCATTAAGGACAAATTAAAAATGAAAGCAATTGAGCAACTCTTTCCAGTGGCTGCGATAATGATTTCTTTTCCTTATTACGACGTTCGGAATTTCGAGGGTCTGACAGACCCGATAATTAATCGCGGTGCAGTAAATTACAATGTATCGGAATACTTTGCTAATGGCTGTGCGTCATAATTCAATAAATATTGAAATATTTAAAAACGTGACTCGCCCTGGAATCATTGTAAAAGTTTGAATTGATTTTTGCAATTGATTTTTCCACTGAATGCGTTTCAATTGCTTGGGAGGCATTTTTGTTCTATTTATCAGACTCGCTTAGATCTTTTCTCTGAATTCTCCACGGTGAGTCGTACGTCCTCTCAGGGCTGAGCGTCACCTCCCTTACTGTTTCGGGTCTGTGACTCCCAGAGGAGTAATGTCGACGCTGTCTATACCTACCAATCGGAATAAAGAGAGCCAACGGTCTCGACACTTCAGAACACAGCTGCTATAATCCTTCCTCCCCAATACACTCACCGTCTGTTTTCCTACAGAATCGGAGAGCTGAGCTAGTTAAGATCTTAATTCCCCGGAGAGCGACGATCACTACTCAATTCTTTTCCCCTCTGTCTTTTTATCTCGACTCTGATTAGATACGATGAATGATAATTAATTGCCTGAACCGTCGTGTATCCTTATTGTGGCCTGCTTCAAATTTTTTAAAAGAAATTCATCGTTTGGAAAAATATTTCAAGTCAAAATCATTGCCTTTCGACGCGAATAAAAAACGAAATACTCAAGACCCTTGTTTTAGATTCTCGTAAAAAAAAAAAAAAACGCGAATCGTTGTAAATGTATTTCGTCTCCTTTTTCAACTATTTCTTGATCATCGACCAGAAAATAAATTTTTCCGAGTAATTTGGTATGAATTGTGAAAAAGTGTCAAGGCTCTTTCGATTTAAAAGAGAAAGTGCTTCTTACTAATTTCACGTTAATTAAAACATCAATTATTTCTAATGGAATATTCTCGAATTTTCACGTTTGCTTCCATGATTTGTATTCATTCGTAACCAAATGAATATAGAAATGAAAAAGTGGTGACGAGTCCGGCTTGACGAGAATAACTGAGTGAATACAGTTTCGTAATAAACGACTACGATCCTTTCATGTGAAATTGGATTTCATTGATTATGCGAGAAAGTATAGAGATTTGTAGAATGAAATTTATAAACAAATGAGTAGTCTGTGCACTGTGAATACAGTATAATTTTGTCGAGAACAAACAGTAAAAAAGCTCGAACGTGATAATCGAGTTTGCCTGGAGTGTAGACACTGCATATTCGTACTTCAGTCACGTACTGTCTCAGACTGCATTCTGCATTCGCCCAGAGATATTACGGTGAGCGTAATCTCTCGACACCTTTTCTCGCTATTCCATCCCTTCGTACCACCCTCGCCGACAACCCCTCTCGGGATTATGATATATATCGCCTGTTTTCCCCTCACGTCCACCTCTATGAACAAATTATAACTTCTTGGTTTCCACGCCAGTACAGTAACGCTTCGGGAGAAGAGGAAAGCAGATCTTGCTCATGGTAAACCGCAGTTTAAAGCGAAAAGACGAGTGGGAAGAGTAATTAAATATTACAGTCCCTCCGTTCTGTGCTTCCCGCCTATCACTCTTCCCTCATCCTTGCTTTTCCTTTTCTTTATACTGAAAAAAAGGTTTTGAAGAAAAAAATCAATCACGAAAAGTTCTGCTGCGACGTTGCGGAAAGGATTTCTCTAAATGTTCAGCGACACATATACAACGAACTTTTTCGAATTGCTGCATTCGTTGAAAAAGAAACCGGAAATTATTCGCTATTTTTATCGAATGGAAACGTAAACATATCCGGAAAAATGGACGGTGCACAAAAAATGGAGAAATTCAATAAAACGACGAACCACGTGAAACGAGAAAAAAAGAGAGAATGAAGAAACGAAAGTATGACGAGAGTGAAACGTAGTGTGAGCTGGGCAAGAAAAATATTTCAAGAGGTTGTTATGTACTCGATAAAAAAAAAGTGAGAAGAAAACGAGGGCGCACGAGAGTGCAAATATGATAAGAGAGAGAGACTTTATCAAAGTGTATAGGGATGCCGCGTCGTACAGCGTATATCGAGAGAGGACCAAAGAAAGTGTCACAGGCCGGAATCAGTCTAACGGAAAAGGGATGAAAAAAGAGATGGGCAGCGACAGGGAGAGGAAGGAGATGGAAGAAAACCTGAAAGCAATGATACAGGGACGCATAGGAAGAGGGAGAAAACGCTAGGCACAGAGTTGGGGAATGAAGAGCCTTCTGATATGAAATCTCTATACACTCTGATGGAGAAGTGAAGCCACCCCAGAATTGATGTACAGCATATATGGGCAACTCTGTCAGTGACCACGAACACCAGCAGCCGTTCAGCTTTTTCATTA
This sequence comes from Hyposoter dolosus, assembly GCA_963921915.1. Lineage (NCBI taxonomy): Eukaryota > Metazoa > Arthropoda > Insecta > Hymenoptera > Ichneumonidae > Hyposoter > Hyposoter dolosus. Next base: position 7,023,304 of record OY998133.1, read on the forward strand.
ATAAATAAACTTCGACCCTTTCAAAGGGAAAAGAAACTTCTGCGAGTAATAATAACTCCATGAAAATTATCATATATTTTGTAACAATCATTCGTAATTGAATCAAACGATTCATAAGTTTTTACATATTTTTTATTTTACTTCCTATAGAAAAATACGAATGGCTGACGATTCTTTATAATTACATGGACAAATTTTGCACAAACCCAAACAAAAAGTTCCTTTTATTCACGGAGAGGGATTATCTGATTTAATCTGGAATGTCACATACACAAGTTTGAAATTTCAACGATGCCTTTACGCATGTGAGTTCGACACGCAGCCCGGCACTTTTATTTCCGGTAGATTTCAGTTTCTCCCGAAAGCATACAGATACCAAGGGGAAATATTCCAACATCGAGAGGGAGGAGAGAGATGAACGAGTCTGAGAGAGAGAGAGAGCGATCTCTCAAAACAGGGGAATGAGAAAGTGGATGGAGTCGAGGCTACCTACCACCATAATTTCCGCCCAATTTTAATCTGCCGCACGTGTGCTACAGTATCCCCATTTTCTAGCACTCTATACATACGAATACATGAGTCTTATGGACCTAAGAGGCAGAGGGAAAGAGAGAAGGAGAGGAAAGTTAAGCTCAGGGATTCCGATGTCTGATGCAGGGGACCTGTGAATATTTCCGCAAGACGAAGTACATGTAACATTTTTTTTCGTGCATATAGTTACAGGAAAAAACCTGAACCACATGGCACAATTTACTAGAGGCAAAAATAACGAGAATTTTTCGAGATTAGCCATTCGGAATGAAACCTTGTGATTTTATGTGGAAAAACTACCCCGGAGGTTACGGAGACTACGAACTTTCTCACAGGACAAAATAACTGGCTAATAAATGCAAATTAGAGAGACTTTTTTCGCTACAATATTTCCACGATTTTATTCAACGTCACTCACGTGCGATATTCACTTCCACCATCTTTCATGAACTCTCCCATACGGAATGACGAGAAGAATATGAATTCATTCATTTCTCGTTCTCTTAATATTTAAAATGTACACTTTTTATACTCGTCTCATTGTTCGACACTCCGAAACTGAATTTACTGGGTCAAAAAAGTCAAGTAAACAAAAGGAATTTGTTTATTCAACGACAATATTTTCGCTGTGACTGCTACTGGTTCCAGCCAGCAAATTATGTTGTAAACTACTAACTTTGGTGGGTGGACGGAACACTTTGGTGCCGGCCTCTTACCGCAGGATCAGTTGATCCAGTAAATTTAGAATTCTCTAGTTTTAAAACGAAATAGCTGATTCAACGAGCAACGAGGTTCATTAAAATATTTAATTATTTTATTTTCAATGATTGATTGACATGGCAGGAACTGATTTTTTTTATCGGGATTTGAATTAGATATTAAGATTTTTATCAGGCTGTCAAATTCACGTGAATGTTGTTATCTCTTTTTGAAATCGAATTCTTCCTCTCATTAAATATTTGAATAGGAGTAATTAAAGGTCTTTGGACAGAGTCGCCCTCTCCGCGTGAGTTACATACGGAAAAGACTTAATTAGGAAAGAATTATTTTTCCGACTGACATTTAGGAAGCTGCGTGGATATAATATGCAAAGTGAAGTCGGTGGCTTTTCGTTTTGCCGGAAATACGAATCCGATTGCCGGTCCAGAGGCTCATCGTGCTGTGTGTGGGTAATTGAACAGGCGTGACAGCATGGGTGGTCAATAATAACGTATAGTATATGCGCAGGAAAGAGAAAGGAGAGACGGTGAACGTGTGGAAGAGAGAAACAGTGAAGCAGAGAACGAGAATGAAACAGATTCGCCGAGTGTGACACGCCAAGGGGCCCGTCCTCATCCTTGCGCTTGGACAGTTCTCTTGCAGGACGAGGTTTTTGTGTGACGAGGGAAAATCATCCTCTGGGGAAACCCGTGGGTTTAGCGTGACGAGAAATCCGCGGGGGTTGGGCTATGAGACTATAAAAATTTGTAATTCAAAAGCCTGACGAGCGAAAACGAAACCGGGTGGAAAATTAGCATTCGCTCGAAAACGCTTATCCGCTTCGTATATACAGGGCGTTTCATAGCTGCTGGCCAATGGCCTCACCTCGTGTTCTATCCGCAATTTTCCTTCGAAAAGTTTTGTCATGTCTTTCAATCAGACTTTTTTTTCCAATAGGTTTGTTTCAGTTTTGATTTTGGCCAAGAAATTACCTTTTATCGCGTGTACTGTCTAAACGGTCGGAGATAGAGTAAAAATAGATATGACCAATATTGTAGAGCATAAAATTTCCTATAAAAACGTTCCTGACGACATCTTTCTATCTGTAGTAGTTTAGTCGTTAAAGCAGATTGAATACATACCTCATTTTCAAGGGTCGCCACGATTCGAGCTTTTCGAAAGTCCTGGCGCAGTCGAGATGACGCTGAGAATCTAAAGACTTTTACCCCAGCCCAGCAACGTCTCCTCAATAAATCGACATGTCGACGTAAGCTGACTAAAAGCATTTTTTCGTAATAGAGATCCGAATGACTTCAAAAAATAATACGAGCAATCGGTAAACGAATCGTGTTCCGATATCAGATTAAATTTATTCCATTCGTAAGAATATGCTTACAAATAGAAGGCAAAGTGTGTACTTGTAGTCGTTTACATATTTTCCTTTTAATTTTCGTCCATCGCAATTTTATTGATAGATCGAAAGGAGGATAATTCCAGTTCGCTTTGTTGCTGAGGGTTCAATTAACGCGAGGGAAGTTTTTCGTATTAAGTGCTGTGACGCAAGTGTTAAGGTCGTCGAGGTCAATCTTGACGAATGGACTTTTCATTGTACCTTGAGTTCTTCATTGTTACGAAAATACGACATATCGATCGCTTCGGAGTCTCGAGAGGTTGAATAACTTCGTTGAACGAAGAAATGGTTCCAAACGTTTCGTCGATTTCTATAAAATCACATGTGCATTTGAACCAACAGAATTTTCACAGCGACTCGGTAAAACCACGTGCCATTCGGATACTACTGTACAGGAACGATCGATTTTAATTGCAAAAATATAACCGAGCCTCCCTAAAAAGAATTGACGCGTCTCGTCGCAATTGATTCCGAAACAATTTCAATTGATTCCCAATTTGTTGGTCCATCGAAACAATAGAGATATCACAAACGCATTGTCAACCCCTGTGCCGAAGGGGTGCGACGACGAAGGCTCGGGGATAGATCGAACGTCCCCCACGTCAAATCTCGTCACACCGGAAATGTGAATATCACCGTTTTGCTGGCATCAAGGCAAACAGCGGAGCGTTAACAACGGGAAAAGCGACACGATGATAGTTGTATGTTCTGACTATTACGCAACTCAACCATCGCAGCCGCAGATATACATATTTAAATGGTTGATAGTTTCGAGGATGCTAAAGGGACAATCAGGCGGTCTCGATTACTCAAGTTAAGACCTTTTGTGTATCAACGGTGAATATATATTCATGAAAGAGATAAACTCAGTCAAAACATCCCTTTCGCGGAAATCAACCCTCCCCAAGAACCCTCGTGACCATTACAAATACACTGACTATCCCATTTACTGCATTCGAGTATCCCACGTTTCCTGGATTCACTCTCGTCTCACCCTCGACTATCCCATATCATAATATCACAATGTATACAGGCTCGCCCAACATTGAGGGATAATGTTTGTTAGTGCAGCTTCGTCGCCAGCCTCTCTAGCGAAAAGTTCTTATCGGTTTCTCTGTCCGATGCATATCCTTAACGAAAAATCAACGAGTCGTTGAGAGCCAAGCCGTTGGATCGTGACGAAGAAAAAAACGCTGGATCGATTTTCATTCATTAGTTGATTTTTGAATAACAATGCATCGTACAGGAAAAAGGGGGTTTTGAATTTTCCGAACAGGCTAGTCGCGTTGCCTTGCGAATTTCTTTATCGAATTACTTCGGCCACGAATTTTGGAATACGTTGTAAATTCGTATGAGTGTGTGTACGCATATGGGCGCTGCTCATGTGCACGTGGCGTATAATGAACAGAGGAAGTGCAAAAGCCACCCTCCAGTTTCCTATGGCGAATGCATAAACGTGTGGTTCGAGGGTTCGACAGAATCACGAAATTCAATATGGTTTGACAAAGCTCAAAGATGGGGGAAAAATCGATTGATTAATAATAATTCAAGAACCGTCGAAATGATATTTTTGTCGGTTTTAAAATATTCCACAAGTTGCAGGGAATGCATGCAAGCATCAGAAAAACGTTCACGTTCATTAAAAAATTCTGCTCATGAAAAATGTATTATTTCATACATTTTTTGACAAGAGTTCACACGGAATTATAAATTTTCATTCTTCACAACGTATAATTCAATGATGAATGATCGAGCACGCTGCAGCGACTCGCAATCGCATTTTGAAGGAATTTTCATTTTAATTCGTCGTTTCGTGTAGGATCGGCTTCGTCGATGCGAAACGGACCAACGAGATAAAAATCGTTTCCTAAGGATTTTCAGGGAGGATGACACCCTTTTTCATTAACGCGGCCCGACTCTATATTCGTTAATAATTCATCAGAAATAATTCATCAGGAAAAAGCTTTTCCCGGCTGATTCGGTTAACTTAATTTTCTGAATATTTTTCTCGAATGAATTATTTATTTTCTCAATAATTACTCATTATTATTATGTTTTCATGGAATCACGAAAATGGTGAACAATTATTGTTTTTGGCGTCATTATGAATATTGTGATTCTTACTATTTTTATGGTAATGAAGAAATATATGATTCAGATTTGCAAACTAATTAGTCAGATTCTGATTTTTTGCCACGACTTCGCAAAATTACAACGAAGCGCAGGCCCTCGTGTTTTATTAACGATCCTTCGTAATAAAGAATGCAAATTTTTTTTTTCTACCAACCACTCCTTTGTTCCTGGCATATCTTAAAAGTCGTGCCTCAAGTCAAATTTTTCCACTCGCTTTCCATGCCTTTCGCTTCGTGATCTTGAGCGTGAATTAATTTGATAAAATTTTGCATTTTTTTTTCTCTGATTGCAGATTCGTCGTTCGACCGTGTGGATTACCGAGGTTACGTAGACTTCAGAGTCAGACAGAAAATAGACGGGGACTCTGTCCTCGTTAGAGAAAAATTCAACACGTAGAATAAAAACTATGACGTTGTTAAGAATTTTGAATTTAATTTTCTTGGCAATAACGTTAAACCGGAAGTCAAAGGCTGTGGTGGATTTTTTGTTGTGCGATTCGAAAGTTTATTAGAAAACGAGGATCGGAGTTTCGTAGCGAACGGTGACGGTTCACGCGGCGTCGGAAAATCTCGATTTTCATGGACCGGAAATGAGAGAATGTGCGCGATAAACTAGCGAATGAACTTATTCAATATATTTTTTGGTGGTATAACGCGATTGTGGTGAACTGCGGGAATAATAAATCAGAGAAATATTTCGAGCGAAAGACTCGAGGACGTGGCCGGGACGTCCGGGCCTATTTGAAATTCGCAACATGTTCGGGACGAAGCTCCGCACGTGGATGGAGGCCCACATCGTTCGACCTAAGAAGAAGAAGGATCGGAAAAAGGGCGAAAAAGGTTTCGACTCGAATTGCAATTCACCAATCAGCCACAGTGCCAATAGATCGCCAGCTCTTCATCAGGTATGAACCACAAATCACATGCAAAGAAAGCAGGAAATTCTTACGTGGGCATGATGCATTTTTTTCCCAAATAAGGAATTAATTACGATTAGTGAACTTTCCTCATCGATCGAGGCTCATTATTCTTAATACGAACGACATTTTATTTCTCAGTCAGTTTTGTGTTTCTTATTCGCAGTCTGTGTTCATTTGAGCGGATCTCAATGTTTTTCTTTCACATTTGTGTTCGCCTCGGTTAATTCCCAGGAAGGAAAAAAATCTCATACTGCTTTGTCAAACTTTTTTTCCACCGGAGAGATGATTTAGCATTCTTCTTTTTCGATGTGCACATACACATAGGAAAGCCGAAGAACGAGAGCTCTTTTTTCGTTCCCGCGACCCTAGAGAGACCCTCGGAGAGTTTTGCCCTCGCCTACTTCCGTTTTTCCACTTCTTCTTCTTCTTATTCTTCTCTCTCCAGTCCCCCAGAGGTCTCCAAGGCTACCCACCCAATTAGAGAACAGAATTCTCCGTTCCTTGTGCTTTTGTATACGCGATCTCGTCATCGTTCTCGTCTTCACGACGCAAAGACGCTAACGCGCTTTTCATTCATTTTTCTTTATATAAATGGCATCCAGAGGAGACTTTAAAAAATGTTTTTATAACACACAATTTGAAATATTTTGAAAGAGCTTCGAAACGCGTTTATTCAAGCAATAAGACGAGCACGAAAATAAACCCAATCATGCACGACGAAATTATATTTTCTGGAAAATGGATCGATTACACTTTTTGATATTTTTGTTTCGTGGGAAGGTTCATCCTTTGAATTCGCCGGTGAAAAACGTCGATACGATACGTCTCCAAACATCAACTGGCAAAACGACCTACAACGGGGCAACCAATTCATCGGCGACTTCCGGTGGTACCGGAAGTGTTAATCTCTCGTCTCCTGAGAGCGCATACAGCACAGGATACTCCACGGACGGGACATCGCCGGGGGCGAGTTTTCCACCGGAATATTACATTAATATTCGTACGGGAACCCATTATTTCCAGAACAACAAAAGCGCTATTCGAGCGAAACGACCGACCGAGGAAAATCCCGCTTTAAACACTGTGGGAAATGAAAGACTCGAGGTCAGACACGCACAAAATATTAACGCTATTAACGAAATTACCAAAATGACCAAGGACACGAAACACCAACCCAGCAGAGAAATGAGAACGAGCACACCCTTCGAGGTAAGATATCCATACTTTTTGAAAAACAATCTGTCCACTTCCGCATTCAATTATATGTTCACCGCGTCAACAGTTTTTCAAGATGTCAGACAACTTTTTGTTTATGTGGAAGAGGATTTTGTTGTCATCGACTTGGAAAGATTTCAATGAGTCAAAAAATTATAAGAGCGGAGAAGCAAACATTTCTTTTTGCACTGAAAGTTAAATTTTGTCAAAAAACATCGACATTTTGTTCAACACGTTAAACTAACAACTTTTGGATAATTTCAAAATTTTCATAATTTTGACAATATTTTTTATTTCTAACGGAACTGTCAGCAAAATTTACGATTGGAATGCCAAAAATTTGCTTCCCAAAGGGACTTTCTAGAATATTTCTTCCTGCAATGCACAACATTTTTGTCATTTTTCAAAAACAGTTTAGTCGACGGTATCCAACAAAATTTTATTTTCAGTGATGGGAACAAAAAGTACAGCAAGAAGTTTCTACTACTGGAAGAGATGTTTGCTATCTATTCAAAAGTTCGAATGCAGAGCACATCCTATTCTCACTTTTTACGATTCGCTAGCTCTTTTTTTTTATCGATGTCATGCTGCTCTTTGCCTTTAGACGCGAATGGGAATGTTTTCAGAATAAAAGAAAGGAAAAAGGTTGACACTTGACATTTCCACATCTCCTAAAATTGCGGCGAGTTTGCGTGGTCTTTTTTTTTTTGTTTTGTTTAGTTTCGAGGTCGAGGGAACTCGCATCGTTGAAAATACGAAAGCATTTGAACTTTGCCGCGTAATAATTCCCTCGTCGCGAGGTAAATGCGACCGTCTCGTCAAGATGAAATATAATTACATACTCGACATCTGTAACGTTCTCACTAATGAACGGCAACAGTGCGAGGTCAACAATTGTGAGCTTCATTTTGGTTTACTTGCTCGTTATTCGTGTCAGATATTCCACACCAATCTCCATCTCGAAAAGTTCTCTAATTTTCGAAATGCTACCATTTGTTCTTGGATTTTGAGGACATTCTTCAATTTTTTTTTTAATCAGCGTGCAAATTATTGTTTTGAATAGAAAACCAACGCATTTTCTTGCAACAGAAATGCAATTGAATGCGTCGTAAAAATTATGCAACTTTTTAAAAAGATTTTGAAAAACTCTGATTATTTTTATGATTTTCAATTTTTTCTATTGCTCCAGATTAATTACGCTCATTTTATCAGGTGTAAGGAAATAATTGTGCACGTCAACATTTATGAAATGCAATAATTGGATTTGATTTAAATTCCGTAATTTGTTGATAAAATAAAATGAAGAAAAAGTAAAAATTACGTTGAAAACATGGCGAAACTTTGTTCGGAGATAGTCACAACGGGTTCGTGACCCAAGGCTCGTCACTGCAAGCATTTCGTCATAGTGGCGAACGAAACAGCCGCCGGCTACACTCTTCATCCCTTTTTCGTGTCATTCGCCCTTCAAAGCTTTGACGAGACGTCTCTTACTACGATATACACAAGTATAGCAGTCTCTTTAGCTTTTCTTGGGGGAGGGCATGCATTTTATAGCGTGAGCTTGACTCGCAAATGTCCACGAGAAAAAAGCGATTTACTAGTGCCCGGGGGGGCTTTTCCGTTACAAAGCTCACTAAAAACATAGAACGAAATAACGCGAGCGAGGATTTATCTTTCAAAGGCTTCAATTTATCTTCTTTCGTCATCAAGACCATCGATAAAAGCTCGATGACGTTTTAGAACGTCCGCGAAATACGTATCGCAGTGAAAACCTTTTTCTCTTCTTCCCTCCTGCTCGCAGCATGGCGAACCAGAAAAAAAATGACGAACAGACACGTCGTTTAATATGCAAATCGAATTACCAGTCTCCCAGCGAAATGTGCGGCGAAACTCGAGGGAGAAAAAAAAACCGGGTTGACAGATGGATTTTTGCGGCTGAAGGGCGTGGAATACGAAATTCGAAATTGCCTTTCTCAACGGTGTCAGTTATTCCGAATTCGTCAGACAAAAAAGGAATTTTCGCTCTTTACCCGCCGCAGTCCTGATTGAGCTCTTCATCGATTATTTTTGGACTCGAAACTCTTCACACATCGTACCAAAATTTATTCACTTTTATTATTTATTATTTCAGCCATTTTGAATAATTTTTTCAAAAAGATCGTAATATTGGTGCAATTTAGAAATTTAACATGTTTCGAAAAAATCAATTAATTTGGGATATTTTAATATTGAGAAAAAAATTTCTCCAGGATCCGGAAACTCCAAAAAGCACCCCCAAGAAACACCCAGCACAGCAGCAACAGCACCAACAACAGCAATCGAAACAGCAAACTCATAATTTAACAAACAAGAAACAAGAATTGTTGCAACATCGTCGAGCTGATTCTTACTCGGTAGAAACAACGAGAAAAAGTTTGACAATATCAGCGTCCATACCACCCCCTTTGGTTTCGTCGACCATGCAATCGCCCAGACAACGTTCTCGGATACGTACGAACCCATGGTTGTCCGCAAACTCTTCCGGTTCTTCGAGCACTGCCGGCTGCTTAAAGTCACGTTTAACTCTCGACGAAACGAGCAGCAGTTCGGGCCTAAAACTTACCGAATCTTCGGGCAGTGCCAGCGACGTTAACATTAATAATTCTCACGAAATTAAAACGAGGAGGGAATTCCGTCACGAGAGTCTCAGCGCCGGACGAAGCCCGTAAGTCAAACGTTTTTTCCACTAAATTCTTATGGTTTTGAGTTCTCCAACATTTTTCTAGATATCAAAGTTTTTACGTGGACGAACTCTGTGGCAATAAAGTAAATGTTTATTTATAAGTGATCGACGTTTGATCTTTCACGATTTTCATTACTTTTGTCTGAAAAAATTTCATTGGATTCAATTAAGAAGAGCAAAGAAGAAGGAAAGGTGTGAAAAAGTCAATGGGAGAAAGAAAAGTTAAATATTTGTATAGCTAAGAAAAAGTTGGCTGCTCGAAAGGGCTGAGTGTTCGGAGTTGTCTGGAGCAGGCCAATTGAATTTATCATTTCCCCTCACTCTCTTTATATAGCTTACTCGTCAATTCTTACTGTTACTTTCAACCCTCAAACTTTTAATCACAAAAGTCTCGAATCTCGAACTTATTTCGAGATATTTTTCTCTGGCTAGTCTTTTTCCTTTTCATTCTTTCGTCTTGTTCGACGTGGGCTTAACTGCGAGTTCTTAAGGGAGAAGGATATATTTTTACAAAGTTCTCCAAGTCTCGACAATTCTCGAACGATTTTTTTTACTCGTTTTTGATTTTTATTTTTCCATTTCTCCTTTGGGGATTCTTTTATTCTCGAACAGGATTAATCAGAATTGGAGAATTTCACCGGTCATCGATTTAAGGACTAAAGTACCTTTAGCTCTCGTTAGACGAAGCACCAGCAGCTCCTCCGCTTCCTCGTTGACCCGGAGCATTCGATCGTCCGAGGACGATATTACGCTCAATGAAATGATGGGCAAATTTGACGAGAGCTATGTTTACGAGAAGGAAACCGATATTCTCTCCGATAGCGATCCAACTGACTGCGAGGATTACGTTCATTGCACCTCTGACTTTGACACCGGACAGGACGGTGGCGACGAAAACGATCCTTTTGAAAATGACTTTGATTACATCGACAATGGCTCCTTCCTCGATCTCGACAACTTGGATGCCAATTTTCCCAATACTGGCCATTGCACTTACTTCACCTTTACTAGTGAACTCACCAGACGCAGCACGAGACTTCGCGAATCGTTCCTCAAACGACGAATGAAGGAAGACAATGCTCAACACAGGTAAACGTCCTTACTAAATTCTTCTATCACAATGGCTCTTTGGCACCTTGTTAACGTACCTTAATTTGGCCAGTGCATTGACACGCGGGGTCTATTTGACCCGGAGCATGATTCATCCGCCTTTTAATCAGATTCTACGATTTCAAAACAGGAATACGCTTTAGCAAATTGTTCAAGATATGTGCATTATACAAGTTCGAAAAATATTAAATGACATTCTGCAAAAATTCATGGAAAATGTTGAATTTTCGAAAAGTCAGTATTTTATCGAAAACAAAAAAAATTGGCCAAAAAAACTCAAGAATTTTCACTGTTCAGTTTCAGATTTGTTTTCGAAAAGTTTAGAAATTTTTATGTTTCTGAAAGACGCAACCAAAACGGTATAAAATTTTTCCGGAAAAGTTAATCGAAGAGTTAACGTTTGGACGAAATCACTACCTCAAAGTTTTTATTGATTTTTGGATGAGATTCTCCAATTTTTCTACTCTAATGCTCTCATTGAACGAGATGATAGATCAGCATGTAAAAGTCTTTATTGTGTTATTTTGTATAAAGGTCGACGAGCGTCAGAAGCAGTTCGAAACGTCAGAGCAGTCGTCACAAAAAGTTGGAAGACAAATCAAGCGAGAAGCGTAAAAAGCGAATATCGCAGCGTCGGAAGCCAGCGTTTGAGAAGTGCGACGACGTAACAGCGAATTTGAACAGGGTATTGGTGGAACGTATGCTGCTGAAGAATTCGGGTTTCAATCAGGGTAGCAGAAGCGTGGGAGGCACGCCGATATGTTTGAGACGAAAGAAGCATCACGATGTGAACGAGAATGTATCGCCATCTCGGCCGAATAGAAACGTGACTGTAGATCCACGAAATTTTGTGAGTCCCAGTTATTTGATTAATGAAAATAACGATCAAATGGTGAAGAGGAGATCGAACTCGGTGAGTTACGTGAACGGTAACGTGGTCAGGCATTGCCAGAAAATGGCAGGAAACGCTTACATAAGCACGTTCGCTTCGGAAATAGCATTGATCGAAGCTGACAAAGAAGCTGACAGAAAGTATCGAGAGCTCATACTGGAGGCTGAAAATATATTGGTAAACATGAAAAACACTTCGTCCCCGGTAATACCTTCGCCTTCCCGCAGGATACATAACGGCCTGGCAAACAAGAGGGTCGAGCTTATTAAAAATACCGAGCTTAATATCGAGTTGGCACTCTCCAAGAGTCGTAATTCCCAGCCTGAGTTGCAGAGTGGTAGCATCAAAGATCTTGAGCACACAAGCCCTAAGAGACAATTTAATCAACCCTGTTCACCGATTCATCGTTTTATGGAGAGAAATTCTTGCCACCCGAAAGAAACTTCCATATACAAGCAAGAAGCTCCACCAAAGTGTCCAGATTCTCCGGTTATGTCCAGGAGGACTCCCCAAGGATCTCCCAGTCGCGGTAGTTTGGGACGAGCCAGAACTCGACAAAGCATAGCTTACGATCGCGACGGAGAACCATCCAAATGTCATGAACAATCAAACGGCAATTATGCTATTACCAAAAACCACGAAACTCGAATTACCGATATTGGATTATTCAATGGAAACGATCAGATTCTTTTGGCAGCTCAAAAAGCTTCCGGAGTCGTCAATCGCAAAGAAATACCACTTTGCAATGTTGTCGACAGCCATCCTCTTCGCAAAGACGAACTTCCGACTTCGAGCTCTTCTGATTCTGACGATAAATACGAATCTGGAAGGAGGGCACCACTTATGACCTTCAGGTGAGTCCGAACAACATTCCCTTTCGAATCAAATGCCGATCAACCCAACAACACATCACATGCACGAGAAAAGTTCGTTTTTAAGTTCAAAGCTTTTTTGAACTGTTGCCAAGTCGAAAGTAATGAGAGCAAAAGCCTCAGAAAACTCTTGTGCGATTTTAACTATTTCTTGATCAGACAAAAAAGTCTGTAGTTGAAAAAAATTGTAGATTTAATTAAAAAATAGAAAAGATCAAGTTTTAAGTCGCAAAATGTTCAGATTTGGATCCGGGCTCAGCTCCGGGTATTCCAGACCCCTAGATATAACTCGATAACAATGGTGTAAATGATTTTCCAGATCCGTTGACATGGGACCCATCCGAGAAAGCTCTTACTACTGTCCCCAAAGTGAACCTGTTAAGAGAAAAGTCTACGCAGGTAGCGTAACGTATGGAAGGATCCAAAAGACCCTGGGAGAACGTCACGTTGTACTGAGAAATTCCGACGGTGATACAGCGACTGATGACACCGGTATGTCATTTTTTTTCTATTAAAAAATGTACTACACATTTTACAAAATTACTGGCAGCCAAAAGTTTAGTTTCATAAAAATTCCACTACTTCGCGATTCTCCAATAATTAAAAAAAAAAAACGCGAGAGGAAATATTTTTTGTCTCCACAATTTTTCCAATTTTTCTAATCGTCTAAATGCTTCCTTGTCCAACCGTACGGTTTTTCGTGTTGCAGACGACTCGAGAAGATCGTTGCGAGAAAAAGTGGCCCAATTGCGCCAAGAAAGAATGGCTGCAGAGACAAATTTGAATGCTCAAGATTCTCAGCTGTTCCAGCAGCACATGACGCAGATACGAAGACAAATGTTGATGCATACGATTGAAGGATTGAAGAGAAGTCTCGAGGATCAGTCAGCAACTCTCAAGCAGACATGCCTACTAGAGGACTCGGTTATAAACGACGAGATGCCTTAAATTATTATAGGATTATTCACGATAGCCCGAGCAGAGTTGTTCCAGGATAATGACGAAAAAAAAATGGAAATCTCAAAAAAGCTTTCGCTAAGAGATGTGAGACGTTGTTCTACTCGTTGTCGATATCTCTAATTAACTCAGTGGTCATTTCTCTCCACACTTGGTACGTAACTGTTTCTATAAAAGTGTCTGCCGGCGAACGTGGCTTCAGAGACGTTCACCGGATCCTCAAAAAAGTGTTTTTGATGATTGAAAAACTCGAAAGAGAGCTTTGTCACAAATCATTCGCCCAAGAGGCAACGGATATATTTTTCTGCCTATTGGTAAGGTGAGAAAGCAAAAAAAATGATTTCAAATAAAAATCCACGACAGAACGAGAAAGAGAGAGAAAGAAAGAGAGAGAGAGAGAGAGAGAGAGAGTGAGAGAAAGAAAAATATGCTGCTAAAATATTTTCTGGGCATTTTTCTCGTTTCTTTTTTTACACGAACGTAAAGTTAATAACGTTTTTTATACGAAAACTAAGAGCTCCGATAGAATTTTCGCGTCTCGCTGGTTTAATGCCTCGGCATTATCGAATCTCGTTGTGTCTCGATAAGGTGACACGAGAAATACAATAAAAAAGAATATAAAGTTAATCCCGAATGGCAGGTCACGAGGTTCATCCGACAAACTTGTTGCTATTCAGCATGTGACATTCTTACGTAGCAATTAATTCATTTTTTCTTTTTTTCATTTATCTCGCTAGGATCTGCACAGATCGTCAAAAAATCGCGTCGGTTTTCTTGCATATCGATAGCATCAAACTCGTATGGTAATTACTGTTAGCGTTGTACTGAAGGAGCTTGTCGTAATGACTTTCCAGCCGACTCAAGATTTAATCGAATTGACAAACAAAAATTTACGTTCCTTGCAAAACCATTTCCCGGTGTTACGATTCATTCTCCTCCAGTTTACTCCCAACAGAGTAATCTGAAGCACAGAGAAACTGAAAAAAAAAACCAGAAACGATTACAACGGAAGTTGTTGGAAATTGGAAAAATTATTTTCGTAGTTTTTCCGGGAATCTATTGCCAAATTCCAACCGCTTGTTGCTGGGCTAAAATATAGAAACACTAATCATGAAAAAAAGACTACGAAAAGCTTTGAATGAAAAATTCTAACATTTTTCAATCGTTTCATCGATTAAATCTTGATTCGACAATTAGTAACGATGACACCTCCTTAATGGGCCTATTCCAGGGGACGATGGTACCTCGATTGTGCTTCGAGACAGACCGAGATAATACAAAAAAATGAAGGATCCTTAAACTCAATGAATAGCCTCATTGATGCCCGACGAACGTTCGTTCAATAAACAGCATGGATTCGATGGTCCCCCAAGAATCAATAACCAGAAAAAATAGCAACAGGAATCTTGCAGTTGCAGTTAAATAGTCGACGATAAACTGTAGAGTATCGTTCACTTCAGGTCATCGAATATCCATGAGAATTAGGTGAAAAAAAACGAGTATAAGATCAAGCGAAAAATTCAATAGGGACTGGATACTTATGATAAAAACCTAATAAAAAAATTATCTTAGAACCGGACGCATAGAAAATTCCTATAAAGAAAAAATAACGTAGAAAATACACTTGAATAGTGAGTAGTCGAGTTGAAAATTGTAACCTTAACTATGCATTTAATGGAAGGCTATGAACAGAACATTTACCCGAGCGAATAAGGCCCAAATCCCCAAAAAAATCCTCAAAAATCTCGTTCTACCACAGATTATGCAACTTGCTTCAAAGTTTCAAGGTCAAGCTTCTCTTGATCTGATCGTTTTAATCAGATCAAGAGAATCAAGAGAAAGAAAAGCCTCTCGTGGATGTGTCCAGTTTCTTATTTTTTCATCGTCAACTTTACTCTTAATCGTCAGTACGATTTATGTTAATGAAAGCGTCCCTCTCGTTCCACCCACATCTCTTGATTGAATTAGCAATGAAAATCGTATTGTCTGATGATAGAATGAGTACTATCCAATCGTATACCAAAGATCATAATAGACTAGAACATAGTTGATAATATTGACTCCGTTTCATTAGCTAAACTTACGAGAGTTAACACTAATCATAGAATATTTACAGAAGACAAATAAATTCTCAATGAAAATCGGTTTTTCAATTTTCTAGATTTCATTCAATTCTGCAAGATGGCTACAGCAATGGTAATCAATGGAGTGCTGAATTTTAAACAACGTCAATCGTTGTAAATTATGCTCCCAATTGAATTTCACGAATTGGGTCGCCTCTGATAAAATTAGAGAAATGTCAGAATTTTTTTCGTCACACGAACCGGAGTGTCTCATTAGTGACGAACCAACGATTCACATTATGAGTTAAACGTTTCAATATTCATTACGAATCACTGTGTCAGAGTCAGTGATTGGCATTGCATCGATTTTTACGAATAATTATCATGCATTTTCGATTGTCAACTTTGAAAGTATTTTGTACACGATTATTCGAAATTAGCACCAATTTGCCTGATGGCCCATTGACGTAGCTATCTCCACAGTAGATAAAATCAATACTTTTTCGCTCAACTTCAGAATTACGATAACAATTAACCCAAGAAATCTGATTGATGTCTATTTCCTTTCCCAAAAAATATGACCCGGCAAGAAATACTTTGCAAATCGCTGAGATCCGCACCCGGCTATTAATTTATACTCGATATTAGAAATTGTAATTAACACATCTAGAAAAGTGTAGAAGTAGGACGAAGGGAAAAAAGAAAATGCCCCGTAGATCTTTAAGAGTCTTTGAAAATCTTTATTTCCATCCATGACGAGAGAAATATTAGTGCGACAAGCTTTCACCGATGAGAACGTGCGAAAGAACCTTACGATGTGACTTTCTTCCATATTGAATGAGAAAAAAATGAAAATACCACGAAAAACACAAGTCGCACCGAAGCTTTATCTTTTTTGTAAATGTATTTACTTGTATGTATTATTACGTGCACAATATTATTTGCGCAAGTTTTTACATATTATAGCGCATTGTACAGTTTATTTGTTATCATACGATCGCGCAGATGTTTTTATAATTAGCAATAAGTTGCGAGCGACTCAAAATCCTCATGAATTTGTTGTTTTATTTGTGCTAAAGAAACATTCCAGAGTTATAAGGAGGACCTGAGCCCATGATTGTAATATTTTTCTTTTTTTTAGAATCTGCATTTTCAATAAGTTTACGCAGAGCGTATTTGAATTTATAAACATATATATATTTAATATACGCATAATATATACAGAAATTCTCAGCTTGAATCATTACTAATGTGATCTTCAGTTTGTATCGCGTGCAAACACCGTGTTTCTAACCGGTTAGAGCCGCTTTGGCACAGAGGCCGGCAAGCCTGTTGATAGTATTTTCTCTTGGAGAAAATAATTGGAAAAATCGAGAATTACATCGTGATTCATAAGATGCAGACAGTCCTTGGTATACTTGGCTTGTCGGACAGAATTTTGGACCAAAACTGAAGTTCATGTTGTTAAGGATCAAGATTGAGGAGATCTGTATGTACCGACTCAAATTTTTCTCTCTAGTCAGAGTATATGGACGGTGCAGGGTATTGTTTGCAAATGAATATTGAAGAGAAAACTGATGAGAGGGTGAGAAAAGGTAATAAGAAGAAAAATATCATTGCAAACGATGCTGTCTCCATAACTTATTAATATTCATTTGCGTTCGACGAACTTTTTTGTATATGATTAATGGAATAAATTATATTACGTTGTTGGTAAATGAATGATAACATAGTTGTGTGTGTTTTTTGTTTTTCTGTATTTTCCCAGATGTTTATTATTTTCAGTTTTTGTTCGATTTACTTGATTCTCACGAATTTGTGCTCGATTTCGCTAATGCTCACGGGTTGTTTCGTCTTTTCGCAATAATCTGCCCAATCGCCCTCCGTCAAGTCGACCTCGTTGAACGTGTCCCCGTTCTCCGTTGCCTTCGCCGTCCATCCACCTCTTGCCCAAAAATCAGTCGGCTCCATGCCCCGACAGTCAAAAACTACGATCGTCTCGAAACTCCCTTCGGCCTTTGACGTATACGGCTTTATTGTGTCTGCCAATATCGATGCGCTATTCACTCGCGCACACATTTTGCATTTGTTTACGAAATGACTCACTGACTTTCCATGCGATTCTTCAAACTCTTCGCTCAATGAAACGTCGTTCCATTTGCCAGATACTTCGCCGCAATTCGAACACGTAAACTTTAAACACCACGAGAACTCTTGTCCCGCAGCTCTCAACTCTTCAATGTTTTCTAATGTCGCTTTTATTTGGATACCGATCTTCACCATTTTTATCGTTGGAGATTTCGACTCTTGTTTACTTTTCTTTCTTTCTTTTTCTCTTTACGTACGAAGTAAAGGAGCACGACACCGCTTCGACGTCGTGGATTTGAGGTTATGTGCGATTTTTACTTTTACGAGAACGCCTGCGTCGACGAACCTCTCGGAATTTGACGAACGACATGGTTGGAAATTTTTTAAACTGCAATTTTTGTGTTTGGAGTTGAAAGCATGTTCACATATAGTTTACAGGCGTATGGGAGCTCTTCATACGGGGAAATTGTTTGTTTGATTAGAAATAAAATGAGTTGGATTGAATATTATAAAATATTTTTTATTTACAAACCGCAACCTTGCTTTGACCTGAATCCTTTGTACCAAGAAAATTGAGCATCGAATCATCGTTTCGTCGATGAGTTAGAGGGAAACAATTATTTGATAGAAAAACGTTTTGTAAAGATTTTTTTACTAACTAAATATAAAAAAAAAAACGATGTTCATAATGACTTAACCCAATGCACCAGGAAAAATGTGATAAAAATTGAAAGAAATCAGCGGAGTTTACACGATCACAGTGTCGAATCCCAAGAGCATCGCTTTGACCGTTTCACCCTTTTTTACAGCCGGTTTTTCTTGCGTTTTTCCTGGCAATAGTAGCAACGCGTTTGCGCTTCTAAAACTGAGCAATCTGCTGCTTATTTGATTTCCGGTCACGTAAGCCTTGGGAACCACATCGTCGTTTTCCCATTTAATAATCGCTCGAACGTATTCGGGTCGAGGATCAAGTTTGAAGTCGTTTGTTAACTGGAAAAAAATTTCATCGTCAAAAAAATAAATATTGACATTGATGCTAATTTTTTGCCATATTTTTAGCCTCGAAAAACTATCCTTTTGGATTCAAAGTAGATGCACTCGATTTCTGGACCTTGAATTATTATTTATTCACCAATTACGAGACGGGGAACTTGCCTGGGTCTTCAGGACCCATGGCAGTAACGAGCAGCAGGAATATTGTGACATTTTCCCATACCTCGACTTTGAGAATCGTTGGAGTTGAAGGATTTCCCGAAAGTTGATGCAACAGAGGCATCGCAAAGAGTTGAGCCGTAACCATCGCTGAAACTGGATTTCCGGGCAGGCACAAAAAGTACTTTTTTCTATCCTCATAAATCGCTGTCGCAAAGGTCGTTGGTTTTCCGGGTTTCAGATTAACGCGACCTATGATCAGAAATATTCTTAATTAACAACATCAACCATCATTCCGCCAATCCTTGACAATTACTTCAGTAGCTGTGGAGCTTCCAAGCTCTAGCCTTTATTGTTTCCGATTGGGTTAATATTCACAACGGCTAATGATTTCAAAAATTTACCGAAGTGAATCGTTGCTCCGAAAATTTCTTTAAGGATCGGTTTCAACATATCCTTGTCTCCCATTGAAACGGAACCGGTTGTTATGAGGACGTCAACGAGCTTCAGACCTTTCTCGATTCCGATGACCATGGTTTGCACACTGTAAGAAAAATTTTCCTAGAGAATTTTTCTTAGAAACAAAATCAAAGAAACGGGAATTGAGAAAAAAAATGGCAGGAATATTGAAACTTTTGTTTATCACTCAGGACATGATTATGAGGAGTTTTGAGAAACTTTGGAGAAAAATGCGATTTTATAAAATCGTTGAAAACTAATAATTCTGCTTACTCATCCCTGACAATACCAAGATCAATGGAATCGTAGCCATTTTCTTTGAGGGCTGCGATCAACGTGATTTTGTTGCTGTCATAAACGTGGCCAGGTTTGGCCTTCTCTCCCGGTTCCTGGAGCTCATTTCCGGTCGACAATATTCCCACCTTCGGTAGATTCACAACCGGAACTTCGGAAATACCACAACCAGCGAGAATTCCCATTTCTGCAGCGCCGATGCGAGCTCCTTTATGGAGAACGAGTTCTCCTTTCCTGACGTCGCTCCCAATGTTTCTAAAAATAAAAGAATTTCAAAAATTAAACATTGAAATTTCCTCACATGCATGAGAAAAAAAGAACACATTGAGTTAATTGATCGCAATTATGTTGTGATTTGATGATGCAAAGTAAATCATTTTTCGTATTTTGAGTTCACCTGATGTCTTGGTCGAACCGTGGAGCACACAGAATTTCTATTAACGTTTCTTTCGTTTTATTGTCTGCAGTTCGCTCCGCGGAAAGTACTTTCGTGTCCTCGACTTGAACGACAGCGGTTGCTCCTGGAATTTGATCGTTTGATTCAGTCCCATCGTTATTTTGTTGCGAAATATAGCACGACGTTCAGGAATAGTTTTTCAAGAGAGCAAATATTGTTTTCTATGTGAAACCCAAGTCGTAGGCTATTTTTTATCAAATTTATCAGAATATTCTATCAGGCAAGAAAATTCTATGAAAATTACTGCAGAAAAATGAAATGATTTCTAAAATTGAAGTCGATCGTTCGGGATTATCCTAAAAATTTTCTTACCTCTTGGCACAGGAGCGCCGGTATTGACTCTGACGCATTCATTTTTCTTTAACTCAAAAGAGTCAGGCTGAAAAAAAAGGATTTTTATTAAAAAATTCAATAAAATTTTGAAAAATTGAATAAATTTTTTAAAAATTCAATAAAATATTGAGAAATACAAGAAAATATCGAAAAATTCAATGAAATATTGAAAAATTCGATAAAATATCGAAAAATTCAATAATCGTAAAATCCAATGCCACGTAAATGAGCTCTAAAAGAATTTCCAATGTTTCGCAAATGCGTTACCTCGTGTCCTGCTTCAATTCCACCCAAGACTGTTCTCGGGCCATCGCCATCGTCTGCGATGACAGCATATCCGTCTTTGATCGAAGCTCTGAACGGCGGTAAATCACAAGAGCTGTGTACATGTGAAGCGAGAATTCTGCCATGCGATTTTTCCAACGAAACCACATTTTTCATGGCTGTCCTATTTTCCGACGGGATTTCTTGGAGCATCATCTTCATGGCTTCGTCCAACGAGATCATTGGATAGGGAGATTGTCTCGTTCGATTCGCTACGTCGTTCAGAACGATCTAAAAACCGATAAGGCTCTTTGTGCTCTGACCATTTTTCGTTACTGATATTTCCTTTTTTTTTTCTCCTCGTTATAGAAAATTTTCTTTTACCGCCAAATCTTGATGTTTTCCAGAAAGACTCTGGGACTTACTGTCCTCCTGGATTTTTTTGTGGTCCGTTTGAACGATTGACTTGTTATTCAAAATCAAGGCTACCGCGTGAGGAATCACTTCGGCAATGGCACTCAAACCTTCACGGACTGCTTTCGGTGAGCCAGGCAAATTTATGATCAAAGTTTTTCCTCTAATCCCACAAACTGCTCTGTGAAAAAAAAAGGAGCAAAGTGTTTTTTTTCTCCCAATAACAAAATGGGGCAGGGAAATTGATGTAACCGTCTTATCCAGTTCTATTCGGTCTCACTGGATCAAAAGAATTCAAGTAACTGGATAGATTTTGCACGAAGCAGAAGAATCGTCAAATAACAAAATGATACAAAGAGAAAATCATTTCCCTTTGCTCATTACCTGGAAAGTACGGCCATGGGAGTTTGTTTCAGGCCGTAATTGAGAATAGCTATAGATAATCCCGGTGCTTCCTTGTCGATGACTTTCTTCGTAGCCTCCGGAGTAACATCTCGTTCGGCGAACCCTGTTCCACCGGTTGTCAAAATGACATTGACATCATTGAGTTCATCGGACCATTCGATCAGAATTTTCTGTAAGAGAACGAATTCAAAAATACGTCTGACTAGTTTCCAGAACGAAAGACAATTTTTGACAAGGTCATTTACCGTTATGTCAAGTTCGCTGTCACGCACAATTTTTTTACACAAAATTTTACCCTTGAGAATAGCTCCTGTAGTTGTTTCTTCATCGGTGACGCATTTTTCTGCTTCTGGACCACTCTTGTCCTTGGCAGGGTCGTGGTAACAAGTGTCACTCACTGCAAGGACAAAATGGAAACAAAAAATATCAAGCTGAGGAAAAATAGATTGCGTATAATTTATTTTATCTTGCCAGAGTTGCAGAAACTTGATTTCATGACCGATCAATTATTTTTATGGATTGTCACGATTTGACTGAGTTTTAAAAGCCAACAAGTTGAAACAGAGTATTTACATGTTTTTCTGTGACGAAATTTGCGGCAAAAACAAAACTTGGAATAAATGAATTACTTAGTGTTATAAAGTATTTTCAATTGCATTGAGATTATTACCTGTCAAAATTCCGAAGGTTATGCGACTCATCACGGACTCTTGATTATTATTTTCGGTCGCCGGTTGTGTAATAAAATTACAGATGAATGATCGCCTACCGAGCTCGAGGAAAACAAGATAAGCATATTATCTTTCCCTTCACGCCCGCGCCACAGGCTAAGAAATATTACGAGAAATCTGGCATCTTTTGCGAATAGGACATCGAATAGTTCTGGATTTGACCACGTGTGTCGCTTTTATCCAAAGTTGAACTCTAATCGAGAAATGCTGCTAAATTCCGAGAAGCAAGTTTTCTTTTTTCCATATTTGTTCATCGTTCCAGGATTTGAATTGTTGCAAAATTTCTTGACATGCATTTTTTTTGTTGTAATTAATGTATTGATTTCTTGCATCTAAGGATTTTTTCTATTTTCATTTTTTCTTTCAAATAACGTTGATCCCGATTAATTTACATTGCAACTTCGTATACAATTTTCTGCAAAAAATTGCTAAAGGGAAATATATATATGAAACCAATTTTATAAAATACTAAACTGGAATACTTTGATCTAGCTGTTCGTCCTAGCGGTCAGACGTCATTGCAATGATTTCGTTGGCGTCTATAATTATCTAACAAGATTTTTATTATTTGTTTCCGGAGACTTTCTCTTTTATATGAAAGCTTGAAAAAGAGATCAATCGGTTCGTCCATTTTGATAAAACGAAATCATTTTATCCGGTTTCCGGTGCGCTCTTCCAATCAAAAAAATACTAAACAATCATTCACGATATCAACCGCAGCACTTGAAAATCGACGAACGGGATTCTGTTAAGAAAAAATATGGATGAGTTTGTGTAATATTTTTGCCACGTCAATTAGAATTTCGATCAAAGAGTCATTGGAATAAAAAGGTTCCACGACTAGCGTAGTGCCAACAAGTAACGCAGGCGGCGCCACATTGGATACAGTTGGCGAGTAACGGAGCGAGACGCCGTGGGACTTGCAGTGTACGTGAGTCAGTGTACGTGGAAACTTCGCGTCGATTTCTCCTGCACCCGGTCCACATCGTGTGAATACGCTTTGCAATAAAATTGCATAGACCATTAAGTACGAAAAAATGGTTGCTGTCAAGGGCCGCAAAAGTTCGAACAAGAATCCTCCGATCTTAAGTCATGAATTCGTCATACAGAATCATGCGGATATCGTGTCTTGCGTCGCTATGGTTTTCGTTGTTGGTCTGATGATTCAGGTGAGGAATAGAAACTTCTCCATACCTCGTTCTACTTAAAATCTCTCGTGAGAATTCCATTAATTTAACATTTCGTACTATCCAAATGATTAAGAAAAAACATTCCGAATACAGTATCGTAAAAAATCGTCCATATTTATTATTTCTTGCCTTTATAAATTCATTCCATTGCTAACCATATGTTACTCGATGATTTGACTGTCGCTGCTCTCGTATGTTATGTTTTTCACATCAACCTACTTACAGAGCAGTTTCCCCTTAATTGTTCAAGTTTTCAAAAGTGATAACACTCAATACGGAATAAAATGAAAATCTGGGTAAATTATTTCGCAAAAATCTTGCAATTGTTGATTAATTCAGATGTTGACAGAACTTTGTGTAATTACAAAATAAAAAACATCTGTTTGAGATCAGCAGTTTTTGAGGCTCTGATCACTGTATTAACAAACGATCTGCAGCTTAAAACAACAAATTAAAAAAATACGTGACCGGAAAACAAACTGCCGATATTGACAAATTGATAAACAAATTGTTTCAAAAACCAAAAAATTAATTCTGATCATTTCCTAATTGCTTGAAGATCACATCACCATGGGCATATGTTTTTATCGCGTTACATCATAACGTGTCGGAGACACTTCAAGATCCGTCGGTGCAATGGCAGCCTCCGAAATTTGTAACAGGCTGGAAAGACGCTTGTGCCGTCTTTTTCTACTTCCTTATTACGATCGTCATGCACGCCGTCATACAGGAATATATTCTGGACGTAAGTCTCTCAGAAATCAAACTTACGAATAATTAGAAATTCAGAAAAACAGAATAACGTTTCTTGTTTTTTTCAGAAAATTTCGAGACGTCTTCATCTCAGCAAAATCAAGTTGTCGAAATTTAACGAATCCAGTCAATTGACTGCTTTCTTCATACTTTCAGCATTGTGGGGAATCGATATCATCATCAGGTAATTTCTCGATATAATCATTAGACGGATGTTCAGGAATTATAATTCTTTTTTCTCATTTCTAAAAAAATGTAAAATGCGGCAAAATATCGCAAATCGTTCGAAATTTCGTATTTTCCGCAGCAATCGATTTTTAGCAGAAGAGTTTCATGTTAGGAATTGTCTTACAATTTCATGTTTTTTGTTTACAGAGATGACCTTTTGTCGAACGTACCTTCCTTATGGGAAAATTATCCAGGAACCATGTCGTTTGCGCTGAAATTATTTTTCATCGGTCAAATCGCTTACTGGCTCCACTGTTATCCCGAGTTGTATTTCCAGCGTGTCAAGAAGGAGGAAATCTCAGGAAGAATCGCTCATGCAACGACTGGACTCGTTTTCACATTAGCTGCGTATCTTCTCAAGTACGCAACGAATTTTCATATTTCGCAGATTCCTTATTTCTTCCTTGTTTTTTTTTTTTTTTTAATTCATAATGTCCATTTTTTGTTTCCAGTTTCCAACACGTCGGTGTCGTCTTGTTGGTTCTTCACTACATCAGCGAGGCTTTGCTACACAGCGCTCGGATCATTCGCTTCGTCAATCAGAAGGAGCAGCCCACTAAAGGTAAAAACTTACAGAAAATTAATTCTTCCATTTCATTCCCGAATCAACTTTCGTTATACGCAATTTTTAAATATGAGGAAATTATAAAAGTTACAATTTCGATCTCATAATTTTACGATCAAAAAATCCGATTTCCCAAAAGTTATCGTGTCGATTTTGGCTTGAAACAATTGAAAAGCGACATTTGCTATGTCTTTGGCGTATCTGACAAATTATCCATTTCGTGGATGAAAATTAATCACTGTCGTTGTTTAATTGATCACTCGGTCACTCTAACGAGTGGAATCGTTCTCATTTCTTGCGTTTTCAACCTCTCGGAGGTCGCTCTATGAGAATTTTTTTTACGATTCGCATGAAACTTGAAATTCTTGAATCTTTAAAATGTTCCCAAAGCTACATCGTAGTTTTGATGGATTCTGGAGAATTTTTTTTAGGAAAAAGGAAAGCGGCGGCACATTGAGATCGTTTGAGAGCTCGGAATCATTTGCCTATAGATTTCGATGACTTCGATCGTCTTCTAAGAAAATGTTGAAAGTTTCAATTATGATTTCGAAAAATTACGATTTTTTTTTCTTCAATTTACTCAATAAGGGCATCCTTGTGAGTTTTTGCGAGCTCATCCCTTCACTTTTGACTCCACTGCACTATTTCTATTCATTCCTTTCACCGTGAAGTCCCCAGGAGTGTTCCCATTGAGTGTATCCAGTTGAAAAGACTGACGTGATTTCAAATGTTTTCTATGAACAGTGGCTTTCCTGCTGGCAAACAGCGTTTTCGTAATCGTCCGCATAGCGACAGTTCTCCTTTCTGCTCTCGTGTTGGTTTATGGTCTTGGTCAAGTGGACGAGTCGTTCAGTCACGCGACAGGAAGTTACAACATTCCTGCAGTCCGTTATTCTCTGTTGGGTGCCATCGTAGTTTTCCAGCTTTATTTATTGTACGTTTTCGGCAAATACCAGTTGCGTCGTTCGCGCGAGAGCAGTGCTCCGGTCATTTCGAAAATCAAGCCGAAGCAACAGAGACCGAAGAAGAAGGACACTAAAAAAGGCACGCTCTCGGAGGACGATGATTTGCCGGAAGTCGATCAGGCCACCAAGAAAAATCTTCGCTCCCGAACATCCGCAAAAGCGAAATAAGCCAAATCCGTCTCTTCCATTTCTTCTGAATAATCTTCAGGGGAGTTGAAAATAAAAACCGAGAGAGACTAATTGTGAGAGAGAGAGAGAGAGAGAGAGGGAGAGAAATTATTAGAGAAAACCTCTAAGTGGTTTTATAAATCAAGAACTTTTTACATTTGGCTGAAAAAAACCAAAACCTCGTTTTTTCGCCATCAATCCTCGAGATTCCCGCCTAATTTCCTGTGCAGAACAGGAATTTCCCCATGTCCGACGTCCCGTCTGACATGAAATGTGACTGCAAACTTTGTTTTTAAATCGTTTCCATCGTATTAACAAAAATCCCATCAAATCTTTTGTAATAATATAATACAAAACGTCCAGGCTATTGCGAAAATCTATAAAATTAATATATACACACACACATGTGAAGACAGCGACGAACAAAACGAGTGGAACACGATGATTCTTTTCAGCTTCTTCCAAAATTGATCTGATCAGTCGTTTCTCATGCAACGAGTCTTAGTCCGAAGCTAAGGAACTCTCGCAAAATCATCGCTTTCATTTAATCGTTCGATTTCAGGATTAGGAAGCTTTTGAATTTATCGTGAAAGGATCTTGTTCCCATCGTTTGTCGTCCTACTGTTTTACATGATAGACAGACTTTTGTAACGTGTAAATACCGCGAAATATCATCGATAGTTGTACTATTTGAAGAACTATTAAAACGAATTATACGAAAAAACACTCTTCTCTACTTTATTTTCAATAGTTCAGAATTTGATAAAATTTGGTACAGTATTAAATTTTGATGAGAAGAAGATCCAGTGAAATCTTCAAGAGGCTACAGAGAAGCAGAAAAAAAATGTTTGCATTCGTAATTTCGTACATTTAACATCAAGTCTTATGAGAAATCAGTTTTCATTGTTTTTTTACAATGACTTCTTATCAATTCTCATGAGAAATCAGTTTTCATTGTAAAATAGAATAAAGGGTATGAAATCAATGTCAAATGCATGAAATTACCATTGCGAATATTTTTTTTCTGGTTCTCTGCAGCATCTTGAAAATTTGACTGGATCTTTTTCTTATTACGATGCACCATTTTACCAAATTTTATTAAATTCTGAACATTTATTCTAAAACCGATCTTAATTGATTAATTAGGACGAAGAAGCTTTTTTCGTCCCATTGACGACATTAAATAATATTTTGAAAAGAAATGCAGATATTTTTTCATATGCTTTCTAATTTTTGTGTAATTTCGCAATAATGCGTGCAATGAACCTTTGGAAAAGGGATTCAATTTAGAAACAAATTTAAAAAGTCCAAATAGACGAATTTCTTCACTTTGCTCTGATCTCTGGGTCGCGCGTTCTCGATAGTCGGTAAAAACGATCGCTCATGTTGGTAGAGGACAACTGTGGCTACGCCAGATAATCGAACGACTTATGGTACCAGTGTTCGGAGACTCTGACGTTTGATTACCTTTGTACAGCTGTCTAGCGACTTCTGGCGAGCTTTGTAAATAGGTTTCTTTTTGGAAGGACGTTAACAGTGATTGGATCCGGAGTAAATGGGGAAAAATGTTATCGTGTCAGCTCGGGGGGTTTAACTTTGGAATTTTTTTTTTTAACGATTTCTTAACCTGCTACTGATGACGTTTCGAGTTACGAAAATAATTCGAGAGATTCACATTGCAAAAACGATTGGATTTTATCGACGGAAGATAAAAGAAATGTTTCCGGAAATTTTGTTGCGAGAAAGGCAGTGAGTACTCTCGCGTATCCAGAGTTGGCTGGTGGTCGGGCAATAAAATCGATATTTGTCAGGACTCGTTGTACGAGCCCTTGCTCAAACGTTATATTTAGATATAGGCACGTGGCCTCGTCACCTAGTCACGGACTCTGGTGTATTTTCGCTCCCTATCTTCTCCCTTTTGGTTTTTATGCTTTGCACGAACTGCGAAGGTGAAATTTATCCAGGGATGAAATTGACGTTCATGCTGAATAACATTTTTGCTCCCATTAAAAAAAAACGAAAAATAGAATTGAATGTTTTCATCAACGTAAATTAAATTTCCTCCAATTACTTTTTCCTGCTAACAGAATAATCGAAAATTCTCTTCCATTGTTGTGATTCCTGTTGGTCGTGAAAGTAATTGGAAAACTTCTATCAGGTGTTTCTTACAAAAAAATATCAATAGCGAGAGTTTTACTCATTTTTACTTCGAAATGAAACTTTGTGTTTATGAAACAATTGCCAGATTAAAAAATCGACATATCGAGAATATACAATAATTGCACTGGATTCTTTAACCCTGAATCCGTTGATAACAGTGTTTGAGAGTATTTTCGAATTATATAATTTGGAACAATTTATCAACCTGTTAAGGGCGGTGCACCTCCTTAATCGTTGATTTTTTTTTGTATTTAGATTTCCGTAGCATTACAAGAGCTTCCCAGAGGCGTTGAAAGAGTGTTCATTTTCTGTGACGAAAAGAAAAAAAAGAAAAGTTTCCATTTGCATAAAACCTTCACGCCAGTCGAATAACTCAATATCATTTTACCTTTTCAAGAAAATTCACGACACAAAATCTTTTCACGTGATGCTAAACAGTTTCGAACAAAAGCATCGCATATTTTCAGGGACCGTACGATTCTGACGGAACGTCAATTATGCCAGGAAATAAGAGAAAGCAAAAAGCGTTAGTTTTCAATGAAAATCCGGTGGAAAATTTGTTTGCTTCTTTTTTTTCGGTTTTCCTTTTGGGAAGCTTGACTCAATGGTATCGAAAGACATCGTTTTATTATTAACTTTCGCTAACTACGAATCGGTCCCTTCGATCAACGAAGAAAAGGTGTTGATCCTCTTTCCTGTCACCCATTCAGGATACTCGATTTCCCAAGATAGGCCAATTAAATGTTTATCTTTTCTCCTCGAGACAGGACCGGATGGAATTACCTGAAACTGTTTGAACGTTACAAGTCTTTGAGATTAGGAATATTTAGAAAAATAAAGGGAAGGAAAATTGTATTGAATTGAGGGAAATGGGGAGATGGTGCTTGAATGAAAATTGATTGATATCCAGTTGGAAGTTACGGTTTACGTCTCATATTTAATGGATTTCGTTACATTTATGTTTCCTTCGATTATACAAAGTTGCTCCTTAAAGTTGATAGGCTTCGTATAAAACTTGTAAAAACTTTACACACGTCTGTCTATAAACTGGAGACATATATCAAATTTTAAAGACCCTTTCTAAAAAGTGGATGAAGCTATAAAAATACTTTATTTAACAAAATATTGCCTCGTCGATCAATATTTTTGTGTTTTTCTCACGAATGAAACTTAAAATTTAGCAAAATTTCGTTAGAAATGTGGACAGAATTTTTTTTTCAGTTTCATTAAAATTTTCTTAATAATTTATTGGATAAATGCTAAATGATAGAAACCGTTTTGAATTTCAACGAAAAAAAAAAAAAAAAAACAACAACAAACTGACGAAATCATTCGAAAATCATTGAAAAATTGATGATGCTCGAAAAAACTTTGCGAACTGATTAAAGCGTCAGAATATACGAGTTTTGTAGCAGGTCGAGAGAAGAAGAAGTAAAAACGATAGAATAACAATCCTGAATAGTGAAAGGGTCATGCAAAAAGGGCGGGAATCGGCAGAATGTAGAGCTTTTGTTGAAAATCTTGGAAATGCATAATACCCTTGCAAAGGGCTCTTGAAGCAGAGCTTTACAGTAAAAAGGGACATTACTGAGAAAATATGCAGAGATTTAAAAAAAAAAAGAGAGAACAAAGATGCCATGGATTCCATCGCGACAAAGTCGAGATTGGAATATCTGCAAGGCAACAAACTCGAATTCATTTATATCGTTAGCTCTCCAAGAGTAAACATGGGTTATGGGTAAAATGTTCCAGGAACAAATGTTCCCGGAAAATTCAATGTCGATTGTTCAACACACTGTAGATAAAGCTTCCGGATAGATATGTTTACGGTATCAACGTTTTTCAAGCGTCGTCTTTCAGTGTTTTTCCGATTGCAAAATACGATACAACTTGTTACCGCATTGGAAAAACGTACGAGGAAAGCAAAAAAGAAGAAGAGAACGAGGCAAGTAACGCATGAACGAGGAATGTTAAATTCTGGTTGGATTTAATATTGGATCGAGAAGATGTGGCTGGCTGCGGTTGGACTCGGTCAGTAGTTTACCGCCGAGTGGGTCAGACCAATATGTTGCATATATGTTTTCGTACGTAGTCATACCGGAATATCTACATTGCAAACTTCATACTATAACGTGATTAATAAATGTTGCCAACTTTTCTACGACCGCCAGATTTTACAACGTTGAATATTAAACTTAATATTTAATATTTTTCACTGATTCAGGCCAGTGCAAGCAGAATATTACATTTTTTTGCAATTTTGTGAACACCACCATTTCTCTTGCACAAATACGTGGCGCGTGTCTAATAAACCTATGAAAAATATGACAGAGAAGGTCAGTGAAAATTCGTGCACTCGGATATTAAAAATAAACACTCGAAATGAAATTCCGAATAACTAAAAATGTAGCAGTTTTTTTTTTTATCAAAATAATAAAAATGTGTAATATTGCTACGCAGAATTCTCTGCGCCTGAAAAAATGCTGTTGCACGTTTCGAATGAAATATTTCGAACGGACGAAACAAAATTTTTTTCAGTCAACAATTGTTTTTTTCTCATTGCAGAACGAAATCGACTGAGCGAAAAATCTTTAATATTCTTGCCCGCAATTAAAAGTCATGTAATTACAAATGATCATTTCGGTTTTTATTTCCTCGAGGTTTATTCATTCGACTTCATTATTTTATGCGCGGCGAATTTGCATTTATAGGCGAGAGAGGGCTTACCAACGAAAGGTGAGATCGAGAAGTCTGTAGGAAAAACTTATTTTTCTTTAACTGAGTGTTGGCCCTGACACGGGAATTAAAATATGCAACTGGGTGGACAGAAATGAGACTTTTATGTCGAAGTCATTAGGCTCAATCATTATAATTGGATCTTCAAATGTCTTGCAAACGAGGATTCGAGAAATCGCGATCAACGTTTTATTTTCTTCTTATTTTGCCAAGACTCCTTTATATTAGCATCATTACTTCGTCTTCTGTTAAGTTAATGAGGAACCCTTGTGCCTGCATATATTTTGTATCATAGCAAGTCAGGAAAATTGCCTCCCCGCTTAGGGATCAATGCGAGAATCCGGTTTTTCCCTAAACTCTAAAAAAAGTTGTAATCATTTGGTTATTTTTAAAAAGTAACGACAACGATCTCAACTTTCAAAAACCTGATTGAAAAATCTGCAAATTCACGAGAATCTTTCGTTCGAAAGTTTATCATTTTCGTCAAGGTTTCTAATAATAATTCGTCGCGGTCAGCGATCAGGTTCAATGGTCTATTTATTCACATATTCATTGAAATAGAAATGAATGAATATAATCATATTATTTATGAAATTTATGCAGAGATAAAAGTTAGCGTGTTCTTATCCGTTGCTACCTGACGGCCACCACGATGTGCCATGATGTATTGATTGGAAGCTGGGCTACAGGTGGCTTTCTAGCGCAGGCGCTTCATAGCCCTCAGTATATGAATAAGCTCACTCTTACCCTGCTCCTCTTTGACCATCTTTCGCTATCTCTCTCTCTTTCTCTCTCTCGCTCTCTTTGCATCTGTGTCTTTGGCCCTGTAGCTTACTCTCCCTTATTAAAATCCCCCATGATGTCGGGCAATCGTTATCCATTTCCGAGGCCGCAAGCACAAGCAGACTCACCAGCTGAGCAACTTTCACGCAGCTCCGACAGTCTCTGATTAGGTTTATTCTCTTTTTCGCATAACATAAAATTCTAATGAAATCATCGCGAAAGCATTTATAGGGACTTTTCCCATCGTTTAGAATTAACAAAACAGTTGGAACTCGTAAAAATACAACTGAGTCCGTAGCTACAAGATTTTTTTCATCAACGGTGATGATTTGAAATTTTTCAAAAAAGAGTTGCAGGCAAGTTCAGCTATGCATATATGTGGAAATTTCGGAAAAGACTCTTTGCCAGAAGTCCTTCAGCTCGACAATAATGATTCTCTCGGTGGCATTAATTATCAAATGAATAGGAACTCAGAAAACATTTTGCAAAACCACATTTTGGTTTCTCATTAAAAAGTCCAGCATATTTGACGAGTTTAATAAACTTGCAATGGCAATGGTTCGCTCAAGTAATTTCGAAAGTTCTAGAATGTTAACTATTTTATTAAGGGGTTGAGAAAACACTTCTTGATTTCTTGACGAATTTTCTTTTTCGTGTACAAGGCTTGATCGGACGGTTTGAGCTCCTGGGGATTATTGCGGTAATCTTTTTTCGTAGTTCATTATTTATCGATGCACCTACGGATGGACGACGGCGGGCATAGTTGAACGTTACACACGACTGTGAGTTAAAAAAGAGGTACGAACATTGGATCGTGTGAGTAAACATACACAGCGATAGAATCGATAATTCGAGTTATAATCAGAGAAAGTTTTCTGCAGTTATCCTCGCAACTTTTGAAACTCCTTGCTACCCGGGTTCGTCGTGCGGCGGTTCTTCTCTTAATTCTCTTCGGTAGCAGATGGCGAGGGACAGGAATGGGAGGGGGTGTGAGTTCAAGATGCGATGGTCGTGGCGAGGGCGGTAAGGACGTAAAAAATTCACGAGCTAAAAGGCCATTGTAACTTTTTAATCGAGATCCCGAGTTTTCTTCGTTGCTGTTTATACTGCTGCCTGCAAAAATGAGGGGGGCTGGAATCGCTCTGAATTATCTATATATAGCGCACCTAAGCGTAACCTGGAAAATAAAGATCCTGCATGATGAACTTTGATACATTTATTGCTTTTCAGCAACATATAATATACAGCAAGGAATTAAAAGCAATTGACGACAAACAAAAACACGAGACACTCTTCTGTCAAAATATTGTGACGTTTCGTTTCCTATTCCTTTTCCTATGTCGTCTCGTCGATTTTACGGGAGATCTTATTATCGATATTTTTATAAATAACCAGGATCACTGAAGAAACAAAAAATCAAATTGCATCCAATTACTTCAATAGGCTTGCATGTTAAGGAGGTTGGATCACGATATTAAAATAATCAGAATTTGATAAAAATTGGTGATAGCATTCTTTGGCATCAAGTATAGAAACACAAATGTATTCCAAATTTTTTACCACATGGTTATCGAATAACTGAGAGTTAAATCAAACTTCTTATGCACGAGATGTATACCTGTATATATGTAAACTCTTTATGAAAAATCTTTAAAAATTTGTATTGTCACACAAATTATTAAAGAATATATTTCCCAAATTTTATTAAATTCTTATCTTTTTGAATTTTTTTATGTTTTTAACATGATGTAGCATGGCAACATTGTATCGTCGTGATCCAACCACCTCCTCAAATAATTATTCCAATTCTCCTTTTTATTCGAGAAAGCAGTATGTAAACAGACATGCTGATTTATTTTAATCAAAATTTCATATTATTCTAAAATTATGTACAATGTTATTTTTTGTCTCATTCAATTTTCGGTGTGCCGTGATCTTTGATCCGGATTTATGCAAAGCTGCATCGCTCCAACGAGAGATTTTCAATCTTGTTGGAAAACATTCCTATACTTGACATGATGAATATTTGTATGCAAATCGGTTTGCTGAGTATGTATTCGCTTCCTCTCACCTCTCTGTCCAGTTATATCTAATTTATCCTTCTCTCGTGTACCTCTTTATGCGCGATCTAATCCACACCGAATAACACATATTTGTAAAACGTAAATTTTTCAGCGTCAAAATTATTATAAATTGTGCATATTTTTCTTCAGATATTTGTCTTCGTTGTTTGGTCTTTCGGTAGAGACGATGTTAACGTGTTACCCTATATGTGTATGCATGGAATGGAGAGAAGATCATTTTTTCTACACGTATGAAAGAAATACAAGCTTCTTCGCGAATTCGAAAACTTTTGAAACCAATCGAACCGCCTTAAATTGGAAATAATTGAAAAACTACCACCAGGGAATTAAAAAACGTTGCCTGCTGAGTAATATTTTAAGCTGACTTTATAAGGGGTTAAATGGCATCGAAATAATCAGGCTGGATTAGGATAGCTTGTTTATAATTCCCACATGCTGACAGGGGTAAATGGATACTCCGTGTTGGTGGTTACATTTTGCACACAGACGTTCTGCCAACCAGCCAACCACTTAACATTAACGACCACTCGTTGGGATTTGCTACACTCAATTACCCCTCGACTATAGCCATATAGATATTTATATGTGTCAGAATAAACTCGATATATCATGCTTTGTTTTCGGAGATGATAGGCTGAACGATCGGAAAACGTAGGATGTCAGAACTACCATATTTTGCCCTTTCTATTAGAAGATCGACGAGGATTTTGTGATTGTCATGTCTCTAGGGTTTAAATTCCACAAAAAATCAGTTATAGGTTGATGTTTGTTTCGTGAGGTTGCTAATTTGATATTTTGGTAAAGTGTATAGCGTTATAATGATTTTGGAAATTTGGGAAAGTGTCTTGTATTTCAGAAGCAACGCAATTTCCCATTTTTGGTTTCTGTATTTTGACAGTATTTTATTTTGGGTATTAGTCTGATACCGGAGAAAAATGAGATCCAATGACGAGACCTGGAATCCGATCACATCGATCATGAAGCATTTGCTGCGCGTTTTTAATTTCGAGAACAACAATTTTTACCTTTATTTTCACTGTGAAAGTTGACGTCATTCCATTTGAATATTGATGTCATGTTTGAGTGAAAAGCCGTGTTATTATGATTGGAAAGTCCATCTCCATACAACTCCCCTTAACTTGGTCCAATGATTTTGTTGAACAGCATCTTCAGGATTGCGAGAGGGAGCTCAAGGTCATAGGAGTGGCAAATCTCTCAGCGCCAGACCGGAAAGCGATATTCCCACAAATCGCTTTTATATTGAATCGGCGCTTTGCCAGAAAGAAACAGGGAGAGAGAGAGAGAGATAAAGAAAGAGAGAGAGAGAGAGAGAGAGAGAGAGAGAGAGGCAGGGAGAGGGGGAAATAATAAGAGACAGAAAGTAAGTACTCGTCGTTTCTGCCGCAGGTCGACCTGGATTTCCCGGGCATCTCAGCACGGTGAATTTCCCCGATATCATCCCCATATGCTACCCTCTATCGAGCTTTTTTCCCCCGACTCATAGGCATGTGTTTCGCGTCTTAAAGACCGTTATTGGAATTTTTTTTTATCGAAAGAGAGCGAACGAAAACGATGGATAATTAGACGGAAAACGGGTGCAAATTTTTTGGTTCCTGAAAATGTAGCAACCAAATGCAACAAGTAAAAGAGAACAACTTTTTTCTTACGTTCAACAAGAAAGCCCGTTTAACTCGAGCTTCCGCAACTTCCAAGACTAGAACTTTTCGCATTTAAATCGCTGTTCCGTCAAGTATTTGAAACATTCGAGCAAAATCTGGTTTTTAATAAAAACAACGTATCGCCGTAGATTCACATTTTCAGTAAATTGTTCGTATTCACATTTTTAACAATGACTAAGGTCCATCACGTGCGCTGAAGTGCGCGAACGGTTTTCTGGTAGCGCTGCAGCGTTACTTTTATGTATATAACAACTTATCGAGATATGTCTTTGTGACGAGTTTTCGTAGAACTGGCAATCAGTGATGGAGTGATGGAGAAGGTCTCCCTGCGTGCCGTCGTGAAGAATTCTAGTCAATCGCGTTCCCGGATAAATGTTTATCCACCATTTTTGAAAAAAAAAAAATTATATTTCAACCCCGAAGCTGAGGCTCCATGACGCGTTTTCGTAGATCTAGCGATTCTGGGTGATGGAGAAAGTCTCCCTGCGCGCCCTCGTGAAGAGTTCTAGTCGATTGCGTTTCTGGAAAAAATTTTACCCACCATTTTCAGAAAAAAAAAAAAAAAACATTTTTCAATCCCGAAGCTGAGGCTCCATGACGCGTTTTCGTAAATCTGGCAATTCCGAGTGATGGAGAAAATCTCCCTGCGTGTGCTCGTGAAGAGTTCTAGTCGATTGCGTTTCTGGAAAATTTTTTACCCACCATTTTCGGAAAAAAATAAATAAAACAATTTTCAATCCCGAAGCTGAAGCTCCATGACGCGTTTTCGTAGATCTGGCGATTCTGGGTAATGGAGAAAGTCTCCCTGCGTGCCCTCGTGAAGAGTTCTAGTCGATTGCGTTTCTGGAAAAAATTTTACCCACCATTTTCAGAAAAAAAAAAAATAAAACATTTTTCAATCCCGAAGCTGAGGCTCCATGACGCGTTTTCGTAAATCTGGCAATTCCGAGTGATGGAAAAAATCTCCCTGCGTGTGCTCGTGAAGAGTTCTAGTCGTTTGCGTTACTGGAAAAATTTTGACACACCATTTTCTGAAAAATAAAAATATAAAGTTCCAATCCCGAAGCTGTGGTTCTATGACGAGTTTTCGTAGATCTGGCAATTCCCAGTGATGGAGAAAGTCTCTCTGCGTGTCCTCGTGAAGAGTTCTAGTCGTTCGCGTTACTGGAAAAATTTTGACACATCGTTTTCGGAAAAATTCAAATAAAAAATTTCAACCCCGCGATGTCGAAGCCGCATGTCGCGTTTTCGTAGATCTAGCGATTCTCAGTGATGGAGAAAGTCTCCCTGCGTGTCCTCGTAAAGAGTTCTAGTCAATTCCACTTTCACGCATACGAAAAAAAGTTTTATTCCGATAGGAACATATAACCGCACGCGTATATACGCAACTGTCAAACCGACAGTCCGAACTATCAGACTGACAGCGGGAGTCAAAACACGGTGTATTCCAGGACCGACCAATCACAGAACGAATAAAATGGCAACAATTACAATCGAAATATATCGTGA
Organism: Hyposoter dolosus; assembly: GCA_963921915.1. NCBI lineage: Eukaryota > Metazoa > Arthropoda > Insecta > Hymenoptera > Ichneumonidae > Hyposoter > Hyposoter dolosus. The sequence continues at coordinate 7,060,245 of OY998133.1, forward strand.
CCCATGAACTTTTTATCAGGGGAAAATGATTATCAAGGGAAATATATGATTTATTGAAATTAATCCGCAAACGAAATGATGATCTCAGTGTCATCAATAATCATAATAATTATATGGATTTCATAATCATTTATTGAACATTTATAACGACGACATGTGATTTCCATACTAATTTTGAATCGTTAATCAGAATCGTAGAATCGAATAATTGAAACAATATGTAGGACGACTAGAGGAAGAAATTTCATGTCCGGTCATTACTCATCAAGGTTGTCAATCATATGATATTGTTCCAAGAAAATAACAACAATAATAGCAGCCCGTTAACAATACCAAGATTTTGTCGAAAATGAAATCTTCAAGCATAGCAGTTTTCAAGACAGATTTTATTCCCTTTATTCTTTCATCACACTCCATTTTTCATGCTTTTCGTACAATTTTTTTGTGACCCCGCAGTTCCAAGCGGTTTTTCCTTCCCATAGAATTTTATATACACTTTTTGGGTATACTTTCATGTGTGTAAGGGTATGTATATTTTATGGATGAGTACAAAAATGCCTGGTTCATGTCTCAAAGAAACGAGATCTCAGGGAAGAAAATAAAGTGTGGAAAATTGCGTTGCTTTTTTTGTTTTTCTCTTCATCTTCCAGAGCCGCATCGTTATTACGTACGCTCACTGAGTATAACACACCCTGGCAGTGCTGATATTTTTATTGCCTCGTTGCGTAAGTTACAAATACTCTCACTTTCAGGTGAAAATCGATTTGTATATTTTGACACGATATTCTTGACGTCAAAGTTGTGTTCTTTGACTTTTCTAGACGTCAATTAATGTGTCTCAAATTTCCAAAAGTCATCGATGCAATTGTTCTTATTAGAAACAACAAATTTGATGGCATTCTGTGTCAGATTTTATTTCTTTTGTGAATTACTACGAAAAATCTATCGTAGTAAAGAAATTTTTTGAATTCATTGGATTGAAAATAAATTTTCCCCATTCTGGAGGCTTTATCGAAGGAAATTGGTTTCTTCTTTAATATTGTGGACTGATATTAATTAATTCATTATGAGGATCATGAGGTAGTCACTCGTTATTTGTTTAGTATAAAACAACCAAACGTTAGGGTTGACTAATTGAATGACAAGCAACTTCTCAATTATCTCGGTCTCTCTTTTGAAATGATCTCGAAAAAATATTTTCTGTAATAGAGAGGTCGTTCGGTTAAATGATTTTGAAAAACTGTTCTTCGGGTTACACTATTTCCGGGGAACCTCATTCTTGTGTAAAATATTTTCTGGAAATATACAGTGATGTGACGGAAATTTGAACGATTTGTAGCTATTCGGAAAATTCTTTTCCAGCAAATATAACAGGCAGCTACAGAGTAATTGTTGCCAGGAATCGTGAAGTTTTCTTCATCCATTCTTTGACGATCGAAATAACAGCGTTCCAATTAATATTTTTCCTTTTTCGGAAATGGAGAAAAGCTCCTAACGAGTTTTTCTTAGTTCGTTGATTTCCGGCGGAACTCTGAAGTTTGACGTTTAAATTTCCCGTAACAGATCGAATGAAGTCACAAAATTATTCTCTCAGATATGTCAGGCTGGTATGTGGACCTCGAACCCTTTTCGATTGATGGAGATGAAAAGATCGAGAGTAAAGCGAACAAGAAAGCAATATTCAGAGGGAGAGGTAGAGGGAAAGAAAGAGCGAGGGAGACAAAAAGAGGGAGAAGAGGAGCAGCAGGGGAAATCCACGAGTCTATTGGCGTTACGCCGACACAAGCATTCATGTTTTCTTGCCCTACACTCCGTCTTTTCTTCACAGGGAGTAAGAAGCTTCGCGTTCCCTTGAAAACCTTCCACGCACAACCTTTTCTTCCCTCACATGAACACACATTTTCAAAATTGAATACTCGCGTGCATGTATGTAAACATGTATAGAAAATGTATAGGACCGAAGCCTATACGATGTGCTAATCGAAAAATCCGAGCTGTAGAGATTGATTAGATCGTAATCTCAAGCTAAAATCGTTATTTGTTCCGAATTCAGTTTCCAAAGGGCTGGTCCATTAAAATTCATTAAAATTCATTAAAATAAAATTCATTTCAAATTTATGCGATTTCTTGAATTTTATTTTGAGTTGAAAAGATTTTTGAAGCTGATTTTTTCATTCAAACGTATTTTCCACAAATCGAACAACCCTGAGCATTACGTGCGAGCACACGGAGAACGGCGAGGCGTGCAGTACACAGTTCATCCCTCGCTACGCCGTTTCTAGTTCGTATATCGAGGTTTTTTCGTTCATAATTAATGCACATCTCCCTACCGCCTACCGCATCGGAGAGAAAAATGGCCTTGAATGATTTTTTTCCGCGATCTTGCGGCAGACCAGCCCCGTGGGTTTCGGACCTTACTTTCCGGACACTCAGTATATATATACGCGAAAGATGACGCGTGTTGTGCGAGATGAGAACACACACGCACCATATAGAGAGGCTGGAGGTTCAGGGGCGGTGAGGGATGATTTTTCAAAGAATAGGGGCGGTGAGAAACTCGCTCAGGGCGCTTGCGCGCGAACCACGCCGTCAACTCTTCGTTCTCCCGTTGCTCTCGTCGAGCGCGCGATCTCTGAGCAGCATTCACGAGACCGCGGACTTTGTCGAGAACGAATCAGTCCTGCCGCATCACCAATACGCGCCACACAATCGTGAGTAAAATACTTTTTCTTCTACTTTTTCTTTCCTCACGGATCTCTTTTACGTTGCGTACGTTATGTCAAATTTACAGCAACACTAAATACTCGCATGTATATTCATCCATTTCTGCCTAAAATAAAAAAAAAAACTCTCAGAAATTGCGGAATTCGAACCCTTTTTCAAAAATCACTTCCGACCCCGTAATTCTTGATTCAGTGTGTCGTCGAGTGTTGCTATTTTTCTGTAGGCTCCATAGAATGTTTATGCTAGTGTTTTTGCATTGAAAGTTTCTTAAACCATCGGAATAACTGGAGGCAGTCGATGTGCTCCACCGAGAATAAAAAAATAACAGCAGCGAGCAGCGAGCATCAAGAAGCGTATGAGGCAACTCGTAGACGAAATCCTAGTTCAATTAATACAAATTATCAATCGCAATGATTGATAAATATTGACAAAGAGTTACGAGCACCTGCTCTCGGGCTATGTGTCGAAATCAATGTGGCCACAGTACAATCCGATTTATTGATCAAGCGAATTTAATTAGGCATGGAAATGATCGTGCAGTTAGCTCATTGAATGTTATGAATATAATTTGTACCAACGGACTACCTGTGCTCGAGTATGAAATTTCGTGGGGGACGTTCGAGGTCATTTGTTGCCTGGAGGTAGGTCGCTGGGTTGATTAATAAAATCGGAATATCCAGCGAGCTTTAAAGCGTAGGACGTTCTGATACAACGGTCATTCTTCCGTTGCTCCCAGCTCGTACAACAAAATTTATAAATCACCGTTTGGTCAGTAACAGCATTTGTGGTTAAACGTAAACGAGCATAATTGGACAAGCTCCAGAGCCAATAATTGGCTTGTAAATAGTTAGTGATGAGCACTCGTTTAATTAATTGACATTGTAGAAAAAAAAAAAGTGAAACAGACGGCAAAACTGTAGCATGTAAAGGTCAATTTTTAATTGGCTGTCTTTGATAAGTCCCTCGTGATAATTAGCGCGGCTGAGAGTTGATTGAAAGGAACGAGGTAACGAGAATTATCACGTCCTGCGGATTTCTCCGTTTCACTTAAACGCAATCCCTTTTTTCGAACCCACACTCACTTTTATTTTGTAGATCAGTCATTTCACTTCCTCTTCTCACAACTCCCTTAGTCGACTCTCGCAAATTCTTCACGAGGTTCAGGCTCTTCGAGAAATTACATTTTTTCCTTCAGGAAGAGAAAGCAAGAAAAGAGAGAAAGCAAGATCGTGAGAGGGGGAGAGAGAGAGAGAGAGAGAGCGAGAAAGGGAGAAAGGGTTGGAAGACTCGCAGTGGTACTGTCGATCGTGAGCTACGTTTTATAGTTGTCATTATTTAGCGATAAACGCTCCTGCCAGGCGTTTACCGCAGATAAATTTTAAAATGTCCATTAAATCGGCGAGCTCTAGATTCAAGAAGCGCTGTCATTACGCTCGTAAATGTTTTTTTTTCTCATTCATCGGATTAACCGTAAAGCCCATTAGATAAATGCTCAAGTTGCGAATTATTTATTTCCTCCGAACCTCATACATCGACTCAAAATGATAGAAAATTCGTTTTGAAATTGAAAAGTCATTTTCCTGCTCGTTGGAGTTGAATAATTTAATTTCACTTCAAAAATTGACGAATTTTATTAATAGACGATCCCTTCAATCGCTCATTCAACATTTATAACGATTTCTCTTCGGTTTACATGAAATCCAATTCTACTCGTGCTCCAAAGCGTTTTGTTCCATCGTAATGACAATTTTTTATGCAATTTTTTCTAACACAAAGTTATAGTCCCACATGCAGAGCTTGAGTTTAACTTTTTGATTATTTTTTCAAATATTCCATGCTCTGCTGCATACACGTGCATCGTCTCGATCAAAAAGTTGGATAATAACGCCATAAAAACACTCCAGGCAAGCCCCTAACTTTTAGAATCGATACGCGATTGATCTTTCCTCGTAACATGACTTTTTTCATCAAAGTAAAAGTGTACATCGACGTATGCACACAATTTTCTCTGCGCCTCGATTCTTGTATATACTTTACAACGTTCAGTAATGCTTTTCGTGGAGACGTTGATTCCGAGCGAGTCACAGAATATGTAAACAAACATTTTTCCAACGAGAAAACACGAAACAAGAAAAATACCAAAACTCAATTGCCTCTCTTTCGAAAGTTCCACTTCACAAAATTGAGTTTACGATCCCCTATATAACAAATTTTCCCAGATTAATAGAACCACGTGAACAGCGTATGCGTTTCAATTCAATTTTGTAGACGATAGTTTTCATGTGAGTTTTTATCACAATAAACTCGTCTTCGGAGCTTGCCTACCGAATGCATGAATATGAAAGGAAATAACAATTCTATTCGAATCAGCAAAACATCCAGTTCGTTTGATTGAATTTAATGCAATTTTCATTATATTTTAGCACCGAAAAAACATGATCAAATCGAGTTTCATTAAAGTGGAGATCAATATGTTTAATGAAACGATAATATGCATTAAAAATCAATCAAGATAATTGACGTTGCAAGCAACACGAATTATTACTAATTAATACTGATAAAAATCAATTCGAGAAACTTTGAATTTCTGATTAGCACCAATCAGCTATACATAGCGAGTGTCAGTGATCGTCATTTTTTTTTTTAAGAGGAGTTGGAAGAAAATTATTGCATATAGAATTGATTTTACACGCAATATTGTTGGGTCAATAGTTCGACAAGTAATTTCGTTTTATTGCCGATTGTTTGGATCTGTGGTAAAGACTTTTCATTCACTGGCGATCGCGTTCGGTTACTGACGTGTAAAACCTGCTTTAGATAGCGTAGAAAACGCCATGTGTGTTTCGACATGCTCTGCCGCTGTGCACGTGGAATTGGAACCGTTTCCACTCACTCTTTCCCTATCTCCTTCCTCGCTTTCCCTTTCTCTCTCTTCTTTCTCCCTCTCTCTCTCTCTCTCTCGTTTCGTCTCGTTTGCTCCGATAGTCTCGTTTTCTATCTTCTTTTTTTCACAGTAAAGTTTCGGTACCTCGTTCAATAGCAACTATCTAATCATGACCATTCGCGGAATGGAATTGATCGTCCCCTCCGAACGAAGCTTCTCACCGACCAGATACAAAGCTCATTCCATTTACCCACTTATTTTCTATTTTTTTTCAACGTTGCTCGTGACTCCCATTCGGTACAAAAATTCGCTTAATAATCGTTTAGCTGCTAGTATTTAACATTTTTTTGTACTCTGAGAAAACACGATTTCGAGAAAAAAATCTTTGAAGCAACTGCTGTTCGTAAAAGTTGTGTTTGAGCTGCTGTTCAATTAAAATACTAGGGAGAACGATCGAGGCCATTATTATGGAGCAGCTTCGTGGCAGATTCCCTGGGCCCTTGCTCCAGGCGCAATCGGATTACCTGGCAGATCGCATCAAGATTGTTTCCAGGACAAAGGTTGAAATTCCTTGAAAAAAGTAACGGAAAAAGGGGTTCGTTTTATTCTTGTATTTTCCACAGAGTACACAAAAATAATTGTTATTTGCACAACTAACTAAGATCCATAATAAAACTACAAAGAGGGTGTGGATTATAAACAAGACTCACGATTTTTCTCATCTCTCGTGAAAATGTTGCTTCGTTTCTTGTTTTTGCATGAAAAACCGATACTCTTGAGTCATATTTCAACTCTGCATCGAATTTTCTTGTCGGAAGAGGAAGAAAAAAATTGAATGTATGTGAGACGAGTCAAGGTTTGATACCTCCTTTGAAATTTTCCTCAAAGACGTGTGGTCTATCAAAGCATCTTAAAACACTTTTATTTTGCTCAACTTCTCAGACAGTTTTCTTATCCATATTTTTTGCTCTTTAGTTTTTCAACGTATAATTTTCTCGAAAAAAGCTCGTATCAACAAAGTGCAAGAGCATTCTCAACAATAATCGAGCGTTTGTTTTGTTCTCTGCGTTCGTTCGATTTTTATCTGCGTCTCTTTCCCTCTCTCGGTATCTACCACATTATCCTTGTTAGGTCTCTTTCGTCGATAATTTATACCAGCGAAACTGGTTCAAATTGTTATACTCTTGCTCAAACTCCAACTCCCTCCTTTCTGCGTCATTTTTCCGCTCTCAATCATGAAGCGACTCTCGTAACGTAACGATATCGGGTTTTCCTCTTCCACTTCCGTGTCCACAAAAAAAACAAACGAAATTGAATCACTATAAACAAATAAATAACGAATGTTTATGGGAGCTCGCTCTTTAGCTTCTACATTTTTGTGTACGTCAGTCTTCCAATAACAAAACCCAACCAAATGTTACCGCGATATTGGAAAAGTTAAATCCTCCACGAATCGATGCTTTTCAACAAACTGCGAGATATCCTCGTTATTTACAAATTTCATAGCCCGGAACTGAGTTTATTGGTAATTTCAAACCAATTATTAGAATGACGAAGAAATTCTTTTGGAAAAATGATTATATCCGAAGTCTTGCTTTTCAAACATATGTTTGAAAAGCAAGACACCCGCGAGCGAAGATTGTTTTTTTTACATTCTCCCGCAAATATACGATTCTTTCTGGACTCGAATAAATGGCAAACGTAGTAACGTCGTTAAAAAAATGTAAGATTCATTGTCAATTGATGATTTGTTTTTTCTCGTGTCTGGAGAAATTTGTTGCCGGGGAATTCTTAGCTCGGATTATTATTTATTCATTTAGTGCACGAGTTTTTTTTGTTGAATCAGAGAAATGATGAAGTGACTGAATGGAAACTGTGATTTTGAAATGGCCCCTGAAAGAACTTTTTCAACCGCTTACAATGGTCTCTCTCGAGACATTTCCGTTTCTTTTGCTTCCGGTTGCATGGGGAACAGCCTGAAATTGAGTATGCTGCATTCCGGCTGTTGAAGAGGCCATATCGAGCGAGCAAAGGATCTCCTTTCCTTCTTGAAAGCCGAAGTTTCACTTGGGAATAGAAACGATGAGGGGGGCAGCAAATATGGGGGTTGGGAGGTCAGGGTGCTTTTGAGATTTCCACGAAATCCGATAAGCGCTGCGGCATCGGAAGAGAAACTTGTTCTCCCTGCTTATGCTATTTACTCTCTATTTTGCTATGTATATTCTACACTATTTGCTTGTATACGTTTTGTTCGCGATATATGCTGCCGCATATAGAATTCCTCTCGATTTACAAAAGGCACAAAAAAATATGAGTCCGGAAATCAATGATCCGTTTGTTTGTGGTTTCAATTGAATCGCGCGCGATGTTTGCAATTCTGATGTTGGAACAGAGGAAGTTAACAAAGAGGAAACCTCGAATATTTATATTTAATGGATGAATATGGAAAAGCAATAAATTCTATTTATATCGAACGTAACATTCAATGCTCATCCAAATTTGATATTTTGGCTGTGAGAAAACTGAAATAACAGGCAGCTCACGTCAGTCAAGTCGGGCTAATTATAAATGGACAATGCTTAGAATTGATCGCCGTGCTTTCGATGCTTATTGATGAGTCAATTGAATTCTCCCTTGATTGCCTTTCGGCACGGGCTCAATTTTGCAAATCACGTTGACATCGAACACAAAAGGCAACGAAACATTGGGATGTAGAAATAAACTTTTTTGTGGTCACGCTCATTTTCCAGTCCGTTAGCTCGTATAATTTTGTTTCCTGATGCGGAAAGTTATGTCAGAATCCAACTTGATCGTTTCGCGTAACGCAAAATTTTCGATCAGAACAGTTTTATTATTAAGGGTTGTTAATTCGTTTGGGCTCGGGGCTCGCCAACGCAGTAATAAATTTCGTTTCGAGTGAATACCTCTTTGGCTCGAAATTAGCTATTTTAGTTTGTGGCAAACTTCCATGTAGGTATTTTTGAAGCTTACATTTGAACCTCAATTTCTTCTTTTCCATCATTTCGTGTTCAAAAGCAACTCGTTGATTAAATGGTTTTCGTAAATACTTGTTTAATCAAAAACAATAGACACGTGGATTGATGAGGTAGTCAAAATTTTTTTTTTATTTTGCATGGCAAGCAAAGTAAATTTGTTTGCTTCGTTATTTCATTTCCACGTACATATCCAAAGAAAACTTGCAGTCATTCGGGATGCCACGCTTTGTGAGTTCGATGCTAAAAAATAAATACAAAAGCGTCGCGGAGATCGTTCGAGTGAAAAGATCGGATTGAAAAGGAGGGGAAAGCCTGATGTGAAAAATTTCTTGTTCTGAGGATGTGTAAGGTTTGATTGTTAAAAATCGGGAGAGAACGCGAGAAGGTAACCACGAATAGAAATGAAAAAAATGAGAAAAAAAGCCATCAAACGTGCAAGACGTCACGTAAAGGAGGGTGAAGGAAAAAGCTAGTCAATACGTTCAGCCCCTTTTTCCCTGCAAGTGCGAGGGTGAAAAATCTGTGACCTTCGAGCCACCCTGAACATGCACCCTAGTCGCTAAACTTCTCAAAGGGAGAACGAAAAACAATAATAAAAAGTCTTGCCGTAACGTCACGTAAAGCTTTAGCGCCAAATACTACAACGGACACAAAGACTCTTTACACTTTATTTTCGTCGTCGTTTGCTTTTTGCACCTTTTTTCTTCCACATCGCATTAATCACAGTACGAAATTCCATGGTCTTGCCAAGCTTTCCATTATTGTGTTTTTCTTCCTGCTTTCTTTTTGTTCGTGAAATAAAATCGTGATTATTATTCTGACGAAAACACGTCACCACGAATGCTCGAAACACGAAAAAAAAGTGGTGAGTATTTTTTTGCAACTGTGGCTTTGAAAAAACTTTCGGTTTCACCACCGAACATAAGCTTGAGAATTATTGATGCATAAATTTCGTTTCACGACAACGTTCCTTCGTTTTCATTTAAAATAATTCATTTTTCATGATTTTCTACTTCAAGTTATTCACATTCACAGATGTTGATAAAATTTTTTAAATCGGATCCTAAATTACTAAATTACGAGATGATGAAAAAACAGAATAAAACTTTTTGCTGAGATTTCGGTCCACAACTCGAGTTTAACCGATAGAACCAGATCAGACTATAGAAAGCAATAATGACAAAATGTTTGTTAACTTTAATTCATTTTATTGGAATCGGAAATATATAAAAATTGCAATAGGTTTTTTTCTTTTTAATTCGAATTTTAGTCCATTTTCCTGTTTTTATAAATAAATCAAAGAAACTGACAGGCGGATGGGAAAAAGCAAATACTGACTTATCGTCCTTCCCTCAGGGCTAAGCAAAAACTCCCTAATGCTGATAAAACGTGCTGCCCTGCTGTTTGTTTAAACTGTTCTCGTAATTTATGCCTGAAATTTACGGTCCGAAAGAAACCTTGTTTGCTCTTAGGGGATGACCAAGCGACGAATTTTTTACCCGTTTATCTGATGCTTCAGAAGAAATAAATGGTCTCCAAATATAGAAGGGTGTGGGGTGGTTATCCGAAGGGCGGAAATAACTTTTTTTAAACTTTAAACAAGAATTTTATTTTATTTTATTCATGCAATAATAAATTAACTGTTTACTGTGCGCATCTCCACAATTTACTCTGTAATTAATGCGGCGAGTAGTTGGGAAAATTGCTACATATTCGATTAATGAAATGTCTATTAAAAATCCACATCAAGACTGCATTTTGATTGGGAAAGATTGAAGGTATTCTCGAAGTGCGACGTCCATTCATTTCTCATGCTGGTCTGGAACCTTTTTCTAATTTTATGTCAAGTAAAATTGGCCGAGGCCAATACTTGGTAGGATGGCCGCTTAGGCATCGACTGGCTTGCGTATCAATCAGAGGGATGCAGTTCACTTAACTTTTTTTTCTGTCGATGACCGACTGAAATTCAGTAAAAAATATACCAACTGTGACGACACGGTTTTCTACAATTTGCCTTGGCCCTCGTGCTAATACGATGCACTTGTGCATCACGACAGAGTTCGAACTCTTATTGACGAACAATTTGACATTAAAAATTGTACACAAAAGTTGTGTCGGTCGTTTTTTTAATTGTCGCGTTTTATTCAGCATCTTTTTTTTTCATTTTTTTTTATCGGTCAACCCGCGATGGTCTTTTGTGAAAACGTGAAAAAAAGCTTTGTGCTGGTCACTGTCACAAACGCGTAGTCATTGAAAATATATGCGAAGCCACGAATTCTCATCCCCTTGGTATTTTTTTTTACGCTCGAGTCTGTGGATATTTGCTGGGTAATGAAAAGCACGAACGTGTCGAAAAAGTTTTGTTCCGAGTACACAGGGTTTGGGAAAACACGATAAAAAGACAACTTGCGCATTTTTCTAATGAGTATTTTCTTCGTTTCTCTGAACATCCAACTCTTAAACGTTTCCGTTCACTTTTAAAATGATTCTTATTTAATAAATATGCAACACTTGCGAATTTCATTGAATGCACGCTTATCATTTTTGATTGCTTTACGAATGTAATTTCTTTTTTATCGCAACTTATTTCATTTTTCCAACAATGGATTTTCATTGAATGCTTGTCAAAAGTTTCATTAATTTCTTCATCTCACGAACGTTGTGAAAGCTCTCGTGGCAGAAAGCTGCAGCGTTGAAACTCTTCACACACAAATAGCTTCGAATGCATTAATCAATAATTTTTCATCACGTACGTCTTCCATTATTCCTGACCAGATTTCTCCATTTATCGGTCAAATTTGAAACAGTCTAATAAAGTTTGAATTAATATGAATTACAAATTTGATTGTGCTCGAATTTTCGCCTGAACCAAAAAAGGAATTTCGTAACTTTCGCCAATTGGATTTCAAACTTGTTCATGTCAAAAAAATATTAATAGCTATAAATTTTGGCCACATTAAAAAGTAGCAGAATAATTTAATGAAAAACTATAAAATGCCAACTGAAAAATGACGTTACAGAGTTGACAAATCCCACTCGTTCCAAGGCACTTAAATTCTACACATGTTTCTGTAAATTTGCGTTCGTAAGGGAAGCGATGAAATGACGGAATTTTTGATCAGATTTATTATGGGGTAGTCAATCTTGTAATTGGCCCTGTGGCTACGTGTAAAATATAGTGGAAAATTTGTATAATTCAAGAGCAAAAATTATTAAGGGTTGTAGGAAAGCGTGCAAATATGACAACCGAAAATTAACAACTCCAGAGATTACATTATCCGCATGTGCGAATGCCATTCCCCGTGAAGTATTCACATAGGTTGTCAAGCAATTCTGAGATAAAACCAATGGTGAATTGTATGGTTTGCTGTTGAGCTGTGTTATGCGAGCAAACGTACCGCCGCTTAATTTCATCAGCCCGGATTAATAACGGAAATATTCATGTACGGCTGACTTCGATGCACGAGCTTCTGTTTATCGTTTTCCACGATGGGATTGCTAATGTACCCTACCGAATTATCCATGTTTCGTTGATTGATTTGACCTCTTTGAAAACATGGCTACAGTAGTGCCTCGTACATATTCATTGTTATCCAGATTGTATATCGAGAACGTGGTCGAATCCATAAACCTCTTCTCGTATATTTCGAAATTATTGGGAACGTTGAGGTTATTCAAAAGTGTATGTCGTGTGGACATACATTTACCTCTTGGCACTGATGGGCCAAAAATTCTGGAGTTTGTGTGAAACACGGTGTCAGCATCTCACTCCAATGACAAACGATTATTCGCAAATATTTTGACATTGAATCATCACTCCTGGGACTTGCGTTGCCCCACATATTTCTTTTTACCTTTTTTGATCCCCTAACGTTACAAAGACATGTCTTTCATGTCCCCATCTCTACGACATGCTTCGCCATGGAAACATCCCCAAAATAAACGTGAAGTAGCTTATCCATTATTTTTAGGTCGCTCCTTCCGATGGAGCTGTTCGAATTTCGAAAAAATGCTTCTATTTTCAAATATTTTTGCAAGAGAGTGCTCAAAAATCGTTCTCTTTAGATATTCTTTTGAAATGTTGACATAATTCTTCTCTCAAGGCTTTACTTCGTACGCCAATATGATTTGTGTCATTTGGACTGATTTGGGATATTATGGAGTTATCAATGCATCATTTTTTGTTAGATTTCATATGCGAAGCAAAACGTATTTTCTGTTTTATACAGTTTTCGAAAAAGTATCAGTTTATGGGTGCCCCGCAAACCTCCATATAAACGCCAAACGTCCTCGACTCGGAATGTTTTTAACAATAATCTATTTATTCATTAACAGGTAAAATACAAAAGTAAAAGAAAAATACTTCGGAGGGCAAATTCCAATGGAGTTGGTCAATTCTTGTTAAAAATTAAAAAAAATTAAATACCAATTTAAGAGGCAGGGATTTGGACAAAATTCTTACAAAAAAATCTACGTTTTCATATTTACCTTGCTGAAGGTAACGTGGCGGCGGGTTTAAAACTAAAAAACAACGCGGTGGAGGTTTTCTTCGAATCTCTTTAACTCGGTATCGTAATTTTTCAATTAATTTTGAGCATGAACCGCTAGAATAATTGATTCTTAAGTTTATTTTTGTTCGAAAAAAATGGAAAATAAAATAATGATCGTGGGAATGATTGTTTCGAACGATAATTGATAATGCCGATGTCTTTTCTCGTAAAATGAAGGTAGTTCGATTTCTGTATGAATACGATCGACACAATTTAGTAGCTTTCGATAAAATAATATTCTCGATCGAAACTGTGCGGTTGAAATGGTAATTGGAGCCGGACGTGATAATCCGAGAAGTGCAAAGAGAATCTCAAGTTTCACGATGGCTTTTCCCTGCCAATTTATAGCTCCGAACAAACAAATATAATTTGAAGAAGAAACCCAAGAAGCATTCTTGCACCTCTGGGTTCAATCAAACTTGGACTCAGAGAGAAAATATAGCAAACCGGAGAGTCGCGTGTTTCGGAAGAGTTTTTGAAGAGCAATCCAAATCGTTTGAGAATCGTAGAAATTCGCTCGCGGGGCTAGAGAATGGCGGTGGAGAAATGATGAAAACGTGATAAGAACGACAAAAAAAAGTTTAGACTCTGTTCGAAGCGCTAGGCACACTTAATTTCAATCAACAAACTTCTCAGCTAAGAACCTCCAAGAAAGTGACTGCATGTCCGTTCTCTTATTTTCAGTCTCCTCCTCGTTTCGCTTCGTCGTATTGACGATCGCGACACGTACATCGTTGAATCTCGCCCAAAACATATTATCGCGTTTCTTGCACATCCCTGTGTAATTTTTGTCATTCACGAGGCTGCATACTTTTGGACTCTGCGTTGGGGAATACGATTCACCCCTACTACTTCGTTATTCATATATTAACGTGGTTGTTTAGAGGTTCTGTAACGCCTCCCAAGCATACATTCTCATCCACTCACCCGACATTCTGAGTCTCGTATAACAAACTTTCCTTAACTTGAGAGCACTGCGTACGAGTAAATAACGATCATCCCTGTGTACGAAGCGAAACTTGCAAATGTGTGCGCTTATTTATTGCTCTTGACGAGTAAAACCAAGTTTCGTAAACAGGCAAATTACACAAGTTTGCAGAACGTAATGACCGTCCAACGCATTCGAATAATGTCGACCTTTGAAGGAGAATCAACGTATAATTATTCATAATTTCTTTACGTTCTCGTCATGGGAGAAGCGGATCTCTCTTTCTTGACAGAAGCATCACAAGACATTGAATTTTAAAAAATTTCGTCACTAATCACACGCGGATCGATACCGTACATATTTTTTATGGTGGCAATTTCTTATTTGTCGAGTCTCGAGTTATTTTGCAAATGTGCGCAGTAGCAACGAAATTTATATTAATTTTGTACACGTCACCTCGACGAAGGTCCTCGAAGTTTCATGCGGAAAAGTAATGAGGTCACGAAATAATAATCTATTCAGAGTGACTCATTAATCATCTTCCAGAAAATTCGTCGAAAAATGAATCTCCTCGCGTTAACCCACAAATAAATGCTTCATCTCGAAAGAGAAAGTAAAAATGTCATGAAATGTTTACAAACAATATTGGAGTGATTCAAACTCAATTAATTCGCGAAGGATCAGGATGACAAGAACACAGAGAATGGTACACATACCCTTGTGGTATTAAATCAGGAATTTACACTGTTGGATTAATCGCTCGACCGTTTCTATCTCTCGTGTTCTCTGCACCCTTCTCCCTCGTGTGGTTGCTATTCGCACAGATACGCGCTCTGATCCACGCAGATTCAGGAGAATTTATGAGACCGTATAGCGAGTTGGATTAGCGTTCGCTAAGGCAAAGCAAGCAGACGATCTCGCGATTGGCACGAGCAATATCCCACCAGGGGTGGGCTTTATAGCGGGCTGCGTTTCTCTCTGCTTATCATCCAACGTCCTCTCAACAAACACTTTGTTGAAAGCGAGAGGGAAAGAGTCGAAGATAGCGGAAGGAAGAGTGCGGGCATGAGAGACACGGGGAAAGATCCACGTGATATCTGAAGGATAATTTCCCCGGAGGGGTAGTTTTCGCCCTCGTTGGCTATATCGTTAATGAAACCTCATGCTCTCTCTCTCTCTCTCTCTTTCTCTTTCCTTCCTTCTCATACGCCATCTCGCGCTCCTCCTTGGATTATATCTCGGAGATACTTACGCAAGTTTTTCCAACGTTAGCTTCGTACCTTTCGGAACTTTCTGTCCACGAGATCTTACCCCATTAACAACCCAATCCCCATATTCAAAATGTCCTCCTTTTCCTCTTGAAGAACCTTTTGAATGTTTCCGCTGCATTGGCACATTGGGTGGATAGGACTCGGTCCCTACTTCCAAGAACGATTGATTTCGGGACAATTTCCAGCGAAGATAATTCCTACGAGATTATTTGTATTTTTTGCTCATTTTTACGGACATTCCAGACGACGAGCTCATCTCGAGAATTTCATAACTTCACGATTCATTTGATTAAAAAAAAGTTGTAGCTCGTTCTGTCATTTTCCGCGCAGACTGAGATTCATTTTTTACTTCGATACACGAAGCCGCTTCGAAAATGTAAAGCGAACGTTCCGTGGCCTTAATACGTCGAGTTTCAGGCAATATTGTTGGATGTCGTTTCCATTACTGCGGATTTCCTACGAGTCCTTGGGAAGCTAGTATTTAAACAGACGAACCGTACATTCCAGGCACACCTTCGTGGGTCACTCTTGTTGTAAGGCGGAGAGATGTAACAGAAATGAAATAAGCAGAACTGTAAGAATGGCGCGTCTTAAAACGTGCTAGATGCTGCACAGGCAGGCCAGAAGGATTCATTATATGGTTTTATATTTAAATCTGTATGTATAAAACTAAAAGAGGTTGGTGGTTGTTCTCTTCGGTTAAAGCTGCTCCACCACCTGTTGCGATAAAACTCTTTCCTTCGGCACGACACGAACTGGAAGGTATATATCTACATTGATAGCTTTATATATGTTTTAGAGTGTGTTCTAGGACTGAAGCCAAACGATTCGATATTTCGAATCTTGGGTGGGAGGGATTAAGGGGGAAAAGCCTCGAGCAAAGCGATTGTGGTAAAACTGGGAGACGAGAAAATGCAAGGCTTTCGTAAGTCGTGTCACGTTTTTCGAAGTCGTGCGAGTCTCAGCCAAGCGACTGCGACAGGAAGCTTCGCTATGGAATCATTTCTACGTGATTTATTTCAATCGAAAAATCCTATCAGTTTTCGGGATTGTTATCATTTTTGTCATGTTTATTGCGATTTTTTTCAAAATCTATTCCAATCGTAATTTCTAGATTATCGGTATTTTCGATCGTGGCCTCAATTCGAGTTTCCATTCGTGCGAGAATCTGATTCGTTGATCGGTTTAATTTTTATGCTTTTTGATTAACAAGTTGTGATCGATTGGGCTTCGTGAGTCTCAGCGATCAGATGTCTCACTGCGGAGCGAATGACCGATAGAAAATTGTAATATTGATTTATCGAGTGTAGGGAACCAAGCCTTGCAGCTTTTTGGACAGCATGGGGAATTGATTCTTCTTTTGAAACAGACAGATTGACCTACACTTGCTTCAGAACCAACTATTGGGAAAATCAATGGGCGAAATTAGGCTATGGGGTCAAAGTTTCTTTCTCTAATTCGTTAAGGAACAACGTTCAGTTTTTCTAGGGCATTCAATTCACATCTTGCTGCACTTTCATCGTTTTTTCGAGCGTCGTCGCAAAATATGGATTTCGTATGGTACTTTGAATAAAATAAATGAAAACTTTCTGAGTTTGTTTCAATCCTGTGCGATAATTGTTTTTGTTGGATAAAGAATCTGAAATAACTGGCTATTGGGATAACGAAGAGATTTTATTCTCTTGTTTGATAAAAAGTTCCGATTTATTTGAAATGAGGCTCGTATGTGGAAACGTTTATCTAGTTTTTAATAGCATCTGCCAAACTTGTGCCGCAGGCTCGAACCGTTTGCCACAGGGTTTGATTGAAAACTCTCTCCTGTAGTCAAGACTCTTCGCTCGTTAAATGCTCGATTTAGATCACAAAAAAACTGGATAACCAACATTGGAAAAGTGGTATATGTTATTGAAAAGTTTTCGATCAATAGCTCGTCTCATTCACGATGAAGCTCCAACTATTTTTAGGTACGATTCAAAATTCGTTAATTTCGATAGAGTATCAATTTAAAATCGAACCATAAATTGGTGCGGACAATTTATGCTCCAATTATAAAACTCATGCAGACGATCATTTTTCGAATCTTTGTTGAACGGTGACACAGCATGAGACTCGAAATCACTTAGTCACCGTGTGAAATATTTTCAAAATATCTTTGCATCAAGAAAAATACGAAACACGGCGTTGCTGAGGGTGCGAAAGTGCGTCATGCCCCTCACCATCTTGTGATCTATTTAATCCAATAGTCGTGCTTCTTTTCTCTTGCCTCTCGCCGGTTTTGAGGATGTGGAAAAAATGTGGGCACGAGGAGGAGCAGAAGGAGGAAATTGTGCCTTTTATGTGGAAAAATCGATTTCTCAGTTTCCCTCATCAAATAATGATTCGCGACGTGATAGGGCGTCTCTAGGTGAATGTTTGCCAATATCTACATATATTCACGTCCATTTTTCCATTCTATAGGGATTGAAAAATAGTTCCCTTCTTCACAATGTTCCAAATCATTTCGAAGGCTTGATGCTAGTCCGATGCGGGGCTCTGTGATCTAATACAAAGAGATGAAAAAGGTTAAGAATTCAAGCTCCTATTTTAGGATTTTGGATTACGAATTCCTCATGGATAATGGATCTGGAAACAGCTGACGAGTAAAAAATTACGTAGTGTTAGAAATTTGTTGGCGTCCAGTATCATCCATTGCCTCAGATAAATTATTACAGTAT
Source organism: Hyposoter dolosus (assembly GCA_963921915.1). Lineage (NCBI taxonomy): Eukaryota > Metazoa > Arthropoda > Insecta > Hymenoptera > Ichneumonidae > Hyposoter > Hyposoter dolosus. The sequence goes on from OY998133.1 coordinate 7,078,312, forward strand.
CTGCGCCTGAAAAAATGATGTTTTTTTGCTGATTGGATGAAACTTCCGGCATAAGGTTGCCCCAACTCTGTACAAACATCTATTTGATTGCCAGGGAGGTAATGAGGATTCTTCGATCATTGACCTGGACACGTGAGGATTTACCCAGGGGCTTAGCCCCACCCAATGCCCTCCGTGATAACTTACCCCGGAGATTAAGCATCGTTCCACTTGGCTCTGATAACATAGCAGGGTGACTAAATACACGATGAATTTTCCGGATATCTTCAGCAACCGCCTTGACACGAATCCCACCAATTCCCGAAGTTTAGAAAGACCGACTGTGCTGTGAGTTTATAGCAAGACAATATACGATCAAGCGAAAGATCAGCAGTGACCATTCAGACGTGCTGAAAATTCAGAACGAATCATGTTCCCTCATCTTGATGCTTCAATTTCTGATCAAAACAAGATTGATTGTACAGTTGGTGAGGTCCGTGTAGCTTTTGCCGGCTATCCAACTCAATAAAGTTAAGGGGGTGTTCAAGCGAACTTCGGGTCTTTGACCTCAAATGTTCTCAGGAGGAAGATATTCACAGTTGGTCGGATCAACGAGACTGCAGATATAATAGCTGCCGAGCTTCCTCTGTCACCCTTGGATTTTTCTTAATGAGTCACGCATCGGTCATATCCGAACTCGCCCGTTTCCGTTTGACCTGGTGGGATCATTGGACTGAGACAGTATCTCCAAACGTCGTCGTGTCTTTCGATTAAATTAATGTTGCAGCAAACTTTGCGCGCAACTTTAATTTTTTTGTTATTGACACTATCGTAATCAGGGAGAGTGTTCGTTGCCTCTAGGTACGTTAGTTGCCGATAGTAATAAAGTCTGATTAGGATTATAACTTATTCGTCTAATTACTTGCTCAAACTGCTTCGCCAACTGTCAAGTCGAATGATGACCATGCGTCCTGTTTATTGCTTGGCCATGGTGTTTTATGTTCGCATTCACCATAAATCAATGCCATAACGCGGAAATAGAATTAGGGACTCTTGTCACGACTGTACAATTAAGTGAAAATACAATCCATTGAACCCGACGAATGTCGAGCAAAGTTACGAGACGTAACTTTACCGTAACTCAGCCAACTTTCAAAATTTGATTCACATTTTTTTGAAATATATTTTTCGATGATTCCCTCTTAACAGGTGATCGCGTTCAGAGGAATTTGAAATTGTTGATGCTCAGCACTATTTCCTCCTGTGTATTGATTGATTTTGATTGATGTTTTTCCTGAGGGAATCAATTACGTGTTAAGAGTTGAGTGTCTGGCTCGACAACACTGGAGGGTTAATCTCTGACACTCCAGCAAGATCCATTCGTTTGTACATGAATGATATTAACTCTGAAATAGCCAGAAGCAATGGGCAATTGTTGCAATTGCATTGGCAAGCTTTGACAGTGTTGCGCGTGAGGACCCTCGAGAATTGGAACTGCCTTGTCCATATATATGTTTTCGAACCTGCCGGACGTGTATATACATTTGGTAGCGTCAAAGGGTTGTAGTCCGCTTTGATGATGGTGAATCTTTTGACTCGTCCAGAGGGACCATGGGAGAAAGCGAAAGAGGGGAGACAGATAGATTGTTAACGTTTGCATTTGGCGAATAATGGGTGCAAGCTCGATAGCTGCGTTAGTGATTGCACTGCTAAGGCAGAGAATTCACTCAGAGCTTCGTACAGTGACTACAACGTCATCATTGCAACGCTCCATTGGTTATGACATTGTTGTACACATATAACTTGCATAGAGGTTTATTTTACACGTGAATTGCTTAGCGTAATGGAGTTCGGAGTTGCGTTGTATTGAAGGCATTGTGATCAACTTGACGTTGCAGTTTCAGCTTCAGAAGCTTTCTTCTGGCTTCGCTGTGTTGAGCCCTTTATTCAAAGTTCACAGGTGTGTCCAAAAGCGTGTACATACGTGAACATATCTGTGTAAGCAGCTGGTCTCTTCAACCAACACGTATGAACGAACATAATAAACTCCACGTGCCTGAACCCTTGTCTGTCTGAATATACATGAATGTATTGTGTTACATCTCAGGCACATCATCATGTGTCAACTTTGATCCAACAACTTGACTGGCTCTCGTACTTGACCGCCTAGCCACTTGCCTCAAAATTCAATCTCATGTAACAGCAATTTTTCGCAAACTCTTCTCGTTTCTCATGTAGTTTTCGGCTTGTAGTGACCACTCGTGGTCCAAAAAGTGGGTACGCACGAGTGGATACTGATCGAAGTTCCACAGTCTTTTGACAACGGTCTATCGTGTGTATTATGTGTGTACGTATGAGTACACGATTGCTGAGGAGCAAGACAAAAATTCTTTAGCATCGTATCACTCCCATCAATAGGATTCCAGTGGGATGAGAGATCCCGAATGGATACTGGGGGAATTCTACGAGGGATCAAAAAAGGTTGTCCACATATTCGCAAGAGCAACACAGCATCGGACTTAAACTGCTTATTTCATGCTCCCTCACCCCTCTTGGTTTCCTCACATCTCTTTTTCCTTAGGTTCACTTCATCCCGCTTCTAGCTTCCGGATAAATATTAGCAGAGCCCGATATAAGGTCAATGTCTCGTTCCCTCGTTGGTTTCATCAACAGGTTCATGCTTGTCCCTTTGGCCCAAAGTTCACAGTAGGTCGTTGTTGACCGTCTCGATATTATCAAATATGGACGTATAATCTCGTAGCTACAAAAACTCGTTACGCAGGTTATTCGATCGGCGTGATTACTGAACTTGCCAAAGACCGCAATGCTTTAGTCGCCATTTGGAACTAAAATCTTCCGGCTAACGGTAATCAGGTTGCGGAAGAAGGCCCGATCGAGCTAAGTAAGGAAGGCTGATGAAATGTTCTTTTCACAATCGTTTGCCTGATCTTCCGTTTAGCCCTTCTTTCTCCCATCAAGCCACGGAATATTGATTCTACTGATATTCACTCGATTTAACGCATTAAGTTTATGCTCTATAGAATATAATTTGTCTTCCGTATTTATCAATGCTGTATGCCTATCAACGGCATAATATATAGGGCATGAAAAAGCACGCATCACTCACCATGCTAAACAGTCTGTGGGCTACGTGCTTTTGTTTCATACCTGTCAATATCGTATGTACACCGTAGATGCTCCATTAAATCGTTCCTCTGTAGTTATATGCCCATCTATAGATATATGTTCGCAAGTGTAGGTGCGTGATTGTGTATACTGTAATATAGTTGGCAAACAGAGTTCAAAGCAGACGTAGGATGAAATACCAACCCTGATTCTATTTTGTTGACAAACGTTCCACAATTGTTAAATACGTTTGTACAAATGAATCCAAGAATTGCTAAATGGTATTGAGCATTGATGTCCATATTTACAAAGACGAATGCAATGTTATACGAGAGTAGAACATGTTTTCACAATGTGTTCACTAATGAGTCAAGTTGATGATGATGCTCGCTTTTCGCTGGAGTACGGTTGAAATTTTTTTTTTTTTAATTTAGTAACGATTCGTTGATTCGGTCACCCCGATGCTCCAATGGCAGGGGATTAAAGTGAGAAAAATGCACAAGCTTAAAAATGGGAGGTGTTTGGAAAGAAAGTGGTTGTATTTGTCGGGAAGCAAGACTAGAACGTGATGCAACAGAAAAGAGCGTCAATTTACAAGAGCACAAAGTATCTAAGAGCGCGAGGATAAGTTGAGAGCGAGAGAAAATAGAGTAAAATCTGAAAGCAAGATGATGAGCCTAAACGGAGCATTTTTCGAAGCCTTAAGGGCTCTCTTCGGGCATGTGGTCCGGTAATACCGGCTGCGGTCCCTTCATGTCTCTTTGACGTACTTGTGTAGAGCCTTATCGAATAAATAAGAAAGAGCCTTTTCTGTCTATGGTGAGGGATGAAGATGGATGGGGACACGGGAGGTATGAAAAAGGGACTAGAGGGAAAGGAATCCTGTGTCGTGGGCATTTCGTACGAATGGTGAACCAGAAGGACGACCCAGACAAAAGTGTAGTGTATACAGCAACAGCGATAGAGCTAGATACAAATAGAGGAAGCGAATGAGAGAGAGAGAGAGAGCTAAAGAGTTACAAAAAAATCGAGAGGAGTGGAAACTGCACGGTCTCCATAAGAGGCCACGAGGAATGCTCGGTTGATGGGGTTTGTATATATTGATGTGTGCGGTACGGGGGCGGTTTGATATTACTAAAGACTCATGCACCGTCGAGGTCCTCTCTCCAACCATGTTGACCCAGTTTCATAGCTCGACCTAGTTACCTTCCCTCTCTCTCTCTCTCTCTCTCTCGCTCTCTTTCTCCTCGTGCATGCTCCTCTGTTGGTCTCGGTTGACTATAGCATCGGGCCGATGGGACAAACCGGCTGCATGTACCTACCTAGTACCCTTCCGTCCACTAGTAAGTTAGCCTGCGCTACAGCTAACATTTTCTCTTCATTCACTATATATCGCACCATAATGCACATTATATATGTGTGTATTCATACGCTATATGTTATTTCACATAAAATGGACAGTTTGTAAGTGGAAGAGAGCTGGAGGAGTTGAGAGCAACCAACAGGTAGCCGCGTAACCGGTTGCTCGTTGTTTCTCCTCTTCTCTTGCCACAGTTTCCAGAGTGGCCGAAGTATAAATAGACACATCCAGAGGATAACTCCCCTCTTCCATGCTGGACCGGTGTCATCCGTGTTATAGCGCCAGTAGACGTCATATACTTTATGTACACATATATGGCAACGTTCATAGGTATATAGGTACAGTTTAATATTGAGTGTATAGCGACGACACTAGAAGCTTCGCCATAGTGTCCTCACGACCTCGTGCAACAAGCGCATAGCTAGAACCAACCCTCGCTATATAACTGATCATGTACCACAGAGACTATGTCTATCTTTTGCGCGGTATGTATACACACGTTCCTTCCTTCTTTGTATCCCCCACGCTTGAGCACACTATAACCATTACGCTTTCGTTCATCCGGCTCTCCTTCTCTTCGTGAGCTTTTGCCGATCATTTATATATACACGTTAGCATCGTCAACAATGTGGACGGTACTTTTCGTTTCGAATTCATTGCAATCCCTTGCCAAATCATTATTTATACTCGCAAGTATTCTTCGTACACGAGGTCGTTGGTTTTACCGTCCGATTTTTTCTGAATTATTTTTTTCCTAAACGATGGCAACAATGGATTATTGATTCTCGCGTACAGTACTTCGCAATCGTGTAGTTTTTTTCGTCCTTTTTTTTTTGTCTTTTATTCGAAACTGTGACTTTGATTCAATGTGGAAACTACGCAGCTACCGTTCTGGCGTTCAACTTTTTCGAAAACAAAAAATATTCCGACGTTCGTTACATTTTCTTGTTTTTCGAAGTTGAACAAACACGCGAACCAATTTTCGTTCATTGTTTCGTCAATCGATCAGGTTTTTTCTCTCGCATTCCGCTTTTTACAATAATTTTCAAACATTTTCATGCATTCAAGCGTGGAGTGCACTTCAACCATGGTTTTGAACTGTTGTAACATATTTTCGTGTTGAGATCTGGTCATGATTTGGTTGAAATGTAACGGGTATTACGAAGGTGACGTTATGCATCGAATCCAAGAATTTCAACCCTCACCTCTGCAATCAATGGAATTTCATTCGAATTTTCCCGTCGATTGGATTCCCAATAGAACATTTTGGTTTTTGGAAAGTTCAGGATTCAAAGGGGGGATGACTTTTTTCAAAGTTAATTCAATTTCGTCGATACAAAACAGAACGAACGTTTTTTTTTTTTTTTGGGTCATACCCCAGAATCCGAGTCCATCGCAGTCGATACTCAGCAGGCGGTGAAAATATTCGAAAATTCAATTGTCGGTGATTAACGACGAAAAAAGGCTTTTTGTGAAACGCCAAGGGTTCTACTTTCTCTTACAAAATGAACAAAAAAAAAAAAAAAGCGTAAAAATATTCGTGCGAATTGAAAGAGGTCAGGGTTTCGGAAAATTTAACCTGAACCAGCTCATAGATATATGTTGGAAATGAAGAGAATAAGGATGGATCAGAGAGTGCGATATAAAATAGCGAAGCTGGAAAGCTTTCGAAGCTCGCCGACGAGCTGGGCTCGTTCGAATAGGCGGTAAAACCCTCGCACATAGCTTTTCCGAGATACTTCGATGGAAATGTTTTCGCGAAACTACACGGTCAACTATTTACCACCACGAAAGGGGGGGAATCGTGCACAATCACTGCAAGCCTTCTACATCGTATAACGGAGGACAGTATACGCTGGAGAGAATATCGAGGCACGCATCGCAGAGCCCGTTACACGAACCCTGCTCGTGTCAAGCACTTTTTTCATCCCCCACTTTACGCTTGTGTGTGTTCTTCCGCCAGTGAGTTGCTGGCGAGTTGAGCTTTTGCAAAAGCTGAAACTGGCTGATGAGTAAAAGCACTAGGAGTTTCAAGAGACAGATCGATTATACGAGATTGATGGACAATCGTTGAGAGGCTTTTATCATTCGATTGAGCCTCTCGTCAGAGTTTCTCATTAAAATAATGAAAATATATTCCATATGCGTATATTTTTTCATAAACTATTTGATTCAATAAAAAATATCGCGAATTTTTCAATTCATTTGCAATAATTTTGAATTTTTGAGTTTCTACCAAAAAATTGACGTCGCGTCCAATATGGAACTCGAATCTTTGGCCGATTATTCTCAGATCTTTTTTTATCGAGTCCGAAAGGAATCGGTAGCATCAGGGGCGATGTACATAACGAACGATGAAGGAATCTAGCAACATAAATTGAAAATGCAGAGAAGCAGCTTAATCTGTCGCTCGCGTGTAAGGAATAAAGATGAAGCAAGGGCGCAAGGAGGAGTCGGGAAAGAGAAAATGTTTTGTAGAAGCAGAGGATGGGGCGAGGTGGTGGGTGGTATCGATGTCTCGGGTAGTGAAGAGCACAGAAAACGACGATTTATATGCTTCAGGTATGAATTATAATCGTGAGGAACGCGAGTTGAAAGGAAAATAAGAATGAAGAGAAAATAATAAGAGGAGAGAGAAAGAGAGGCACAAGAAAGACAGATCCGAATGATCGATGCTTCGCAATATTCTTCCTGGATACTCGAGCGTTGATAATAAATATTCGCGTGTACCAGTTTTTTCCGTGTTGTTATACAAGTATTCGAAAGAATACATGAATGCTTCCATATTTTCTCCCTCTTTTTTTTCCTGACTATTGAAATCGTGTCCAATGGATAAAGTTTGCACGTGCAGGACGAAAACGTAACGGAAATTACACGGAGCTCCTATCAGGTATATCTGTACCTTCCACTGGTTTGTCTCGTTGTCAAATATCGATACTTACACGTCATATATATATACACCAATAATAGCAATATTAATATACTCGACGATATATATTTCCCGAGGGAGATTCGGACTGAGTTGGCACAGTCCATGCGAGATCATTTTTAATTTTCTCGACAACACTTGAATATTTATTTTTAAATTCGTATACACTTTAATGCGTCCCCAGATACTTTAGGGGCGAATAAAAAATTCACTAGCTTTCGTGCGAGCCTGGTGATTAAGCCGATATACGTGACAATATATGAACCGTCGTAATACTGGTGAAGAAAAAGAATAATACAGTTGCGTGCTTTTTATCAAGTTATTTTTCAATCGAACGACATTCGGAGGCTTTTTTTTTTTTAATATTTAACGATGACGGATAATTTAATTCGTAGCTTTGACCGGAAAATGGTTTTCTAGTCATTTGAGAGACGAAGTTAATTACTGGAAACTGATACTTTTACGGATGGGATCACCGGCGAAGGGAAACAAACAAAAATGAGAGAATTTTTACGGCGATGCTATGAAATTAATTGGTCGGTGAGGGTGCAAACTGAGTCTATCGCCACGCATGATTGATTTATCATTCTCTCGAGTGCATGCATTTTAGTTCCGGAATGTTGAAGCGAGAACGCTACGATTTTTGAGATTTTTTACGCTGCTACGCACAGGCAGGCTTTTTTTTTTTTACTGAACTCATTTCAATGCTTGTAGCCCTTAGTCTGACCTTAGCCAAAAGCTTCTCTACTGGAGCACAGCTATTTTTATATCCAGCAGTTTCTCTATGTAGCGAAAAATCTACCTGCCAAACTGATGGAATATTATTTGCACAGTGCTGAACTACCGTGTCAAAATTCCTCGAAAATTCATATCTTTTCGTCAATATTTATTCTGGTCAAATACATGTTTTTATTTCTCACGTACAGCTCATCAGAAAAGAGAGGAAAAAATCAATAAATCTGAGGGAAAAGAGCATTACACAAAAATATATCTTACGTAAAAGTGACGAGTAAATGAAGTTTCTCGTAATTAGCACAGTCGTAACGAAGGGCAATGAAATGATGTAAACGAATAAAAAACACTAGAAACGTATTTCTGAGATTTTATCACACAGGAATAGCTTTTATTTTGTAATTGTACAAAATATGGAAACGCGGTTACGAAAGTGCACAAAATCAAATTCCATCGGATTTTTTTGTCTTACTATTTGCCAAGTCTGCTGGTGCGATATATGAATAGTCCATCGAGCAACAAGAAATAACAAGAGTAACGCGAGGAAATTAACTTCGTAAATGAAGACAAGGTGGAGAGAGACTTGCACGAAGGTTGCGAATGACACATCCAGGGATGAGGCCACATTTGCTCCCTTGCTACGAATTAGGACACAATATCTAATCCCCTGTGACTAAAACTATACTACCTTTGTTTTTGTCTCTTCAACTCGTTGTCTCTCGCTCTTTCCCTAAATATATCTGTCTTTCTAGAGAGAAATTAGGAGTTAGGGGAGAGTCGAGTCTCTCGGGCTGATGTATGTTGCTAACGAGATAATCATCCCCTAACTCGATATTAGTTTCTGTTTCGGTAGCGCGCGGCGATTTATCGGAGGAACTAGGGCGGCATTCGAGTCTCTACGTATATAGAGTGTCCTAAGAATCGACATGGAGTTTGTCAAGAGATTCTGAACAATAAAGTTCCCAAGGGCTGCAGATTTAATTAATTTTCAATCCTTAATCATTTAAGCAGCTGCACGATGACGATTTATAATTTTTTGGTGATTGGTTGCATGAAGAACGCAACGATGAATTTTTGTTCGGAGGATGTCGCTGAATATTTTAGGATACACGAGGCAAATTCCAGGACACTCTGGCTACGTGTAAATTCAATGTCGATTTTACAGGTGAATCGATAGAAAGACTTGACCCTGAGGATTTCACAGATAATATTGTGAAGTTACGTCCTTCTGGTTGTTAATTTCTGGCTGACACATATGCAAGAGAAAATGCAATATGGCATGATAAAGCAGAAAGTGAGGCAAAAGCGAGTGGGCGGGTATAGTGAAAGGGTTGGGTCGTTTAAGTTTCGCGTGGCAAATACTCCGGAAATTCATTGGGATCCTCTTCGTCCCTCGGACAATCATCCCTTCGTAATTTTGTCTCTTGTTCCTTTCGCTCGAGTGGCTCACTATTTTTTTTCTATTCTTCTCCACGTTTTTTTTTGTCCGTACTTTATACACGTCCGTACTTTATATACTTCACTGCGGGAAAGCCTGCAGGGCCAAATCGAGGATCCATACCCCGTTTTATCCGCGCGAGCCCTTTTCCACGTTCCCGTGTCGTGAAATTCAATTTAGCAAGTCGCAAACTCGATCAACTTCCCTACCCTCGAATAAGCTCCTTCTATTTCTCTCCTTCCTCCCTCTTCCTCTTTACGTATTCTCTCGAATATTTTTTTTTTCCTCGTGCATTCTGACTTGTCCGCGATTTGAACAAACGAACATTAACCGGTAGGACGACACACGAAACCTCCGAGCTTTGTCATCGATCGACATCCCTCTTGTTTCCTTACTTTTTCGTAACACTGAAAAAGTCTTGCCTCACGACACACACACTACACCTCAGTGTTTGAAAAAAAACGATTCAGCTTTTTGTGCTCAATCGCCAAATTTCTCGTGCATTCATGAAACGTTTCCTTTTATCATTTGTAAGACTTTTCCATTTTTGAAAAATATTACACAATGCGAAAAATCGATGCTGCATCTTTTTTATAATATAGTCGCTTCAGTAATATGCTAGATGAAGTGCAACAGCGACTTGATAATTTAATGAGGAAACGTTTTGGCATTAGGACACTGTGGAAAAATAAAAATGAGGCATTTTTGATGGGCACAAGACTAATTACTGATTCAATTAAATTTCAATAATTAACAGAGCTTTTTTGGTACTTTTATTTTTCATTATTTTGACAATTTCTTGCATAGTCGTTTCGAGCTCAACATCACAAAAACATGAGTACATTCGTAATAGCAATCGCATTTATATTTCATCGTACAATTTTTCATGTTCATTTTATGGTTGTGCGATTTTTCAACTGAGACAACGAAACTGCTGCAGACGGTTTTAATGTCTTTTTTAAAATTTATTATGGCAGTTATCGTCAAAGAGAGTCATATAAGCATACATGGATGTATGTGATGGTAACGAAAAGTTTCAGGTTTCTCGTGAAGTGAACACGAGCTCAATGACTGGAGTTGGTGGTTGGTGTTAGTGTGTACGCGATATATTTTCAAGGGATGTTTCGAAGGTAGGCCTTCGTGCGATACGATATCTCTGTGTATATGTTTCGCGTTGTTATACTCGGCACGACTTCTGTGCTCTGTGAACCGGCGGCATGTGGGCCACAAGGCCAATCGATAGAGCAAACTGTTGATTCCAGCCAGAACTCGTTGCTGGTGTGCGAGAAAGCACCGTTGCGCATCTACACCGACTACACTGACCAAAAAGCACTCGTTACCCCTTTATTTTCACAATATTCGCGTCAATTTTTCTTCCTCCTTTCTCTTGACTTTGAAAATTTCCCCTTTTCTGTGTCAATAGGATAAAATATTATTTATATTTTTATCTGCTGTGGCCAATCGTGACTAATTTCTCCTTGGGATTTCAACGGTTTCCTATTTTTTTTTTTTTTTTTAGGCAAGATTTTTCCCGTGATTCCGAAATGCAATAAGCGTGAAGGAAAATATTCTCGTATAAAAACTCGAACAGATCGTTAGTATTCTTCACGTTTAATTAATATTTAATTAATTGTAGAGAAAACGGAAAACAACGGGTTTTTCTTTTCGAGCTCATATTCCTTGGATTCTATCCTGTCCATCATGCACAAGGAATGAAGTGGATGCGACGTTAGTTGAATTACGAGATCTAGATAACAAAAAGAAAGACAGGAAAAATTGAAAAAAACGTTCTTACTGTTTGTTTCGAGAATTCCCCTAGAGCGAATGGACTCAGTGAAGTGAAGATTCCAAGATTGATACAAAAAAGAAGTTTTACTTTTTTTTTATTGTCCACTTAAATATTTTAATGTACAAACGCAAAAAAATAAAACATTTTGCACACTAAAGTACGTAATGAGTTTCGTTCGTGTTAATAGTTTCTTCTTGTCTCGTCTTCAACTTGAAAATGTGCGTAACAACCAATTTAACTCTTGCAGAGTATTTCATTTGACAGTTCGCACAAAGTTTGCATAAAAATAGAGAAAAATCGTTAAATGCAGAAAATTTATTTCATTTTACTTTTTCCTGATTCAGAGAATTAAAGGAATTTGTATGGGGGCATTGAAAACAACCGAAGAAAGAACGAGATTAGTCAAGCTCGTGTTAATGAACAGTGTTTCGAGAGTCAACTTATCTGGAAATATCCTTCACCATCCTGGTTTATGGGAACTCGGGAAAACGCCAAGCGAAATCGCGAACTACGAAGGGAAATAGACGAAAACGAAATAACTGTGACTGCAGAGACGGAATAGCGAAGGTTTTCGTGAGCGAAAGTATTTCATGCGGAAAATGAGATAGTTACATCGCGTCAGGAGTTTCACTCCTTTTCAGCAAGTAACACGATTTTTTTTTCATCCCTTTAGAAGGTTTCGTCCTCGAGTAACGGTTTCAAAAGTGGCTCTAGGAATTAGACACGCATGAAACGTTTTCGCGCAATATTACGGTGAATTCCTGCTACAAAACCGTAAGTTCCGAGTAACCAAAAAACCTGAATTTAAGAGATAAAAACGAAAAAACGAGAATTCAGACATATTAGAACGGTTTAAATATCAAATTACATTTTTTTGCAAATAAACATAAAAAAAAAGATTACCGTCAGTTAAAAATTGAAAAACCAAATCAAATTTTATTCGTAATTAAAAAGAGAAAAAAAAAATAACGCAAGTAATCACGAAAAAATCAACAAATAAATTAAGTAATTTTTTTTTTGGCACAGTAATAAAAAATTCCACATATATATGCGAGGTAAAAGATGAAACGTATTAGAACCAAAGCTCCGACTAATACCGGCCTCTTTTACGTCAGTTTTCTCTCCTCCTCTGCCTTTAGGCTTTAATACTCGATCGTGAGGTTAATATCGTGGTCATAGACCATCGAAAATCGATCGAGCTTAAACCCTTGGCCGGCAAGGATTCTGGATAAATAGAAAGAATTTGGCACAAAGGAAGAAGCAGGATGCCGTAAACTCTCTCAGTTCGTTTCCGCAGCTTACAATATTTTAATTAGTTTCGCAACGTCTGAAAACTTCGTTGATGCAGGAAAGATGACGGATCTGAATCGGCGTTTTGATAGCTTCGCTATAATGAGATTCTTAAAATTCTTAAAATTTATGTTTCCAGCAAGAATATTGGAAAGGAACCGTCAAATTTAGTCGCGCTCTTTTATTTTGTAAAGACTTCAAAGACTAATTAGAATGTCTGAGAGAATTTACTTTGATAAGACGACGATTTGACCTAGAGAAGAAGCAAGATCGATTCTCTTAGATGAAGGGAAAAAGTAAACGAGAGAGGAAAAAATGAGGGAAGCTTCGGATCGTCGAGGCGTATGAATTTCTCGTTGAAAATCTCTCAAAGCGCTTTCGTGAGGGTCGCAGCACGAACTGCTCGAGTTTTTTCGGCTCGGCTATATTTCTGTCTTTCTCTTTTTTTCCCCTGTGCATTGCGAGGGTGCTACGAAAGCTGTGTATATATGCTCGGTTCACTTTTTGGTCTCCCGGGCATTCCGACGTCGAACTCGAACTTTTCCTCTAGTAGAGACCGGACTCACCTTACAAGAGTCGAGAGTATAACAGAGGCTTGCGTTCCCTTTTTTTTCGCGAGTGGGTGGTCGCTGAAGCCTCGACATTCCACTTTTCATTCTCACCCTCCGCTTCTTCTATGCTTTATGCTCTTTCTTTTTTCCCTTAATGTTGACAACGACGCCGACTACGAGCAAGTATGAAAAGGGCGAGAAACGTCATCGATCGCTTCGCGGTGAACCGCGGAACCGCGCTGCTTTCGTTCGTTTTCACGCCCTTTTTCTTTTGTCTCTCTCACTGAATTAATTATGTCGACGCAACACATGTGCACCGTTGGAACTCTCGCTCAAACACTGCCTTTCCATAAATTCATGGTTCAGCGCTTCGCTATACAGAAAACTCTTCTCTGTACATGATGCTCTTCTAAAACTTGAATTACTCGATCACCCATCTCATATTTTATCGTTCATCGTACTCTCCGAGTTTTGTCTCGTTGCTGTTTAGCGTTAAACCCTCGAACAATCATCTCTTCGGGCCTCGTATCTAGCGATCTCGTTTAAGCGCTGTACGTTAAACAGTCAATAACAAAATGATACAAAATTTCATTTGAATGAAGAACCTCGCGCGATAGGCTGAAGGGCAATGTAGTCGCCATGCTTTACACACTTTTTTAATTGTTTTCTACGCGTCGTATTGTATTGCCTTTCCATTATTTTTGTCAAAGCCTCTGAACAAGAAAGAAATTCCTGTGAAATGTCCTTTTATTGAGAGTGAGAACGAACATTCGTGATGAACTTCAAAAGATTGTCGACTCGAAAAAACGGTGAGAATTTATTTATTTCTCAGAAAGAAGCAAAGTTCTGGAAAGCTAAAATGTTTGAAACTCCGTTTGCACGTTTGTTCGTGATTTTGTAAAGAGAGGAAGGAAGTGAATCCGGATCTGTATGATGATGAACGATTTTTTTTTGGAATTGCCTCCTTATTTTTTATCACGCGTTTTGAATTTCTCGCTCTAAGCCATGGACGAGGATTTACCTCGGTTGCTGCAGCACCAAAAAAAGAATTCAGATCTTTCACTATTCTCCGCATCCGCGTTTCCTCAACATCAGCTTTTCCGTGAGAATTTGTGACGAATGCCAAATATTTTTGTCTATCGTTGAGTTGAACGCCGGATTCTTTTGATAGTAAAACTTGGATGCCTCGAGGATTGCAGAGGAAGTTGTATTCCTTAGAAAAATAAAGAAAATAAACAGTAAGCAGATAAAAACAACGAGACCAGAGTGCAAAACGAATTTTGCTTTGCTTCGTCCTCCCTTTCTCTCTTTTTTTCGTCATCTATGAATTTCCAGACGGATGGCGCAGGCATTTTTCGTTATCCTTTGTCCTTTGTTTCTCCCAATAACCTGTATCCAACGGACTACTTTGTGGCTGTTAATAGCTCGCTGAATTGAAATTGCCGGAGTGACGTAAAACAAGCGACGTATGGGAATCGCTTGTCAATGCTGCGTACCCTCCGGGTATCGTTCTAGATTTTTGTGCACCGATTCCACGCTCTCTCTAGGCTTTGTTTCTCATCCATACACGTTTTCAATTCTCTCGGACGTTGGAGCATACATTAATATATATTTTGTACTAAATGTACAAAATTACAAACTTTTGTTTCGCTCCAGTTTTTCCACTGATGTTTTTCCATATTGCCAACGTTCCAAGTTTTTCAATATTCATTATTTCGAGTCATTTACCAAACACGGAATGTTTATTTTTTCCTTCCATTCTGTGACACTTTTTCCTTCGACGTTTTTATTTTTAAGCTGCTAATGAATTTTGAATCGACGTCAAAATGATTTCTCGATGGAAATCTTTTCATTTTTCAGGTTTCTCTTACAAAATATTTTCTCCCAGGCCGAATGGTCCATTGACCGTTCGAGCGTCGACGTATGTCGCTTTTTTTTCCCATTCGTTTCACCATGTCGAATTAAAGACACGAAGATGTATAATGTCTCTGGGATACCGAATAACTCTAGGAAATACAAACCCACGCAATATTTCTGCCTCGTGTGCGACTTGGAAAATTTATATCTTTGCTCCGGTGAGTTATACCCTGCTTACGACTTCCTCGTTAACGCTGTTATCTGACCTTTCAATGTGACCGCGTTTGACGTATCGCACACATTTGCAGACAGAGTTAGTGGACGGAGACGAAGGAAAACGAACGAAAACGTATGGATTCTTGGGAATAAGCGATAATGACTTTTGCCGTGTGTCAAAGTGAGCATTACGAAATGCATATGGTGAAATATATCAGGAGATATTTTCTGAAGTGAACTCGATCCATCGATCTTTCCAATGATGAGTTTAATTCGGATTCTAGATTTATTCGAAAACTGCTGTTTGCAAACTCGAGGAAATGTAGCAAAAATAGTAATTATGATATTGCAAGCCCCATAAATGCATCCGCGTCTCTTTGAAGCGACGTGCATGGAAAGAGTTTCCAGAATATTCGTTCAAAACCACGATGGAAATGACACCATGGTAGTATTAATTAATCAATTATTATTATTGTTTATATAACAAAAGATAACCGCTCGGAAAAGCTGACGTCAAAAATAAACTTTCCGTTCCATATCGTGCGAAATCGCGACTCCTCGTGACGAGCACCTTTTCGCTTGTCCTGGGAAGTTTTTTTTTCATTTTCTATTAAGAGATTAAATGGATTGCATGAAAATCGAGAAGAATTTGGATCCGAGCGTATGTTTCTCATCGCGCGATGTTTATAGAAAAGATTATGTCGTTTCAGGTAAACTATTTATATTACAAAAGTGAGTTTGAACTTGGAACAATTGAAGGTTTTACAATATACTGTTTGGAAACTGTTTCGTGCAAAGCATTGTACATGTTTTGACGATTCGTTCGATACCGAAGTAGGGAACTCGTGCACAGGAAAATACGGTTTACGTTCCTGCGGGTTCATTCGATGGAGCCAATCGGTTTTTGGGACGAGTTCGGAGTGAATTCTTGAATAAAATGAAAGCTCCTTAAACTTGCGAAAACTATATTATGTGTCAAGTTTCTCCTTATGAATTATGGCTTTTCGAACCTTCGGCTTTCGGAGTATATTCATCGCCATCTCGATGAACGATATGTTTCTCCCCATCAATACAAATCGTCCCAGATCTCTCTAAACAAAATTTACCTAAGCATGAGTTTGTAATTTTCTGACACACTTAAATTCCAGAAAATATGAAAACGTATTTCAAGAATGCTTTTTCGAATGTTATTAATTGACGTTTCTTAGCAATAAGAATTATCAATCATTAATGTCGTTCATCCGATCATTGAAGGACACTTTTACATTTACTCATTCCATAGAGGTCGATATTTTTCTATTGATTGGGTGAACTTTGAGCTTCTTTGACATCGCGTCATTAGAATAAATATTTTTTCTTTTCACGTCGTTCGAGGTGTTGGATTCAAAAGACTCGAACCAAAGCCCAACCGATAACGGCTATTCTTCTTTTTTTTTGTCAATTCTATTGAATTTCTCTCGTCTTGCTAATTGCTAAACTGAACAATTTCTGACATAAAAAGTTGATCTTCATAAATTACCGACAAATCCGACGAAATATTGACAACGAATGAAGTGACGCTCGGAAAACCCCAGGAACATATTTTTTTTTATCTTCGTCGCGTATTCCGAGGAACGTACTCGTTTCGTAATTTTAATTACATCCTCGTATTCCATACAAACTCGTGTGACCTATTTATACGTTTCGAAGAGAAATCCAACATATTGCTTTCTCTTACATTGAGATTTTCAAATTTTTATTGAAAATTCTCTATTGTCTGCGTTTTCGGGGAAAAATCAAATGACAATTGAATGTACGAATAGAAATATTAATATTTCAATGGAAACAAAAATAACTACTGTTACAAAATTGAATTAATATTGAAAAAAGTTTAAATACTTTGGAGTCTATGGAAAATAAACGAAATTCGATGACTTTTATATTAAAAAAATCATATCAAGCTGCATTTTCAATTTGCAATTGTTAAGAAGTTATTTCATACCTCGTCCGTATCAATGCAATTCTCTTGCCCTATTTTATTTTGGAGTGAACGAAGGGAGACCGAGTTTGCAAGAAATATATATATATATATTTATATATATATAAAAAGATTCATTTTTACGTTGTGCCGGGATAAGGGGTTGGAATTTATAGAATATGGGATACCATTCTATTGGAAAGAATGGAGCAGTGTTTGCACTCGATATGTTCGTAAGAATTCGCCGAGGAAATTCTTGTCCGCGAACGAAAAAAGATTCTCATAGATTTTATCGGTCCAGTACGGAGTGTCTGGATGTCTAGAATGTTATAGAACGATGAAGGGTGAAAAGTACCCTTACGACGGCCGTATCTACTCGATGATCTTGTCTGCCACGTCGAGCCATTCTGGCTCCGACGTGTGAATGTGTATTTTTTTTTCCACGATGAACAAATTTCTATCGACTGCTGCCTCGGGTTTCCGAAAAATTTAAACCTGTCGGTTGCTAAGCGATTGGTTTATCGAGATGAAAATTCCACCAGGAGTAATTGAAATGTTTTCGTACACGCTTTTTTCCAACGCGTTTTCCTATCTCGTGCATCAAGCCCTGAAGGAATAGCAGACGATTACCGATCATTTTTTTTTTTTTATCGAACCCCACACGTGTGAATCCAATTATCGAAGATAATGCGCGAACAAATATAATAACCAGATTCTCATTGAATTGCAAAGAATAATAAAATCTGGTCGTAGGTCGGCGAGCCTATCGCAAAGTTTTGTACTTTGGTGGCTTTTGTGCTCATTTCAGAAAAACTCGTACTTGGTACACTATAATGTGGTGCAAAGCCGAATATTGGCAAAAAAATTACAACTTTTTTTCGGGTCCAATTGACCCTGAGTAAGATGGATCCATAGCGTTAATGATTTCAGTTTTAAGCATGCACTTATTAACTGTTTATTTGTCTTTGTCTTAATTCAGGACTCGACGATACCAAACTGACCACATGTAGAGGACAGCGGGGGGTGGTGAGAGGGGATCTGTGGCGATTCCAGTAGTGGCTGTTTGATTAATCGATGTCTGTCGATTCCGGCATACTGATGAGCGAGGGTGGCTGCGCGAGTTTCTCGCTGGATGTTGATTCACCACCGCGCGGATACTCAGGTACGTTTTTTGCTATTACTACGACGTTTCTTACGACGTTCATTACCAATTGAAATAATTACGAAAATTATAGGTAAAAACATAAATCGTTGAATTTTGATCATTTTTTGAAGTGATTCACGAGCCAGCTGTGCGCGAAAGTTCACATTCCACAGCAATATCAACAATAACTATTTTTGTCGTGTTTAAAAATTTGCAAGAGCCATAGTTTCTTCCATTTCGTCAGAATTTCAAAAAATGCAGCAGAAACTAAAAAATTTTAAACGACATTTCCCTCGCGTTTTTTTTTACTTTGTCAATGTTTCAATCGCAAGGATTCCGACACCCTGTATATCGCGAACAAATATAAATACCCAGACATGAGGGAGAGATTAGCCTCTTTGTTAACAAAGCTCCTTAATAACGGACAAACGATGATGGGGCAACAATGGCGATGACCGAGTGATATCATTGTCATTTCTAAAGGCTTTCTCGTTAAACCGAATAAATGCAAGCACAAATAATATAATTAACGCAGCCTTTTTACTCGAGCCGCGTTATATTTTCAACGAATAATTTTAACGATTTATTCATTCGCGATATTCTAAATCTCGGTGAAAAATCAACAACAATAAAAAATAGAAATGCAAGGTCGTAGTCGTTCCGACAGAATTCAGCGAGTTGTAAAATATACATCGATGATGTATATGTATAAATTTGTTGGGTAACGCAACGACGAATTGTCCCTTTACTTTTCACCATTTTTTTCAGTACGTTTTGCAACGCATATTATGGTTTTGCACTAGTTCTGATAAAAGTGGAACCATAGAATATGGGTTAACAGCATTGAAAAAAGAAAATATCGTATGAATGTGGAACGAATGGATCTACGCTTGCGGAGCTTTGCCCGAATTTATCCGAGTGTTTATTCATCGATTCCATAATGTCGAACGAATATTCATCGCTATTGCGCTGTTCAAATTCTATTGCGTTATAGTAGCAACCACAATTTAAAAAAAAAAAGAAATACCGATACGACAATTCGCGACTGCAGTATCCAATTTCACTTTTTAGTTTTTTTTTTTTTTTTTTTTTTTTTTTTTACATTATGTTTGCGTAAATTTATTTATGCCCGAGCTATAGATTACCTATGCGCATACCAGGAGACTGCTCACAGATGCGGAAAATTTATATCACCCGAACCAGAGCATGAAATTACGGATCATCTTTCACCAAGCGAATCCCGATCAACGGCCAAATACAGCCATGAATTGTTGTGTTATCGATTCTCCATGCACGTTTGTAGTCACGCATACTATCCAGATTTTCTGTCCAATAATAATCATTATTACGATTAATTTTACGGTAAACTAACGTACCAAACAAATTTATGCATATCATTCAATTGATATGTCGAATATTCATCACAGAATTCTTGAAGAAAAAAGATTTTTGTGTAAAGATAATTACCAGAGTTTCAGATTTCTATTTAATTATCGCTGAAGAAAATAAATGTAAAAAGACAGTGTATCACGTGTAACGTGGATTCATAAATAATTGGCACTGGGGCTCGTAAGATATTTGTTGTCCATTTGAAATGATTGAATAAATTAGTTAATACGATCTAGTAACCGCAATGGTGTACGCGCTTAGACAGTTAATAAATTATTCATTAAACAATTAGGGCATAAGCAACGCCGGGAATGATTTTTTATTCGAGTTTCGATGACCGAGTTTTAATCTGCAGTTCATTTGACGAGAACAATTTATCGAACGCGTTCAATCAGCATTCGTGACTGACAAAATTTATCAAATAAATATCAATGAAAATCACTATTATTCAATTTATGATATCAAAATCTCATGAATTCATTTAATTTCAATGGTTTTTGTATATCATTATTTATTCAGTCAGAGGAATTCAGGAAATTATTTAATGGCCAGGTCGACCACATTATTTTTTGGAGATTATGTAATGTTACGATATTTTTTCCTTGGACTTGGCCCGAACGTTGGCCTAAATTTTTCTACTTCCGGTACGACCGGAGCGTATAAAAACCGTAGTTTTATTGATGGGATACTTTACGAAATATCTCGGTACGAAGTTTTTGAATAAAAATGTTGCTCGACCATTCTTTTCAAATTTGCGCTCGAATTCTCCCCCAGATCTTAAATAACCCAGTCTTACGGTTTTTGTCATTAACCGACGGTATTGTGATGAACGACGAGAGAGAAAAATACTGCTCAGTAGTTTTTTTCTTTCTTTCAGGAAGTAGAAAACCGGATTTTTTTTTTTAACGTTGTTTTCGTAATATTTTCGTTACGTTTTGTTTCGCCCAGTTCGTTTATTTATTACCCTTAAAAATAAGTAAAGAAATAAAAAATAAACGAGGGGTTGAAATTTTGGAAAGTGTAGTTTTCGTCACAACTCGATGGACTGAATATACCGAAAACGATCGTTGAGTGACTGCTTCGCTGTGAAATGCGTGTACACGCGAATGAAAAAGGAAGGAATCGTTTAGAGTGGAATTGAGCGAGCCTGGGAATGGCTTATCTCCCAAGGGTAGCTACCACACCGGGGGGTTATGTTTGCTTCGATCGATGCGATTGGAGCGAGGGACGGAAATTCCAAATTATTTCTCTGGCACTGAGAGGAAAATAAGGCTCCCGCGTTCGATCGGCCAACCATGAATTCCGAGACGTTTACGATTGAGTGTCGTTAATGATTTCTTTTTAATTCATCACTCTTACGTTTTTTTCCCTGTCGTCACTATCAGCCATTTATCCTCGAATAATTGCGAGGAGACGAAAGGACTTAACACTTAAAAAAAAAAAAAACACGTCAGACAAAAACAGGAAAAATCGAAGTAAAAAGTCATTCGTCGTTTCTGAACTAAACAAATTTTTCTTTGACCAAAGATGCTGGATTTTTTTCGTTTTTTTTCTTCCTTTCCTTACCTTATTTTATTACCTTTTTTTACCTATAAAAAAAGACGCCAATGCTTCCGGCCTGTGGCCACAAACAAACTTTTTCGATTATCCCCCTTTTTCCGTTTCTCTTTCTTTCTCTCCCTCCCTCCCTCCCTCCCTCTCTTTCACTCTCTGTCTTTTTTCTGAGACAAAAACAGTCCCCAAACCATAGCACGTGTTTGCACCCCCGCAGGGGTTGTACGTTTAACCGGAAGTCAATCAGTACCGGTAGGGAAGAGCTTGGCTCAGTATGACAACAAGAAAAGCTCGAGCTCTCGAGACTACACTTTGACGAGGGAAAGGAGGATTATTGAGATGCAGACAGTTTTCTCAAATATGATATTCTCGTGGCCTCAAAAAAGTACACCTATATCGTCTTCCGCAACTTCCACCCAATTTGCCTGACTATTTTTCAACTTTCCTTCGCCAGAAAAACAATTTCGTCTCAGGGTACAAATTCCATTGCGGAAAGCAGCTTTAAACAAAAAAAAATCGTAATTGGTTTCATCCCGGACGATTTCAATTGTTTGAATTCTGGAATTCAACACTTGTAGTCAGCCAATCATTTGGCGTTGATCAACGAGAATCTCTTTCTCTATTGCCCACTGTCTCTCTTAAGATTGCATTAGTGGAATGATTGATGCTTTTATTTCTTTTTTTTTCCCCCAATGAAAGCATCAAATGCTGCAGAAAAAGTTCGGAGCATTCGTTCCTAGGCCACACTTCGTCGAGACTGTTCTGCAAAAATTGAGTATTTCTGTCCTACAAATATTTTCGAAGACTATCAGCGTTTTCCACCAAATTTAATGATTTTTTTGCATTGTGAAAAGCTGAGAATCAAACAGCAGTTTCCAATATGTTTTCCAATAAAATTCCATCGTTAAAGAAAACTCGAGCTGTCGTACGGTGAATGCAGAAAAAACATTGAAAATGAACAAAGCACTCACGACGAAATCGTAGCTGCCTTTAGAAACTTGGAAAACAAGAAGAGTTCAACAGGTTGAGCAGTAAATGTGAGAGCTTAACTGGCAGGTCATTGAAGATTTAAACGACACACAAGACTCTCTGTCAAGAGACATTAGTTCTGTGTATAGCTACTGGTGTTTGCTCATACACGACACGTTTCAAGACGAATGACCCAATCCGGAGCGAACCCACTGTGCATTATTAATACTTAGCTATTTTTGTTGGGGTTGATGACAACAAGGAATATCGTCGCACACTGAATTAACCATTGTTCCTAAAATCTTGATTCTGTTCTTCCCTCATCGAGATTCATTGTCTCTTAATGTTCAACACTGAATATTTGAGTTCGTGGGCCAAAGTTAATCATTTACAAATTGCCCGGAACAGCACTTGAAACAAGCAAATTGTTATGATGCAGAGACGTTTCGAGGGCCGTTATTATTTCGTTGGTCATTAAATATAAAGGAAGATTTTTGTGATTGAGTTTTTTTTTTTTTTAGCGTTCAACGAAAACGATGAATATTGTTCACGAAACAGTACGTCAAGTCTTATTTGTTCCCGGACTTGCATTAACACTCGGAATTTACGATCGTGCACATCTTTGTCACAGTCGATTCCCCGACTTTGCCATGTCGCTTCCACACGACATTTAATACTACTTTGTTACAAGAGCTCAAAAAGCTTTCATGTTTTCTTCTATGATAGCCCTGGCGCAATAAAAAGAAAGCTCGTAAACCTTCGAGTGTTTGAATTGCTCAACAGGTTGTGACGTTGCATCGCACTGCTCATGAGATAGGTATATCTCTGTGTGTAATAAAGATGCCCACCAGTCTACAGCGCACTAATTGACATTGTCGTAATTCAATTGTAGCTTAAATTTAACTTACGAATTCGTCCCGGTTCGCGACCAGCCCACAGGGAATATCTAATGCACCGACACGAGCACCAACACTCAACGTGTCAGCATTTACAAATACACGGATAATCCCATAAAACTTAACACCCTCGTGACAGACCATGGAAAAAAAGAAATTAAAACTCTTACTGACTCGAGCCAAACTACGCTTTGTTGTTGGTATTCCTTTTCCATAAAATATTCTCGAATTATCCAGGAATTGATTACGTCATATTATAAAGTGTAAAAAAATCAAATCAAAATCGATTTTTCAATTCGTCTGGCCCATTTTTTTTTTAGTTTTCTGCATTTTTTGACATTTTTTTCTCTTTTCGGAATTGTTCCATCGAGTGGAGTTCAAATGATGCCAGAAACAGTGTACGAAAGAAGCAAAAATAAACGTGGATCTAACTAGGTTTTTGTTAATTGATTTTCCTCAACAATCTTTCTCGTTCGCTACCACGAGTGCACACGAATAAAACATCGGGTATAGCAGCCGGAAGTTGCGAGACACGAGAAACGCGGTTGGTGCCGAGAGGGAAAGGGCTCGGGCTAATGGACAAGTATCTTGTTATTAAATTGCCAATGGAGTTAAAATCGAGTTATAATACTGGCTTGTCGAACCTTTAGGAACATGCGAAACCCACCAACGTCAATAAGGGCTTCGTGATGCTTTTGAGTTTTTTTTCCACTTGTTTGTCATCCCTTAACGTAGGAGAATACTTTTCCATTATTGGTTAAATTATATCTACGCATTTTACGTTTAATGAAAAACCGATAGTGACGTGGTACTTTCATCGGCCCTTCCTGAATGACGTTCCACGTACAGGTTCCCATAAAACATCGATTTTTACAAGTTATTGGAAAAAAAAAAACATCGTCGGCTCTCGAAAACAACGCCAACGCTCGGGAAATCGCTGTGGCCGCAAATTTTTAAATATTTCTCAATAAAAAAAGTTATTTAGTAAGTTCAAGGACGGTAAATTGAAATGTCATTCTGTCCTCGATCGAAAACATGTATTTTGTGCGTGAAAAAAAATTCTTTAAGTTCCCTGTCATGGTAGCTGCATATATCGTATTAAAAAACTGAAATCAACAGATTTTATGAAGTTTAGGAAATTTGGAGATGGGTAGAGTTTTGTGGAGAAAATAGTACGACAGCTTTTTGAGGATTTCTGGGATTTATCAACGTGATTCGTATATGGTCAGACAAACAGTCCGGCACGTGGGTGAAATTGTAAAGTTTTATGTAGTTTGTGTTAGCATGTTTGAATAGCGGCAAGAAACTATTGGAGCTGAGGTTCGTAAGGTGAGCCACAATCGCGGTTTTCCTTCATCAACGTAAGCAAATTCAGTTTCAAAGTCAGGAGAGTTTCCGTCTCACTCAAATATGTTAACGTTTTCCGTGGGCGTCCAAAGACTTGCACCGTAATATTGCGAACAAAGCAGATATAACGGATGTTTATAAACCGATATATAAACATGTATATAATCGCCTTTGACCACAAAACGACCTCACTGGTGGTCCTTTATAGCATCCGCAGGATGACGGCCATAATTACCCAAATACGATGAGAGCAAGCGCGCGCCACAGGAAAATCCATTTCATCGCACGCTCCTCTACGTCCTGTCTCATCTTTTCGAGATAGTTACTGATAGATAATATACCATGGAGCTTTTTGCATCGCAAAGGGTCAGACGGAACCCGTACGAAAGCTTTGACGCTGCATTGATAGCCGGAGGATAAAAAAAAATACATCGTCGCGGAGGAAATTATTTTTTTTCCGTCGCCAATGAAAGATTAATTCGAACGAGCATTTTAGCAGAGTTATCAATATCCGAGGATTTTCATTTCCTAGAAACGCTTCAATGGAATTTTATAAATTCGGAGAATTTCTGTCACGAGCACTTTGACAAGAGCAAACTCAAAGTCGAGCCAATGGTATGATACTGAATATCCGATAAAAAGTAATTATTAAATTTTTACTAATCAACAAATATATTTGTTTTCGTAATTTATAAATATGCTTAGGATCGAGTAAAAGCAAAAAATACTGCGATTCAATATTCAAATAGGAATTTAATGATGAAAAGATTGCGAAAAAGAGTTTGGGACGACGGAAGTCTCACTACGGTTGATAGAGTTAAACCGATTAAGTCATAATGATAACCCGATCATTATCCACGCAAGCTCTGACCTAATTCTCAACGAATTCTCACCCTCCATAGATCCCTTGTTTATTCATTTTTTGCTGTGACGATCAACGACAGTTTAGATTTAATTGTATGTCGATAATTAACGAGGAAGATTATTAAGTTCGCCACTTAGCGACACAATGAACAGAATATATTCGCAATTTACCGGGCGTCTAGTCGACCGGATGAGTCTCGTGAAATCCTTGATACCCTAGTGAGAGCGAAAGAGTATGGAGAAAAAGAGAGAGACAGAGAGAGGGCAAGAGAAAATTTTTAAAAACTCGTCCTCGGTATGTTGCTTCCTCATTGTACATCGATATGAACAGCGGGTATTCATTATCGTTATAAATAATTACGATCAAATTTCACATGATGCGAACATTATGTAATCAAATATATAATTAATGACGATCAAATTTTTTTATTTCTTATTAATAATACAAATAATATGGTTATTAATAACTCCAGAAATATTCAATAAAGTACCATAACCAATGTTTCAATTTAATTATAATTAACAATATCGTTGGCATCGAAGTAGTGTGTTCAGTGACGTTCAATCAATTGACGCAACAACACAAAGCTCGACCGGCTGACAGCCGGTAATTGCATTTGGCCAGTGCCAGCATTTATTTTTCACATTCTGTATCTGCGTAACGATCTACACTCATAAAATTTGGTGTCTTGTGCGTGGATTCCGTTTCATTGAATCTAATGATTGATCAAAAAAGAAAATTGGCATTTGTGATATTATTCATGGCGGTTCTGAGTTTTGGCAGTTGGAAGGAAACGACGGATATCAACGATTTTTTCAAAATTTATTCAAATGTGTAAACGCAGGAAAAGCAATTCCGGAATTTCATTTTGAAGACATTGGATAATCGCTCAGTTTTCCTTTGAACGAAACGAAGTTTCCGAGAAAACTGGATGGTCCATGTTTCCAGATTGCCATTAGCTTTAACGATGAATTATTTTTCGACTCGCCGGAAATAATGAAACATGATTATTTTTTCGACCGAAGCAATGGTTCAATTTCGTACCAACCCCTTACCATATAGATGTAACCCATATGCGTGTACACATCCTACGGTGTAATTGGCTTCGCGGTCATTTTCCCGATGATGGAAAATCTAATTATTTCTTGGGAACGAGGGCGACGAGATGACGGGATGAGTACGCGGGTTTGTATACATATAGGTGTGTGTAGCGTCAGACCACGTTATGGCGTGCTAGGTTTCCCATGTATACACAACCGTATCGATGCGTATACACATCCACACTCACCTGTCTGTATAAGGGACTGATGAATAAAAGAGCGTGAAGCTGACGCACTACGATGCTCCGTCTATGCCTTTCTGGTTGCCCAGTAACCCTGTACACGCACAAATGCACGTGTATCTCTATACTTCGGACTGAGCAGGCTGAGTTAATGGTGCTACGTATAAGGATGGACTGGTATTGCTTGTATAATGTGCCGAGATCAGGGTTTCTGTGTGATCTTGGAGGATTTCACTGGAACGTAGTATATGCAGCTAAACCCTCTTCAGAGTACATGGTAATGGGAATATATCTCCTTATGGTGAAATTATTGAGAGACCGTAATGCTGTTGAAATTTCCAACTTTCCAACATTGCGTGGATTCCGTTATTTGTTCACCTGGATATTTTCCATGGAACCTCAAATATGATTTATTAAAAGAATCAAAAGTTTTTATCATTTTCTATTTATTTTTCCTTCGTTCGTATTTGTGATTCATGTCACACTTCATCGTTGTCAAGTTACTCGTTCTCGTGCGGCAGTCAATCCAATGTATGCATGTCGAACGTTAGAAATTCTTAATGAGGTGGAGTTTCCGGAATCCTTGGACTTTTCAGTAAAATGATTGTTCCCAATGTGTTACAAATGGTAAATAAGTGGTTGAGCGAACTCAGCAGCGGTCGTCAACGAAACGTTGAAAAACTGTAACCGAATGCCCACAAAGTATTAGATTTAAAAACAAAAAAACTGGTAATTGCGAAAAAGTATAACACCGGAGTTGCAAACGTGTAAATAATAAAGTCTCGGGTATCTGTGTTTTTTGTAAAACAATACGTTACCTAGTTTTCACATTTTTGCCTCGAATTTCTCATGCTTTGAATTCGGATATGTCAGCGTGTACACACTGAATACGAGAGCTTTCCGATAGTTCATTCAGCTCGACGTTGAAAGCTCTTTCAACCCATCGAAAACATTTTGGCCAATATTTCTCAGAAGTATTCACGTCTCTAGTTGTTTGGATTTTGGAACAGTTTGGAAATTGAAAATTTGAGGGTGTGATGGTGTTTCTCAGAAATTCTCTGGGTCAACAGCGATAATTCATGTAATAATAATAAATAAAATTACACTGTTCAGACGTTTGAATTAAATCCGAATGTTATTATGAATTATACATTATTCATAATTATTCGGAAATGGATATTGATAAAGATTATCGTCGAAAGATCCCGGAAATATTAATTAATCCGTGCTTAACATTATTAATTATATTTCTGTGACGCTTAAAATATCATTACAGAGATTTTTATAATTTAATATTCGAATTTGTAGCTTCGTGGCGTTTCATACGAACGATCAGGATTTTGGTTATTTCGTTTTCACGAAACAGTGTCTTTGTCACTCTGTATAATTTTTTTTTGTTTTTTTTTTTTTTTTATTGAGCACGGAATTTTTTAATCGCAGTGAATATATTAGAAGATGGAATCATAATCATCGACCATCGACCATCAACTTTTAACGAAATACTTGGAAATAGCATTTTTTTTTCTAGTAAAAAGGAGACCATTTATTATTGCTTCGTAGATTGGAAGGTGAAACAAAAAGCACCGAAAAAAGCGTTGCGCGAGTTACTTTGAAGCAGTAGTGAATAATTACGCAGGGAAAAAGTTGACGTGAAAAATGAATATGCGATGAAAAAACTGTAAGGACACAAAGAGAAACTATAAAAAAAGTTTTATCTGACAGAATGGAGGTTTTTAAAAAGTAGTTTTTTAAATAAAAATTGAGGCCGGACTTAATTTTTTGTTCCGAATCGCACTGCGTGCTAATGGCAAAGGACAAAGTTTTGCGTGTGCACAAAAGTGCACATCCATCATGTACGGAACAAGCGGTCAACTCGTAAACTTCTGGGGGATGAAAAAAAAGAAAAAACTGGCACGATAACCGTAGCATGGCAGAATCTCCAGCTCTCATCTCGTTACTCTCGCCCATACAAACGGATGCAGGTGCAGGCGAAGCGTATAACGAACGAGATATGTTAGTTTCTGTAAAACGAAGAACATCCGCTTCGTAGTGTGTCGGGTTGTTGCTGCGCCTCGATTGAAAATTGTTTAATCCGTCGTTCGCACGCCCGAGCATAGCTTGCAATTAAATTCTTCGTAATCGGGAATTGCAGGACTATATTTTTCAAGCGACACTGTCAATCGATTCGAAGAATAAGGAGCAATTTTATTTCAAATTTTCGTAAATTGCATATTGTATATTCATACCTTGTTCCGTAAAACGTTTTCTTTCTTAATCAATTGCTACCGATGGACAATCGTTTAGTCGTTCATTGAAAACTTGATCACGTTTTTTAATTACTTTCTCGCCTCTGCTCGCTGTTACTTTTATAAGTACATGCTCGTATTCTGGTTCGGATTATTCCAGCAAACTTCTTTCATATCAGTTGTTGCTTAACCTCCTAACGGCACTTACAAATTTTCTCATTTATTCTAACAATTTCTTAATTATTTTCCAAAACCGTCGTCACTTCTGATTATTCTTTAGCATTTGTTTGCTCTTTGTTCAAAAATGTACAATGAAACGATCGAGATCGTGATGATCTTGGTTTGATTACTTTTTTCTGCGTGATTTTTGACACATTCCTGCAAAAATTTATTGAATGTATTGCTCATTGGAATTCGAAATTATCGAACGATGGCAGTTCTTTCAGGTTTTCTTTAATTTTCTCACGTATATTTTATTTTACAAGTCACGCTTCATTATCGCCTGATAATGAGCAATTAGCGACAGGCTGCATCATTACATTTAGCAGTTAATTGTCATTGGATATTTGCATTTTTCCATCATCAATTCATCGCTAAAAAGTAAATGTGCCAATAATTAAAGAATTTTCGTTACTTTTTTGTTATTAATGATGAATCAACATTTTCACGTTGTCTATCAATGAGATGTATGCTTCGCCACGACGAGGTGAGAAACACAATGTATAGATCACTTATTACAGACACCATTCGCTTCTTCCTATTAACGTTAAGTGAAATTATGATCGATCTTTACTCATCCCTCGGGTTCTCTGATAGGAATTCGATGCAAACTTGATTTATCGCTGTCAAAGGTTCAATGATAGATCGCCGAAGATACTTGGGTTCTTTTGCTTTCTCACAACTATTCGATCAACCCTCCCAAGGTGCCTGCGGTCTCTCTGAGAGTGTATTAGGTCCGCAGACTATTTGGGACATTTCTTAGAATCCAGGAAAAGTATGTGGACTTCACCTGATCTTTTTTCACCTCCGAAAATCGATCAGCCAATTTCATTGGTTCCTTTGATTTGTTTACCGAGAATCCAGCGAGGAGAATCGTAAGGAAATGTTGAACATCCATTTCCATTTTGTATTTCCATTTTAGTTCAAAACATTCAAATGGCTTTTCAAAAACCTTCAATAAACGTCGTTTACAGAAAAAAGTTGAAAATGTATAGTGCACGTTTTGTATGTCAGGTACTCGAAGAAAACGATGTCATAAGTTAAATGTAGGTCAATAGAACGAAGTCAAATTTACGTATTGTGTTTTCTTCCCTATCGGCAGACTCTTGTACCGGAGTGTCGAATTGTGTGGAGAGAAGCTCTGAGATTTCCAAATCAGGAAAGCAAGAGCTTCGATTCGAAATATTTTGGGTATATAAATGTTACAGGACAGCAAGAGCTTCGATTCAAAATATTTTGGGTAAATGTTACTGGGATGACCGTGACGAAGGTCACCCAGGGACCTTCCAACCCCTTTTCCATTTGGTAGGCTCACCAGAGGGACAAGAGCAAATTCAGAGGATTCGCGACTGGATTACTCTTCCCCAGTGAATTAATTATTTTACTAAACCTCTCAGTGCTTTTGTTCTCACCTTTCTCCCTCCCTCGTTTTCCCCTCCTGAAGCTTTCCTTACACGCATTTGTTTTGTCCCTTTGTCCCAATTCCCGAACGACGAAAGCTTCTAATTTCTCTTTTTGCTAACTCCTAAATTTACTGGAGTTTCTCTGTATACAATACCTTTCGAAATACTTTCTCGTAACGAAACAGACAGAGACTATTTTTTACGTTAACCGAGATACTTGTGTACACAAGTAACATTGGCAAAACACGGAAACCGTCGAACCTTTTTCTCCCTCTACATCGCACCCTTGTAGCTCGCTATTAGTGGACGAGTAATTACCAGCTAAACCAGCTGAAATTTACCGACCCAGAAATGTATCTACTGATCCGTACGCTTAACGTTAATTTTAACTGCATAAGCTCGGTATTAAAACCCACTTGCCATTTTTATTTACTCAAACGATGCTGGAGTGAAGAAAAAAACAATAAAAATTCATAAAACCACGTTTTACAGTCTCGGGAATCTGATGAATTTTTTTAACGAGCTGCACACAGCCTCCAATCCGCAATCTAGTCAAATGTTCTCACGACTTTCTTACGAACTTAATTTTCGGAATATTACTTTGGGTTTCAAGATCTTGCAGTTATTTTTTCGTAGGAACATAATTCTCCAACCGTGACGCAACGAATTCTCCCATTTACAAACTAAGCCACATAATAATTTCACAATGTTCAAATGAGAATGATTCAGCTAATAAAACAAAGGTTGAACTCATTAAAATGCAAAATGGACTGAAATTTATTTGAAACGATAGAAAGGAAAGATATTACTGTGCAAAGATCATTTTTCATTCCTTTTGCATCGAGGGAACTCTCCCTAATTCGGATCAACGCTCATTAATATGGTTTTCTTTCCGGAAGTTAATGCAAACAACCATTCGAACTTAGTCACTCCATAAGCTTTTTCTCCACGTTGCAGTCGTTCGAAGAGGAGAAAGTCATTGAAATATGATGGAAATAAAAGGTATACATATATACTAAGGGGTTTATATACTGCCACTAAGAATCGTTCGAACTTTTTCTCAAAGAAGATTTACCAATGGCCCTGAAGACTCAGAATACAAGAACTTAAAATACTCTTTAAAATTTCGAATGCTCCAATTCTGACAAATAATCCGGAATTTTCTGTAGGATCCCCTCGTCGAAATATATTGTGATTTCATTCGAATAGAAAATAGATATTACTGCTTGCTTTGAAAAAAATTGATTGAAGAAGAGATCGATGTTGATCTTGAAGATAAATAACATTTTTCATTGGTGAATCCTGTTGAAAAAATTGACATTGAGAGGGAAAAAGGGAGAGGAAGAGATGAAGATTGTGGCTTTTCATCCCCTGTTTTTGGGGGAGCTTACCGGTGGCGTTACGATAAGAGATTGATTTTTCTTTTGAGAACACGAAGGAGAAGCGCATGGATGAACAGACTAGCTCGGAGACGTTTCCTTCATACGTATATATTCATAAAAAGTCAAAGAGGGGATAGCAACTGGGGGCCACGTGACAAGACCGACACCCAGAATTTACGTCACGAGCAGGGACCAAGATAAAGATTTATCCTTAGGGCATACCACCATTACTGCTTCAAGTAGCCCGGCTATATATTTGTAGAACACATACATACATGAATGAATATATAAGACGATGACATATTTAGGGCTTTCTACTACTTCAGTCCTTCACTTGGATAAATTTTTCTTTTTAAAGCCCATGAACTTTAATAACCTGCGACTTAAGATTATATCTCAGGGAATACATGAATATCAAGGATAAATAAAAAAAAAAAAGAAAAATTATGATTGACAGGAATTTCTTTTTGCTCGGAATACTCCGGGGAATATTTTTCGCGCGAGTCTTCAAGGTTAGCGCGTTTGGCTCCGAAAAATCTTTCGTACAGAAAGAAAAAATTCTCCCGGGGAATCAGAGTTATGTCTTTTTTTTTAATAATAAAAATACAACTTTTGTCTAAATAATTTACGGATATTGAGCATTTCTGGCACAGCTTACTCAAAGTTTGTCGAGGCACAGTACGTATTTTTGGGAAGTCGAATTGCAGGATGGAGTAGTCCCTCGGGGTTAATATTCGCATTTTGAAGGGATCACAAAATCGATGCTTTTAACAATGTTATTCTTTACATGACATCATATAGACTGTCCTTGAACTCCTAAGGGAGCTGAGGAGACATGAATATTCTACTAAAGTTCTATGATCATTCCCTCACTTGTGCTCGCCTGGCTATCTGTGCCTCGTCTTTTTCTTATTTTTTCCTGCCCCATTTCCTTCCAATACACAAACCTGCATGTACATAAGTAATGCTCGTACAATGTAGCGGAGCACGAGATTGTAATTCTGTCTATATGATAAGACGAGGGATGTAAGATGGACAAGAGACAAAATTGTTTTATTCCTCACCGAAATCCGCAACGAAGAGATGGAGAATATATATTTGTTAGAGCGAACATATTCAAAGGAAACATTGGTCGTATGCCCTGAGGAGATATTTCGTTCGGACTGACACTCGGATATAAAGAAAACTTTTTTCCTTCTTCTCCTGAGAGAAGAAAAAAAAACGCCAGAAGAAATGAGAAAAGGCTACAGAACGACATGAAGCACATTTTCTCACCGGCCGGAAAAAAAATGTACTACAGTGGATAAATAAGCGGAATTTCTTGTTCGCAAAGTGCTGAAGCATTAGCCGGATGAGAAAAGGAGGAATAAGAAAATGCCAACATGTATACATAAATAAATATAGCTATATACTCGTGTCCGTATATATTATATTAATGGCCATACGGGTAACAGAGCAAGAGAAACAAATGAAAACAGGACCAAGAAAGATGCCCCGAAAAAAACGAAGAATACAATGAAAAAACGACACGACATGCCTGAAAGATGATTTCACTCTCATTCTCGAGGAAGGCTTCGTCATCAGATTTTTCTTCCTGTTCTAATCTAAAAGGATCTAACAGAAAAATGGAAAATGTGACAAAAACATTGCGCATAAAAAAAAAAAAAACAAATTGCTCGTGACGTCAGTTCTTATCGATGATTCGTAAAAGTGAAAAAGTCCAATCCGTTTCGATGATAAAATAATAATTAACATTTCATTTATGTGAGAGTTTCATTCAATGCGATAAATATTCAAAAAGTAGTTGAAAGTGACAGGCTGACGAGATGCGTGAATTTGTCATGATACAGCCGTTGTCTGACCATCGCAGACTTTAGCCACTTGCCAATGAAATGGACAAGAATCACCCGCAGAAACGTACAGAGAATATGTATGATGTGAGAGGAATTAACAGGAGTCTGGACGAGTTGAAGGACGTGGAGATTAACAATAGTTAGTAATCATGATGTGGCTGCATGAGGGAAACGCGGTCGTAACTACTGTCGATCGTGTTTCACGCAGAGTACGTCGTGCGTTGCATAACGTGTCTGACCGCGGTCGACTGTAACTACTGATCGTCATGCGTCAATCCAAGCGTGCACTAATCAACGCCTGCGAGCTCGCCAATATACGCAGAAAATCTCTCATCCAGATTACGGTCTTGGTCAATCACAGTGCCAATAACAACCTAATGTTTCACCAAGATTAATCATCACCGCATGTAATAATTCTTGATATTTTCCAAAAGCCTCCTCCTTCAAAGTAAATTTAGGGGCTGATAATCACAAAGTTTGCAAGAGACGCGTTGTCATTCTGGCTAATGAAAATCTCTGTTGTAAATTTACACAAAATCGTTTAAACATATTGTCGTTCGTTTACGGTTGGACATCGTTGTCCAATGCTAAAAATTGAGCAACTACGACATCGCAGTAGAATTGATCAAAGTTGATTACTTTTCTCGGAGAAATAAGCTCCGTTAGGCCTTATTAGCTTTCTTGTCAATTTGACCGGAACCGAATGACCGGTCGAACTCTAAATCCCGTCTATATGTTTATTGTGTATCCCTGAGTAATTTGGTACACAGATATATAGACAAAGCTACATTATTCTGAGTGATAGGAAACTCTGATCGAAAAAGACAAAGAAATGTGTGCTACGACCTGGGGCAGTTTGTTCTGACCCTAAACTTCTTCCTGTGAATGTATTTGCGAGTGTGCGAGGGTGCAGTACTCATTTACTCTCTATCCATCTCAGTGCTTATATACACATATAAAGTTACTACCTGTGTTTTGTGAGCCCTGCATCGACCCTCCTATTGTGTCAGATCCTGACTTTCCTGCTCCATGTTCCTCTCTTCTTCTCTCGCTTCCTTTATCTGTTTCTCGGATGAAACGAATGAGAACAAAGCATTACAGAATTCTTATCAATGGCACGCTGTATATACATGACCAGTTGCGCGGAGAGCCGTTGCTATGACCCAGGTTGGGAATATCGGTGTGTCCCTGTGTGCACTTATTTCTCGCTTTCGACGAAGCAGCAGCGAAAGAATAGCAAAGCAGGACGGATGGATACGAAAGTGGAATTGCTCAATGTACATGGTGTCTCGGAACCGTAATTCTTATGCGCACGGTATTGTCGAGACTTGAAAATTCAAGAGGGAAGCGATTTTTTCCATCAACCTTTTTCGATCATCGTTTTCTTCACGGTTTTCCGGACTTTTCAATAATTAATCAATTATAATCTCAGCAGCTGACCTTCTGTAGGGACGAAATGACGAAGAACTTTTCCCATGAGAATTCCGAGACCTTCCGTCCTCCATGGAGGCCTAGCAAAACTCCGGGACACCCTGTAATGATACTCCTTTATGCAGTTCGCTCGTAGAAGGTTTATACGCAACGATAGTTCGCGAACAATATTTCCTAGTGAGTCAGTGATCCACGCAGGTAAAGATAGAATAGCAAAGCTTGTGCATGTGTATTTATTTAGTCCACGTGTTCGATCGAGGGTCGTCCTTGGTTGCAACGTTGAATATTCGTCTTTCAAACTCTTTCGGACTCACCTTTTTTTCCTTCTCCCCGTGGCTGCAAATATTTATGCGGCATTTGTTCGACAATGATACAAAAACATGAAAAGTTGTTCTATTTTGCAATAATATTCCGACGTACCCGATACAACAAATAAAATG
The DNA here is from genome assembly GCA_963921915.1 of Hyposoter dolosus. NCBI lineage: Eukaryota > Metazoa > Arthropoda > Insecta > Hymenoptera > Ichneumonidae > Hyposoter > Hyposoter dolosus. The sequence goes on from OY998133.1 coordinate 7,113,956, forward strand.
CGTATTAAGATTTTTTTCCATGGCTAGAGCTCGAGGAGTATTTCATTAATATTTCATGCTTGAAATACTTCGATTATTCATCATATTTTTTATGTGCGACCTTTACTATCCTACAGAGTATTCCAAGACCCTTAAAGAAACTCTATTATCGCAAAAACAAAATGTTAATTTAAAAAATTATAATTTATCAGTTTCACGAAAAATATTATCCACGAAGGAGATTATAAAACTGCAGACATTCGAATGGGAGACAATCTTGAAACTTTGAATTCGAATTGAATTATTATTTCGGTCAAGATTACGAAAAATTCACGGTTAGCCTTCGTCCCTTTGGCTGTAACGGGAACTTTCCGGCTTCGATTGCATCCGGGTCATGTCATGTAATCAACAGAATGTGCTATGTAGTGCCAGCGACCACAGAATTAGCCGGTTGAACAATGATTTTCTGAGGTGGTTTGTTGTCGATACTGCGAAATCGAGAACGCGGTGAAGTGGTGAAAATTAATGTCCGATAAATGTTGTACAAATTTCTCGGAATCCAGTGGCTTTCGTAACGAAATATTAATAACTTTTGTCGATGAACGTATAGGACGATGCCTGTGCCTCATAACACACATGCATTAGATATTGTCGATCACTCCAAATAACGATTTAACATTACTCCAGTTTCTCTGGGACGATGGGATCTAACTTTTGCCAAAACAAACAGCAACAATAGATAGATTACTTTTTGGATGAAATTCGTCGAGTTACGACCTTTTGCTTAGAATATTCGATGTATGTATATTTGATGGATGTGGGTGATGATGGTGTGTATACAATTTGGGGGTGCAGAGCGAGAGAGTGCGAGAGTGAGAGAGAGAATTTGACCCGGGACGTAGCCTCTAATACCTCTGGAAGTTAGGGTTCATACAGCAGCCTGACAGCTCATATGTATAGCAATATACATATGTGTCGATGTGCATTGCATATAGCCCTGGAAAGCTTTGTACAAGCCTGTCGATCACTTCACGAAGCTCTAATGCACCAAAAGTCCCATCTGGCCTTGTTGCCTATTCAGAATTAATATTCAAAGTAATTTTAATCTACTGGATCAAAAAAGATGCACAGAAGTTGCTAAAATCTATTTTGATGCTGTAGGCACGAAGCAGGTGATGCTCTGTGGCTTTTAATTTCTGTTGCCACTCTTTTCCAACCTTTTTTGTATTCTCAATTGCTGGCATATTGTCGTATATTATCTTTATTCAATTTCAATTTTTGGATCTTGTCTGATTGGGCCTTTTGGTTGGGGAAAATATCAAAAGGAAATAATAGGGAACAATATGAACTTTCGGTCAAAACTTGTGGATGAAACTGGTGAATATTATTGAGGAAAAACGGCGGAAACAATTAGTAATAAATTTGTTGTTGAAATAAGTTTTCGTATCTCATGGGTCGGAGATTTTTTCGCAGAGGAGTCTGGGGAAAAATAAACGAAAATGAAGGCCACCATCACACGCCAGATATTGTCTGGAATGTGTCACGTGGATATGAGCCAACCCTCCTACGACATTTCAAAGGATTTATGAAAGATTCGTGTGTGTGTGGGAATGTGTACTCGTCATCCCGTTGCTCAACCGTGACCGGAATTTATTTTTTTGTCTTTCCTTCACAACCGACAGCTATCCACAAGAAAATTCTGTACTCTCGTTTTTTCCTACGTAACTATAATAAATTTCACGGAGACCAGGACTGAAAAGTTTTCCCTTAAGCCACGCGAATGAAAAACATTCACCATAGAAACGACAATTAATCAAAAGGAAACGTGAGAAATATCGAAAAATAACGTCAAATTTAAGAAATTCCTGAATCATTTTAATGTTTGAATTTTAATATTTTCAGGGCGTGAGTTTTTTGTTCTATCATTTCTAAAATTAAATCTATTATTTCTATAGAGACTGAAAGCCTGTTGAAGGGCTTTTTGAGCAGATGGAAATTTAGTAGAACCGAATAATTGAGCTCACGTACGTCTTTGCGTACTTGATGCTCCCTCTTCATTTGTTCTATCGCGTATCCACTTTCCTTCATGCTCTAATACCTGAGGTAAGCTGCTTTCACAGTCCAGGGAATATTCGTTGCCAGAAGCAGGTCCCTCAAGGACCTTGGACCAAACTTTGTGAACTTTCAGGTTAAACTATATTTATATATGTAAAGTTTGTCTTCACGAGGCCTCCTCACTCGCCCTTACTTGCTCTTATAGCATTTGAGAGCACAAGTAGCAGCAGAGCCCTATAAATCATATTGCGACGTCTGTACGAAACCGCCAGACTATAAATTTCGTAACCTCCAACGCAACGTTCAAATTCATGCTCGTGATTTCCCAGATAGAAATTTGAATGAAATGATTATTTCACAACACAAATTTTCTATTAACCCATGACGACCTATTGTCTACCATCAAACGAGATCAATTCGATATCATGATCGAACTAAAGCCCTTTTCTCTTCTGCATTGATAAGATGAAAAAAATTATAAATTTTAATACAAGTAAATGACAATTTTTTTATCACACACTGTCCTGATTCGTACAGAGTTTTTTTTTTTTATTCTCTGGAGATATTCAAAGACCATTTTTGCGCAGTTTTTTGTCGTCTCGTCACAAGGGGCATGAGACAAAGTTTTAAGCCTCAGGATGAGATCAAATAATGAGCTGCCTGAACCATAATGTTTAAACTCGGAGGAAGATCTTGACGTCCCGAAATTGAGCGGAAATCCGACCAGCTTTTTCGCCCTGTATATAAATCCCTCTTTGTTTCACGATGCAAGTACAACGTAGTCTGCTTCTCGAGACATACGACAGCATTTTCTCAATCCCCTTATGTTCCCTATTACGGTAATGAAAATCTACGAGCCAGGAATTTTCCGAGCTTTGCAAACGTCCACACGTTCTTAACTCACTGATACTTCTCATCGCCCTGTTTTCATGTTGCTTATTTTTCAATTGATTAGAGAAAAGCTCGAAGGATTTGAGGCATTCGAACTTTGAATTTTCAAGATTTCTAAATTATGTTCCAATAGATAGCAACGAAATTGTAACCAATTCCTTAATTAGAATTATCGAAATTTCCATATTCAATTGCATTCTTTCGATATTCATGTGTGAAGCCTTTTTATTGATTAATCAAGTTTTCATTAAAAGACAGGAAGATAGAAATATGTATAATATGAAAAGCTACGACGACAGGTTTTCAGAAGTGGCTTCCATTGTACGAGATGATTCATGGAAAGAAAAAACTTACGAGGAAAACCTTACAATGTGTATGATAAAAAATATTTCAATACTTTTAGCAGATTTCATTGTCGTCTAGAAGAAAAAATGAAAGCTTTGGATCCTGACAGAATTCTCCTTCGACAGTACGAAAAAATAAAATTTTATTCGACACAAATGACAAGGTTTCGAGGCCAATTGTTTATTGTTGTCAAAATAACATAAAATTATTTTTTCATACCGAAAGAGAAAAGAGAGTAACTCATCGAAAAAAATGATTGTTTTATGCAATTTACTGTTTTTCAAGTCGATCGTATAAAAAGCTTTATCGCTATCAGCAGGAATCAATTTTTGGCTTTTTCAATTATATTTCTCGGTTAATCCTCCTGTGAGGATATAAAGCGTTCCAGGGATCGTTTAGTTTCTTATCGTTGGATGAGAGAAGACTTCATCTCGTTTTATCTGGAGAGTTCAGTGTCTGGAACGAGGAAATCGATAGTACAACTTGTTGCACCTCTCGAGAGGGACCTGTCCTCATACCCGGGCTTCTGTGGCTTGATATGACATCATGAGAGTTCATTCGGTCATTTGAACTACATTTCAAATATCCTCTGACCCAAACTGATCCATTTCGAGCTTCCAATGACGTCGCAACGCTTCCGAGCAAATCATGCTGATTCGATGTTGAACGAAAAATCGAAATATCGCAATAAAGTGAACAGCTCCTTCGGTTCACAAATCCATTATTTGCAGTTGTGACAAACGTAATTAAGAAAATTCGCAACACCTACTTTCTTCGTGCCACGTGTCTAAAGACCTTTACAACTGATTTTTTTTATTCCCTCATTTGTTGGTGCCGTTTACCAAGGATCGCAGCAGCTGTTTCTCATTCAAGTCATCAACAAATCCATTATGCAAAAGTGGTTAAATTTGCTTGAAACGCGGTGCCTGAAAATAGGTCACAAGCGACGAATTGTTGAACTCGTGACAAAAATTCAACGGGCAAAAAGGCATCGGAAGAAAATTATGGTTGATGGAAAAAATGGAGAAAACAACAGGAAGAAAAAGCAGAAGAAATATGGGGCTTCCTTGGCGGTTGAAAATGAAGAAAATGTACATTCATCCACATTTCTCGTAGCGGAGTTGAAAAATGCGAAGACGCAGATTTTTTAATAAACGACTTTGAGGAATACGCTTTGATGCTTCTGGAATAATCATCGTTTGCAAGTTCCTTGTAATTGGGTCATATCGAGTTTTTTAAGTTCTGTATATATTTATGTTTTTTTTTTTTCTTCAACGGAAATACCGCGATATCGAGTCTTGGTCTAGCGACTCTCGAAGGAGACGCAATGAGTGTGCTAATGAATCGGAAAGATTCATTAGCAGCATCTTCATCTCTTAACAAGTTCCGCTTGAATGTCTCGAGACTGTTTTTTTTTGCTCTTTCTCTCTTATACTTTGGTACTTTGGTATTGCCAGCCACGAGTTGAGCAGACTTCGAGCTATGTTTGCTGGGCGAACGGGAGCAATAAAAGTGAGCGAGGTTCTCTGTCGGCTGGAAAATCAAGAAAATGAGAGACCCAGAAATGGAGACCACGAGGGTGCAGAGAAAAAAAAACGAGGGAGGGAGGGTAATGGGGGATGGCAAATAGACGTTTAATGGTCTCGTCCGATCTTAAAAGGTTTTCGGTCTTCAACTCTGTGGTCAGAGGAGGAAAGCACGTGAAACATTGTGGTTGTGCCAAGAAAAAAAAAAGTTCATGAAGTAAATGGATATTAGACAGCTCTGGGGTAAACTTTCTTGTGATTTTGAGCTGACTGTGTCAATGTTCGAAAAAAAACTTGCCATCCGTGTGAGGTGAATGTTCCAGAAAAAAAAACATCCACGAAGAGAATATTCTTGACAGAGAAAATTGCGTCACTATTTATTTATTGATTCGTGTATCTTTTCATGGTTTTCTTTGTTTATTCGACGATTAATTCACATTCAGTCAAATTAATATCGTACTTCGCTATTTTGAATTAGTGATTTTGGTTCTTCACTTTTATTGTTTGAAAAATTTGTCAGGGACAACGCGATTTCGAAAATAATTAAACAAGGACTTTTTACCATTGGCTGAGTGTAATCTGACGAATCAACAGCCACAAAAGCAATGTACCAAATTTACGAGAATATAACTGCAGAAGCAACACGATTCGGATGGTCCACGCAGAACAAAAGTCGAGATTAAGTTGTACGGGCGGGTGGCAGGCTGCATTAATCGTAGGTTTAGAGGAATAGGCGAAAATCCTACTGTTAGTGGAAATAGAAAATGCGTGCAGGCTCGGTGCAGGAACATGGACCGGAAGCTAGTTTTGATTTGACGGTAGAAGTTGTGAGGTCGGAAAAATGGAATGCGGAGAAACGTTTGCTGGCTATGATCCCATCACGTGCCAAGAGACAACTGAGGAAATATATTTTGCCTGTTATTCTACGTCGACGGAAAGGATCTCGAGAAATTTGAACAAGCCTTGTTGAACAGCCCTAGACATTTTGCTTTCACGAGGTAAAACAATAGAGTGAAACATTTGCTTCGTGTATTTCATGCGTATGTCTACTCGCTTATTTAGCCGACGTCCCCTATGTCAGTTTGCCCTTTTTCAAAAAGGCAGAAAACAAACGGTACATTTTATCGTTTTAATTCGCAAGAACGAGGAATAAAGAGTTTTCTTTCTTAAAGGTGAACATTGGGGAAGTAGTTGAAAACCATCGAAGGGTAGGATGAAAAATAGTGATATAAAAAGTCCCAGAAATAAGCTCCAGCGAGAGCCTATGGCGTTTCGTCTAAAGCTCGAGGGCGAAAAAAGGACTAATTCCCAATTAGAAGAAGCAACAACCTTTCGATGCTCTGGCAACTTTATTTTCTTCTCCCTCCTTCTCCTTCCTTCTTCGGATCCCCTACTTCGGATATACTCGCGTTTCTTTAACAGAGTGAAGTAACCCAAGGCCGGAAAAGATGAATGTTGACCTGCACGCACTTCTGGGACAAACATTTACACTAAAAAAACTTTGAAAAAAAAGAGACGTGTAAGCTACACAATAAAAAGTTTAATCCAATCGTGAATTTTTGAAATCTCGTAAATTCATTTTTCATTCCCATCGGTTTGTTTTTCATTCGCAGAATCTTTCGACAGATGAAAAAATAACAAAAATTTTATCCAACCCTCCATACGTTCTTGACAAGAGGGACCAGGAAATCTCATTACTCTCATTCCCTTAAGTGTGTAAAGCTTTCGATTCCTTTCAATTCAACTGAGAAAGGCAACAGTAAGAGATTCCAGCGAAGCGATCGTTTTTGCTCGATAATATCGTTTTTGTTATTCGTACGAAAAACGTTACTTTTTTGATGGCATTGATATTGAATTTGCAAAATTTAATTAGCGATTACCAAATCATTTTCAGGTCCCAACAAATTTTTGCGCTATACTGGTAAAAATAAATACATCAGTATTTATTTTTTCTGTCGAATGACAGCTTTTGGGATTCTTACTTCATGATATTAACTATAATAATAATATTAATAATTGAATTATCAATTATTATTAATTATTAATTAATAATATTATATTAATTAATTATATTAATTATTAATAATGATAACAAATTGATACTATAATATGGCTTCCTGCTTAACTTTATGAGGATCATTTGTTCCCGAACAGCATTTTCGTGTTACGAAACCTGAGAACGTCGAGGTTCATAGAAAATTCAAAGGTTCCATTTAATCGACGAATTTCCCCAGTATTTTCGATAATTCATTTGCATTGATGAGAAAAAGCTTTTAGCCACTAACAAAAGCCCAAGCTGATTGAGCTTATTCTGATTTTCATAGTCATACATGAAAATTTATATTATGATTATACATATTATTAATTCTAACATGGCTGTTTGTTACATCGCTATAATTGTATACGAATAAATGTATTTGAACATAATTTCATAATGGGGTGGCGCAAAAAAAAATATTCATGAGACTGTGTAAAGTTTTCTGTGACGAAACCTTGAGCACAGGAATTAGTTGTAAAATTGGTCCACTTCATGATTGATTGCGTGAAATCGTTTAAATTGAAAAAAAAGGTTTCATTAGTTTTGTGATTTTTAGCCCCGCGAATGATTCGTTAATTTTTTTGTCAGCTGGCACTCTCAAAGTGTTTGCCAATATGGAATGCACTTTACGCATGAAGTATCTAGACTCCCGTTGCTTTTGAACGGTTTGAGAATGAAGATTTTTTAGCGCAAGCCCATTGTGCACTTTATAGGATTCGTTGTCGCCGCGAGGCTATCCAAGCAAAAAGAGATTCTCGTCATGAGACTTGAAAAAAAAAAAGCTACGAAATGACAGAAAAATTTGTACGAACGAAAAAAACGAATGTGATATTGAATGAAAAAAAAATGAAACTCGACAACAGCTACGAAAAAACGTGTATGTGTCTTTTGCAGGTCGGCCAGGCCCTTGCCATGCGATGTCGTTGCAGAGCCCCAGACTTCGACACTACAGGTCGAACAACCAAACATTCAGATACATATACAAATTCAATAGTCATTTTTAAAATAAACCTTCTTGCTGCAACTGATGAGACCGAGATTTAGTTGAAATTGGTTAAACTATTATCACTCTACCTACTTGTCTACTTATCTACTTGATTATTCAATTAATTACTTATCACTTCTATTGTTATATCTGCTGAACGAGAATTTCTCTTCGCTCTCTAGTTTATCTACCCATCTTGGAGTTCTCTGCATCCACACGCTTATGGAATGACCGTCGGCTCTCGTGCGACTTATTGCGAGCATAATTATCATACATCTAAGTTCTGTACTCTAACAAACGTTCGTCCATACTATCGTTGACGTTTGTACTACTTTCTTCGCTATCAATAAATTTAATGATTCACTGGCACACCAATTACCCAAAAGCAACGAACATTCTACGATAATTTCTCAATTTTGCTGAAATTTAAAATTCCCCAGAAATTTTTCATTATTTTTAGTTCGCGGGTTTGTAATAGAACTTGACGACCAAGATTGCACCTTTTTCGTAGCCCAAAAGTACAACAAAAAACAGCTCATTCGTTCCAACGAATAAAAGTTAATAGTTCAGAATACAGTCGCTCAAATTTTTTTCAATAAAATCAAGAAATTCACATATATCTGAGGCTCGAAAACGCTATTAACACGAAAGAATGTTCAAGTCATTCGTTACAATATCGAGAAGCTTGAATAATGAGATCCCTTAACGATGTTAGTAAAAAATTTTTAGACATTCCCAGTGCCAGTAAGTCCTAAAGTTTTTGCTTATTGACATTTTTTGGGAATGAATATTTGATTTACTTTTAAGTTGTATTTTTGTCATGGTTCTTTCGATCTTCGTGCTTCACTACTCTCGGTAGTGTAGTTTCCACTTCGTAATGTAAAGAAAATTCACCAGAGAAAATTGAATAAACGTTGAGAAAAGGATAAACAAGTGACTAAAATAAATTAAAAAATTGACAAATAATATCATTTTCGTATAATAATCGGGTTCGTGGAAATTACATTATCGAGAAGGTTTGCCGTTGAACACGCTCTTTTCGCATGGCTTCGATACTCTTGTAAGTTTCTCAGCACTTTTTTCAAACATGCACTTATTTCACTCTCATTTCACTCCTCGAAAGTCCAAACGGAAATACCAGTACGAATCCCTGTTAGTGATTGTAAAAGGGTTTAAAAAATCTATTTGAAAGAAAGAAATGAAATCCTGACGTGATATCCGTCGAGGGAAAAAAGAAGGAGAACGAAATGGAAATTGTTATGTGACAACGTGATATTCTTTTCAGAACTATGACGGCCATATGTTTCGTGTGTAACCTGCCGATCCTGAGCCATCAGGTGGGCTTGGTATGGCAGGGTGGAAATGGTTGGGACGACCTGGTGCGGGAGCAGCTCGAGGAGTCTACGCTCAAGCAACGACTCGGTAATAATCGTTGGACCCCATCAGGTGCCGGAAAAGTTTTATTCAATTTTTATACGCCTGCCTCCTTAATTTTTTCGTTTTTATTTCGCTTTCCTCTGCTCTTGTAGAATAAAAGAGATCGCGGGTAGTTGGAACGAGAAAAAGCATCAATCTAGCTGATTTGGTTTCCGGCACAGAGATCCTTGACATCTTGACTAATTAATGCTTTTTTATCCCGGTTTCAAATTTTAGGAACTGGTAGAAGAGACTCCTCGGCACAGATCGACTCGATTTCTCCTCCGAACGAAGTTACAGAGCCATCCCCGACGAACCAAAGTCGGCGACGATCGAGCCTGGCCCAATTAAGCGATTTGGTGCGAGAATGGAGCGGTGGCGGGATTTCGGGCAAATCCGGAAGAGCGGGAAAGCTCTCCCGACGAGAAACCTTCGCCGATATTACCAAATCATTTCCATGGTCGAGACAAACGGCGATGGCGAGCCTGAAAAAGCGACGGGAGAGCTCGGTCGACAGTGGCATCAGAAGTCAGAACTCGACGAAATCGAGAAGAGACTCTGCCATCAGCGAGTTCAAAAACGATCTCGTCAAGTTATGGACGAAGCGAGAAAGTCCGCAACCTCAGCAACCACCGACAGTCATAACATCGACTCCCAGAAGGGGTAAGTTTCTTTTTACTTATTCAACTAGCCATACAAGCAAATTCACCCTGGAGCCATTTCGTAGGATCTGGCGAGTCGAGATACTCTCGTCGAGGTTCGGGCGAAAGTGCCAAATCCCCCAGGGATTCGGTAGTCGGTGGTCAAGCACCAACTTCTGGTGAGAGGATACACAGGTGCAGTCATCACAGACGCAGACAATCACAAGCATCGGTTGATGGTGGCGGTGCTATAACGCCCACCAAGTATTATCGGAGTGACCAACGACCCAGTGCCTCGAGTACCGACAGCGCAGGCTCCTGTGCAGTGAGGTTGGTAAAGCAGTTGCCCAATTCGAGTAATCCATGAAAGTGGCTTTTATAGATCGACCAAACAATTGTCTCCATCCTCAGGGAGCACATGGAAGCTCAGCAAAAAAACCATGTCGATACGAGGCAAGAGAACAAAACCCAGCAGAGTTCGTCCACTCTGATGGTTGAGCAGAAAACAATGACGACGTCGACGAGCGAATCTTCAAAGTTCCTTACCCTCGAACCCTCGATAAACTCGATGAATCCACCAACAATCGTCATGTCCTCGGTGACGCCACCGACCGTATCACCAGTTACCGGCAACAGTCTTCCTCTTCCGGGCACCTCGACTTCCGGTAGTTCGAGTCCCGTTGGCACGCCGAACATCAGCAGTACTCCGACCCATCCGTTGCTCGCTACCCGAAGAGATTCCACCACCCAGGTGATAATAAACAAAGCAAAATATAATGAAATCACAGAATCATTCATGTCTCGATTCCCCGCTCAATGGCGCTGACAATCAATATTTCATTCCCATTTTTTCCGACAGTGTTACTACGGCAAAGCAAAAGAAATTTCGCCCAACAAACTCTCGCGACTTACGAGACAAGCGGCAACGATAGACGAGTCACTGCCACCGTCAGGCCGACGAGGGAGTCAACCGACATTGTCCCCGGATCCAGATGACGGAGGTAAGGTGAATGTGGCTTAACACCAAAAAAAAAAAAAACTTCTCAGTCTCTTCGGTTTCGTTTCGAAATGTTGTCAACTGTTTTCAGGTCGAAGAGCAAGAAGGGATTCGCTGAGTCCGGATTCGGCTTCGTATCCCAGACGCCGAGATTCCAGAACTCATCTCAGTCCAGACAGAAACACTGGCGAAAAACGCGATCACAGTCCCATCAGACAGAGAAGGCAGCCCCGATTAAGAAGACAATCAACTTCCATAGCTGGACGACCCCCGAGGTAACTCAATTCTCGTACAAAACATTTTTTATTTTGTAACACGACCAGGCGATGTTAAAAACTCACTCGCTCCTACTTTCGTTGGTCCAGGTCACCAGATAGTTCGACGTGCTCTTCCCGAGAGCCCAGCCCCTGTGCACGAGCACCGGGAACCATTCAACAAGCACCTGCGATAAGAAGACAATCAACGACTGAAGAAATCCTCATTGCACGTGGATTTCGACGACAGAGTACAACCGAAGAAATGATGAGATGCCGGAATTTCCGGAGACAGAGCTCCCAGAGCGACGATACGGTGAGCCTCCCGCATTTTCGCTCGGAATTTTCTGTCAAATGCAAAAAACTTCCAACACTTTAGGCTCAATTTCGACAAAAGTTTTTGTAAGGCGTATTCCCCATAATAACTTTGAAATGATTCATGACATTTCACGACTTCGAAATGACCTTTTTGTCGCATAATTTTTATGGGATCCCCTTTCATAAAAAAAATCCAAAGTACCATGAACGATATTGAATGAAAAATCACGCAGAAAGTGAAGAATTCTTTTAAGGAGGTTGGCTACATACGACTATATGATAAGAATTTAATAAACTTTCAACATTCTTTGGCATCAAATACGATGACACAATTTTTTTCACATTTTTCGTCTACATAGTTATCGAATAATTGGAGTTTACAATATGCAAAAGATATACCAATCCTATGCTTATGCATGTAAACTCCAGGGTTAAATTACTCGAAAACTATGTAGAAGAAGATTTTTTAAAAATGTGTATATTCATATTTAATACTAAAGAATATACTCACCAAATTTAAGTAAATTTTAATCATTTCGAATTTTCTTATGCTTTTAACATGGCAACATTGTTGTATGTAGCTACCCTCCTTAAAGTAAAGGAGCGCCAAAATTCGAGCTGAACGATGGTGTACCGTTCGAGTGAACGTCCCTTGTCTCCCTCTGTCAACCCTCACGTTGGTACGAATTTACTCCACTGTACCGACCGAAGACTATAATATCAAAAAAATTGATTTAACGATAAAAACTTGGTTGGGAAACGTGCTCGCTGAAGTGATGGTCGGTCCATGGTCGGTACGAACAAACCAACGTCCGATAAATAAGGATTAACTTGTTCGTTGACTTGATTGTTCGTGGCCTGGAACCTGATGCCATTTGGTCAATTTTAATTCGATTTCATGATTTTCCTTGATAATTGGAAACTGCTTTATCCCTGAATTGACTCAACGCTTCGTCGTACTGTTTTTTAGTTACCTACGGTTGTTTGTTTCTGTGTTGAAAGGTCCAGAGGTACAGAGGACGACGAGACAGCTCGGCGCAGATAACAGATGGAACATTTGCTTCAATGACGGTGGAAACATCGAGTACGTTTTTCGACAGCAGTACACAAACTGGTAAGTCGAAAATTCCAGTCCATTCTGTAGTTTCTGATCAGCCATCATCGTTCCTTATCTTTCCTTGGATAATCGCTCATCTAAGAATCAAATTTACTGGAAAAATAGAGTTTGAATCTCGCGGCAGTTGAATTTTGCGCGCGCCACTATCGACAGTGAGGTGGAAAGACAAGTTTGCTCTGCCGCTCTTGAAGAAGCGAGATGATCTTGTTTTGAGCACGAGTCGCGCTGTTACGTTGGATAGTTACGCTTGCGCGTCTGGAGCGGGGGTGGTCATGCGTTAGTTCGCAATGGGAAACACGGGGGTGCACGCCAGTCGATAGGTGGTACCAACAACAGAAGGAACGAACGGTTATTCAATCGCACTGCTGGGGAGGCAGGAGAAAGAAAGTTTGGGAAAGAACGCGTGAGAGTGGGAATGTCCATATCAGCGAATAACCAGCCGTCTCTTGGTGTGTGTGCTGTTGTGTGATGAGATAAAAAAGCGGGAGAGGGTTAAGGTGAATAAGGAGGTTTAATGGTCAAGACGATCCCTTGCGAAACTCGGAAGCTTGTTTGTCTAGCAAAACCCGGACTTGTTTGGTGGTTAGGATGGTGATTGAATCGTCCAGGCGGTGAGAAGAGGATACAAGCACGTGGCTAGAGGCAAGTCGATTCAGAGCAGGGAAAGAGATTGGAGGTGGGTGGTCGGTCCAAAGGGAATGGAGACAGATCGTGGTAAAGGAGGAACGGAGTGGTGGGAGGTTAATCGACCGGTCGATCCAAGGACGCAAACAATTAATCAGGCTGAACGAGATTGACTGGTCCAGGCTAGCGCTATCGGGATCACCACGGTGACGGCAAGAAGTCCAGGTGTGCATCCTATATCCTCGGACGATATTTCATCAATGATTTATTTGTGGAATCCAGGGAGCTTCCAATGAACAACTTCTCGATATTGGTCCAAAAGTTAGCGCCTTTGATTTACCAGCTATGGCGAAACTCCCTTGTGGAATTGAACCTACCGAAGGATTATTGAGACAGATGTCGACGTTTTTACGAGACAGCAAAAACAATGGAAGAGCAGAAAACGAGATAAATAAATCGAAGGGAACACAAACAATATCGTGTTTCACATTTTTCCTACGAGCTCACGTTTCCAACGTTTATTTTCTTTTCTAAGAATGAGAAACGAGGGATAAGGCAACGAAAATTAATACTTCGGACAACGGTGGAAATCGATCCACCGAAATAAATTTATTATCAACAAAGAATACAAGTTGGCCAATGAAATAAACACGAATCGCGTCTGACGATTAATTTTAATGACACGAGTTCTGGAACCTGTACATGGAAGCAAGTTTACACTCGTTGGACACTCAAACTCAAAACGATCGGTGAGACTTCCATTCTCTTGAAAACCGTCCCCAAACCACCAATAACTTGCCAACTAGTATCAATAGAATCTCCGTAATTGACTCTATCGCCTTGTAGTTATCAACCAGATAACACGAGCTCGAGGCTCTACAGCTGACACGGTAAGAAATAGCGCTCCGTTACGAAGAGGGTGGTTTTCCTTTCGATGTCTGATGCCCGAGGGTCCTGAATTTAAGGTCATACCTATTTCTCATCATTTTCATCCGGAGAAAGATACTTCTCTGAGAAAATTGTCAGGGATTGGCCGCAGGCTCGCCACGGTTGAGACAAAAAATCAGTGGGTTCAATCAAAGAGAGGCTGTAACGTAGGAAGGAAGTCTTAGCGAACCTATAGAAGCCGGAAATGAGGGAAGGGAAGAAGGAAGGCGATGCTGTAACAAAGTGGGTGCTGTGAGGAGAGACTGTACTAGAAAAAATCGCAAGGAAAACGAACGAGAAGGGCGAGAGGGAGGGAGGTAGGGATTCGTGATTTAACCCCACCGAACCAAGTGAACATACGTCTGTGCTTGGCGCGTTCCTCCGCGACTTCGGGCGCAACCACTTGTAGAGGCACAACAGCCAAGATAAATAAACGCTATGAGTCTCGCGATAACCATTCACGAATATACATTCGTGTTACCAATTTAGATGCCAAAAACTCGCGCTTGAAGAGCACGACAACTTTTCGAAATCCAGAGCTAGGGAGTCGAGGAAATTTTCTAAAACGCTACGAACTCAATTAAATGATTTAAAAAAAAAAAAAAACCATTTAATAATCGCGCATAATAAATAGCGTTTTTATTGCAACGACGAGTGTAACGACGTCCGCACAGTGAGTTTCAAGTGATTGGTGGAAACTTCGAAAAATGACGATTCAACGAGTTGCCACTTCTTCAGAACCACGTGCTACACGTTCAGATTCGATCGAGAGTTGAATTTCGTTCTCATCCGTCGCTACGGTTCCTCCCCATCAAATAGAGACAATTATTGTTTCTGAAAACTGTCGAGGTAATTTCGCTTTTATACTCGCGACGAAGGAGTATTGTTGAGAATTAAAAATGTTCAGTTCATATCAAAAGGTTTCCTGTAAATGAAAAAAACGTAATTGTTTTTCCCGTGGGATTAAAATATAGTACATTGAAATATTTAATTTGGTATAAAGTGAGAAACACGAATTTCGTTTCCCTTTGAAAGGAGTGCATATTAATAATGTAACGTAGTGTATTTCCTTAATTTCAGTCTGCTATATCTCAACAATAAAAACGCTCGTAAATACGAAACTTTGAGACGGTTTGAACAGCCCAAGGGTGTGTTTCTTTCGCTACGTGAACTCGTATTTCGTTCCTTTTTGCACTCTGCATTTTTTTAAGTCCATTCTTTATTTCCGTCTTTTCAGTTGAACTAAGAAAAGTAAAGACAAAGTGGAAAGAGAAGGAAAAAATAAATCCAAGTTTACTCAGAGCATAATTTTGTCGAGATTTTTCTTCTAGTATCATTATTTTTATTGTACGAAGAAATATAGGAATATAGCTCGATTGTGGAGACATAGAGACGTGCCAGTGTTTCGTACACCTCACAGCGGGTAACTCAATAATATTAATTTCAATAGAGTTAAATTCTGCTAACACACAATTCACACATACACTCAAACACGTCTAGCAACTGCCTGATTCAATCGGGCCAGATGTATGGATATATGAAATCCGTCTGAGCATTACTGGCTATTTCTACTGCGGCTGACTAGAGAATCGACCGGATACGACTCTCGACTACTTGCTCAAAGACTCTTCGTACGTTCGTCATCCGGTGTTTCAATGCATATTATTTTGTCTCTTTGATTTCCAACAACAAAACACTATGAATTTTCTATTCAACATATAATAAAAAAGAACTTTTAACCTTTCAACTGAAGCGGAATCAATTTCATTGAAAAATTCTCGTTTTTATTCCATCATTGATACTTTTAGTTTTTGGACAGGATTTTGTAAACATTTTCTTATTATTCTGGTTACTATCGTCAATAGTGATTTCCATATTGGCTCGATAAACAGTTGCTCGTAACTTTTATAGCTTTCCATATCGCGGCTGCGAGGGATATTGGAACTAGCACAAGTTTATCATACCACGCGTGAATTATTTTACGTCGAAATACATTTCACAGATTTTTCAAATATTCGAGAAATTTGATTCGGAAAAATATGTGCGGCTGATGTATTATTCAGGGAAAATCTAAGTGCAGAAAGTACATTGATAGATATACGTAAGCTTGCAAAGAAATTGTATATTTTTCCATGTGAATTAATTTGAAAGGTTTTTCCTTGAGGTTGATTCGATCGTGGAGTATTGAAGAAAATTTTTATTATTTTTGTTCCACATTATTTGAGATGTTATTCAGGTTCCATAATACTGGGATAATTGAGGGAAATAATTTTTCTTCGAATCGAGACGACGCTGTTTCATGGATAATGACGTTTCGTTTGAATTAAAAAAGTCTTTGTACCAAGGGTTATCGAAAAATTCACATCGCCACAATTTTATTTTCGCCTCTTGTAACTATTATGGATTGAGATTATGAGAATCATGCTGAAATGAATGTGGAATCGTTGGGCAATTTTGTGGAATAATTTTCTCCCTGCGATTATGACAATCGTGACTATGCAGCGTCTAATTTTACCCTCGAAGGTGATAACTAACCGAAGTACGTAGTAAAAGTGCTTGTAATCTTTTCCCGTTCCTCGATCTCATCCCTCTTCTCGTTATGCTCCTTTTTTCACCAGTTTTTTTCCTCTCAGCATCAGAGTATTATACTTTTCACGTCTCAACTATTCGAATGAGGGAGAACTGGTTTTATCATCGAAGGTTTTATCATTTCACCCAGTTTTCCGTTGCCTCATCGCACGAGGTAGAAGTCCCTCGGAACTTTTAATACGTCTCGAATCCCATTGATCATAAAATGAGTGATTGTGAGGTGAGATTAAATCGCAAACAAGATATTCCACTCTCGGATTACAAAACTTCTCTTTTCCATTTCTCTCACTCATTTTACTTCGAAAAGCTCCAGCCCTTTGAGACTACCTGGAAATACTTACCAACATATACTTCGCGATAAAGATTCATAAAGAATCAACCTATTTTATCAAGACGTAGAAACTGCTCTCGTCTCAGAGTGTTGGGTAATGAAGTAAATGGAAACTTGGCCCGATCGATCAACGAGATAAATCATCCCTACCCTTTCCGGAGACAGGCGAGCCAAGAGAGAAGGGAAGAAAGAGGGAAAGTGTGAAATTTCGCAAGGTACTTTCGTTGCTACTGAAATGAACGGTTTAACGACTTGGTTAATACGAATAGACAATTATTCAGAATAAATCTTCATCAACATTGATAGTTAGTCGTAAAAACGAATGCGGTGAAAATTACTTTGAACGGACAAGCGCGAATTCTCGAAACCAGTTCGCCGCATAATTGTTAAAAATTGGCAATTTCTCTGTAGCAGTGTGTTTTTTTTTTTTGGAGAAAGTAATAATTCTTATCCATGGTCGAGTCAGAATAAAATAAAATCATGAGAATATGATAATGATAGAAACGATAGGACGTAATCAGCAAAGTAAATGCCTTCGTAATTAATCAGATAAATCGGCTTAATTAAATTTGTTTGCATGATGAATGCACAATAAATTTGTCGATTGAGCTTATTAAAATCAATCGAGTGGGTCGTTAAGAGACTTGCGTCATCCTTTGGCTCGGTAATTCGAAACCTGCTCGAAAACATTATTTGAGAAAGATTTATAAAACACTTTTATTTTTATTGGAAAAAATTGAGTGATCAAAATAATTCAGAGTTATTGCTCCGAAGTAAAGGATAATAATGGATCCAAATGACTCTTGGTTGGCCGGGAATACGATGCAAATTAAAAATTGCACGGTACTTTTACATAAATTTGCCACACGCCCGAACTTTCCACTGCGGGGACGTTGCTTTCGGTATTTTATTGCTTCCTCGCTCAGAAAGTTTCGTGAGTGTGGAAAATTTATGAGAAAACACTGTGTAAGTTTGGACTCGCTCCTTTTTTTCACTTCTTCGCAGCCACGATGTTTTTTCTATTTTCGACTATGTTACTATTCCGACCGAATGTTTATTTAAAAGAAATTATCGCTCCAAGCTTGATGCAATTTTTTTTTTTCTAACCGCTGCTGGAAACTGCAGCTGCTGTAAACATGATATCAAAGTTTTTGTTTTGTTGAGTAGTTTGTTTCGTACGCAACTAAATACTCCAAAATTCAAGGTCAAAATATGCGAGAGTCAAATTCCGAAGGTTCGTTGCAGAAAACATTTTCGAAATGCTTTTAAAACAAACGTCACGTACATGAACGTGAAAAAAAAACGTTTCTGCAATGTTAAGCGCCCCCGCCCTGGTCAATTTCACGAAAAAAGTTGCTCAGCAGATTTTTGTCTCGTTTTGAATCACGGAACCTTAATAAATGGAGGCTGTTATTTTTTATTTTTACAAAATTCGAGATTGCTTGCATTACAGTTTATACAGAACGAAATTTTGTATTCACCTCGAGAAAAAAGTCTGGAAATGAAACTCGTTTAATGTTGAGCCTCGCTCTTTGTACAGCTGCTGAAATTCACGATGATTTTTCGTCGGAATGGTCGTCAAATAATTCGGAGACTTCCAGGAGAATCATCTCGTATGATTTCTATGGGAGAAATAAACAATGAGAAATGCGATTCTTCTCGTACGATAAAAGTGCTATCTGAGCTTCTAATTTCTGTGAAACTGAGTGTGAGTGTGTGTTTGTGTGAGTCGGTCGTGTGTGTTGACTGGCGCCTCTCTAAAGTACAGAGTACTCTTGAGACGAACCACTTGTAGACTGCGGTCTCCCCCAACTTGTCGACGACGACGACAACGACGAAGACGAGAGGGAATGCTCAGTTGAGTAACGAGAGTACGAACACTCGAGGAGAATCAAGATTAGCATAAAGAAGATTCGAGGGTGAAGCGACCTCGAGAATTCAATTCGAATGAGATATTCAACGAAATGAAATTGTTTAATTTCGTACAAAGCGAGTCTCGTCCTCTTTACATTTGTTTTGTTCAATGCGACCATGGGGTTTTTTGGATTTGAAGAATAGCTCGATCGTAAGAATAATGAAAACGCCAAAAAAAAAAGAAACAAGCTTTTCAGCGAAAGATTTTCATCGAGAAATAACAAAAACCGACCGGAGAATCAACGTGTGTGATTAAACATTTTAATCAAGAAAAAATGAGTCGATATAGAAGCGGGAGCCTCGCCCAGACCGTAGGGAAATTCCGGACTGCATTATCGCGTCGGGATAAACATATGGAACGAACGGCTGCAAAGGAGCGCAAGAGAGACAACGACAGTATAGAGAGTGAAGCTCGACGAATGTGGAATTTGTGGAATTTCGATGAATTATTCGACGGGAATAGGGCTGGTCATCGATTCGACGTATATCTCTCTATATTGCTTGGACATCTCTCTTTCTCTCTCTCCGTCCTTCCTCCTTGTTCTATCCATTTTTCTCTCTCCATTACTCTTCTTCGTTTCTGGTACCAGGTCGATCGATCATTGACGACCTTCTATATTTCAACCTCGTCACGTACTGTCCTGTGTGTATATTATTTATATTACTTATTCAACCATACAACATCCAACTTTATACTTCATATCGATGTATATGTAATTGAGACGAGAGAAAAAATAACGCGATGTCCGAGTGTACACTATTTGTTGACACTCTCACGATGTTGTCGGAATCTACAGAAAATATATTTGAAGCAAGAGTAGAACATTTAAAATGAAATTTCTGGCCAGCACCTTAAAAAAATAAACTTAAACATTTTTTATCGATAGAGAATTTTTATATTAAAATTATATTCTTATCGAGAAAATGTTAATTCGCTCAATTGGGATATTGGAAAAATACTTTGAAAGAAGTTCATCAATTAACGCGTGTCTCTACATTGATAACCATGATTTTAGTAGAAGAGCTCCGTACGATGTATATAAATATTTATTACTATTGTTCATGATTGCAAAGGGCGAAACTTAAAATCCTACGATTGTGAGATTTTCTCGATTTCCGCAAGGGAAGCCACAGAAATCTCCGGTCACGATGGTAGGCGAGAAAGCGAGAAAGTGTAACTTTATAGTTTAGTGTCGTGTTTCGGAAAAGCCGAGGAAAAACGTTCAAGCTATAAAGACTCTGTCACGAACGAGGATCTGCGAGTCAGGATAGTGTGTCCGGAGCTTACGTGCATCGTTGTATATCTTCCTTTCACGATCTTCTTTGCCCATTTCTCTCTTACTCTCCTCTATAGTGCAATAAGTCTCGAACCGAAATTGTTTTCGAGCTCCGCGTCTTCGTTATCAACGAACTGACGACCAGAAGGGCGTACTTAATACGATATGAAACGGACCGCGTTATAAACCAGGCCCTGCCTCTGTTCTCTATCGTTATTATCTGTAGATCGTCGTTCGTCTCGACCTTTGCTATACATGCCTCTCGCACTATGCAGCTTTATTGCAGTACTTCAAGCTGAGTCTCCACTCTCTTCTGCTCCTAAGCCATGTATAGTCATCGAAAGAGCAATAAAGCTCTTTATTACACCAGAAATATAATGTCGTCTCGACTAGATAAGCGTACATGGCATTAAGGCTCCATATATTGCTGAATTGTGAAAAGATGTAACAAACAAAAATTTTAAAAATCACACTGTACCAAAAATGATGAGTCTCCTGGTGAAAAGATCCACGACGAATAATTGCGACGGATGTCAAGTTACTGAAACTACAAAAGTCTAGCAAGATCTGCAACTTATTCCTCGAATATCTGCGCTTAACGATAATATCCCTGGCTTATAACTATACCACGTGATGAGCCTCCTGGCAAGAAAGTGTAGTGACCGAAAACTTTCGTAGCAAGTAACTGTGCAGCACGTGGCAAGCTTTCAACTGAAAAACTGTCTTTTTTTTCTTGCACAGTGACTTCACCGAATGAAAGCTCTTTCGAACTACAGCCGGATCGATCCAGATCAATGGGATTTGGTTTCATTTACATTTCAATTAAGCATGGAATACTGCGTTTTTGTAAATGGAAGGTCCGTTGGGATAAAATTGACGTAAACACGCGTGAAATCCAAACAGAAAGATGAAAATTTGTTTATTTACTTGTTTACCGATGTTATTTTTCTATTTGTTTTCCGCTGTTTCCCTTGATTCCCGGTCACCCGATTCGGTCACATCCACCTAAGCCCGTCATATAAAAAATTCCGTCACGTGCCGGAATTCTCGACCCCATAGGGTATTAATGATTCCCTACGATTCTTAGCCACTTTTTTCCCACTACACACGACTCAGCCACACCCTTTACAGCTAAGAGGGGTCTCACTGGACGAGACAAACTGAATGAAGAAGCAACAAAAACGTGTGAAATATATTTTGTGAAGCTATGGAGATTCAAGGAAATTGAGAGCGCAAAATATTCAAAATTACTTGCCATATTTCTAATTGAAAATTCCACGTTCATATGCGATCCTGGAAATAACTTATGAGTGTAATTGAAAGGTCAAAGGAATCCCATATTCGGTCGAGCCATACCAACCCCCTAGAAACGTAAAGTTCATACAGAAATGGATCTGCTATTTTTTTTTTCATATTTAGGACACTGACAATAAAGAGTTCAATTTTATCTTCACTTTACAACCATGTGTTCTGCGGGCTCGTGTTAAATTCGTACAGATTTATTTCGATATTTATTTGATTATTTTCCCCATTGAGAGGGACAGGCCAAAATTGGAGTACCAAACGATAAGAAGATATTGAACAGGTCAGAAAAACTAAACGTAAGAAAAAGCAGCGAAAGCGAACAACGAAAACGACGTGGCAAGGAAAAAATAGTCCTTGAGGTCTTCTCGAGACAGACAACTAGATCATGTTTTCCCTTCCAACCATCCCCCTTCATCAACCCCTCGTTTCTTTTACGATTTTTGGCTCAGACCACGTCACTCTATATACTTCTATAGTGATAATCTTTATATCTTTGTTTTCCATGATAACAAGAACCTTCACCGCTCTACGACAACAACCACTACCACGAAGAGTGCCTCAAATGTAACAACTGCACCCTCAATCTGACGGGACCCAATCAAAAAAGGGCGAGACGGTGAGTAAATATCGTACAAGCACACGCTCACCATATTTATACGCATAATAATATATACTCGTATATTGCACTTGGACATTCAATATTGACCGATAGCAAAGGAATAGGCGTGAATGCGATACACGAAGATCAAACTCGTGCGTTTGATTGGTCGATTTGATTAAAAATCGACGACATTGAAAAACGAATATTCATTTCTTCATCGTGTCATCGATCTATACTTTTCTGAATCGCAGGCGATTCGGGAAGATCTACGAGACTTTCGAACTTGATTTTTTAATATAATGCGTACGAACATGAAGCACAATTTGTATCCGCTAGTAAAACAAATAAAAATTGATAAGTGGAAGGTTTTTAAATCGACGCGAGTTACACAAACTGCATTCTTTGGCTTGAGCCATTTTTCGACCACGTAGCGGATCGTGAATCGTACTTTCGTAATCGAAAATCGATTTTTTTTTGTAGATAAATACGAAAATAAAATCGATTCGAAAATGAAAGAAATTTTTCTGTTTGGACAGATTCAAGAATCAGATACTTTGCGATCTGCACTTCGCGGACGTGGCGCTGATGGAGTGCTCGGACTTCATGCAGCAGTTGCGCAGCTTCAAGCCACAAAGTTTAGGCTGCGCAGTTGCGAGGAGAAAGTCTTCGACAACTTTAATATTTCCGCTTCCACCTCAGGCATGCTCAGGTAAATTACAATCCAATAAAACGCATTTTTCTTCGTGTAGGAACGAAAAACTAAAGACAAACATTTGTGTTGTTGCATTTGTAATTATTTGCACGTGCAAATGACACTTGATTCGACGTACATCAGCAGCTAGTTATTTAAAAATCTCGGGCAGATGTGAAAGCTTGGCGAATAAAATTTGCAAGAAAGAAAATTTCATTTGGTTGAAGGAATATTTCAAGAAGGTTGGAAAATGAAATAAAAATATAATACGAAGAATGTACGAACTCTGAAGAAAGAGAACAATCGGACGAGACGTCGAAGAACTGCTTGCGGAGTCGACAGAGAGGGTAGAAAAAGCCACAGGTGGTTGCTGAGAGAGTTTTCCTCTGCAAGTTTGTTGATTACCAGAGTGAAGAGCACAAGGTCGAAGAAATAAGGCACCCGGTCAACTTTCGTTTTTCTTAAACTTTGCAACGACGTATCTCTATAAAAACATTAATAAAACATAAACGAAAATATAGATAGACTGTGGATACAATTAAGTTTGCAGCTACCAGGGTGGCTTACCAACTTTTTATCAACTTTGTCTCGACCGAAAAATTTCCCCATCGCAGTTTTAATCAGAAGGAGAAGTATATGAAGAAGGCGATAAATAAATATGTAAAATTCTAACCGAAACGAGACGAGGCTGTGAATTTGTGAGTCCGGAGGAATATCGTGTTGTGGCCGGACCACTCTAAGTTCGAATACCGAGCCCTGCAAACAAACAGCTTGGTGTTCTACCTTACAGTGACTCGACCATGACCACGTCGACCAAGTCCTTTCATCCACGCATACCAAAAGGGATTTTGACTACTGAAGAGTATATAAGAGACAGAGGGCAGGGGAGAAGAAGCATCTGGGTTAAGAGACAAAAACGAGAGAGGAAAAGGAACAAAAAGAGCAATGAGAAAAAAAGAAATCAAAAATTACGTAGAAAGCCCAAAGGGAAACACTTCGAGGGAACGAAGAAAAAAATGGTGCTTCGCCACCCTCGCAATTGCTCGATCTTTTTGGAGACCCTTCGAAGAATGTATGAGGAGAGCAAGGCAGCCCGATAAATCGAGGAAGAGGGTGAGAAATAAAAGGAAAAAAAAGAGCATTATCGAGAGTACGTGCTTAAGTGGATGGGAGGGGTGTCCAGACACGTTTCGTGACGACCGGATCTACCAAAAGCTTTCTGATGCTTTTTTCCTTCTTGCCATTTCTTCAAAATATTTTCACGAATTTTCTTTCGTCTCTCTCTCCCTACCTTCCTTCGTCGTTCGATCCTCTTTCTTTTACCATTTCTCGCTTTCTCTCTCTCTCTCCCTTTCTCTTTCTTGATCTTACTCTCGAACAAGCTCTTCGGTCACGAATCTCGATTATTCCCCACTCGAACACTCCGAGCATCGTATAACGGAATTCGGCTGCGTGAATACCCGACGGGAAATACATTAAATGTCTTGCGAACCGAGAGAAACGAGCCTGTAAAGGCCACAGCTCCATGAAATGAACAAACGATGGGGTATTACGGGTCACAAGGCAAATGGGGTCGATTGTTTTGTACGGATGATGATTTTCGAGACGTCCAAATTAGCGTTTTCCGAATGCAACAAATTTTTTTGTTTTTTTTTTCAAATTACAGTCAAAAAAAATTTCTTAAAAATCTTTTATTGACATTTTAAAACTAAATCTGCCGGAGAACGATTCGAAAAGATATTTTCCTGATACGATCGATCATTGAATTTCTTTTTATTCCGGATTATCATTATTCCTGAAAAAATCAATAGTCAAGAAAATAGCAAAACGTGCAGAGAATATTCGACAGCCGCGTTGATAATTTTCATGTTTTCAATAATTTCCGAATCCAAGTCCTGATGAGGGATAGATTTATCGAGGGATTCTTTTTCTTCTTCTGGAAATCAACGGAATTCCGTTACGTGACTCTCGATGCCCTGCTATTCTCGTGTGAATTGATCCGCAGGCTCAAAGCACCTTCGTCGCTAACTCCCCTGCCCGTATCTAATCAAACTTTACGCCTCGACGAAAAGGAGGCGACTAGTCAGAAGGAGGAAAGCTCAACCAGTGCAAAGCGAATGGTCAGATTTTCCGTGTCTTATTTCATCACGATGACAACTTTTGTGCTGTTAGACAATGTTGAAGAGTTGTATTCCATATCATTGATTTTTTCGCATTAAGGGACGCAGTAGGCACTCGAGGCAACGACATTTTTTATATTTATAAGTTCATCAACGATGAGATCAGCATTTTGGAATTACCCGTGCAAACAATACACAAAATTCCTTGTGGTTCACCAAAGAAAATGTGGGAACGTCACTACGGAAATGTAAATGATGTTTTCGTGTGACATTTGTATTATTATCCTCGTGTGTTTGTCACTTTTCTTTCTCAACGACGTATGAATATTTGTTCCTGGATATGTGATCCATCATCCAGCATTTTGGACATTGCCACCCTCCCACGTCTTTTTGTTTTTTTAAAAATATTTTTCTGTTCCGATTCGAACGAAAATTTCAAGCTGGCGTACCGTCAACTACTTTCCCACGTGAGGTCTATTTTGCTTCCAGAGTTTCTATCTTCGTTTCGTATCGAAAATGCGAGGCGTTTCGACCATTTTTAATTTCAGAATTCACGAAGAATTTGCAGCTCATTCGATCGATGTTTTTATCGACGATATTCTCAGGCTCTTTACAGATGGAAAAAATTTATTTTTGCACTCGCACGCTAAAGAGAATTTTCAGTTAATATTTCAATAGAATTAATGGAAAGTTGAAAAAAGTGATGACATTCTTTTTGCCAGATGAATTTTGCCACGAGTATCCCCACAAATTACTGCCAACGCCAGGATATTGGATCGAGTGTTCTCGACAGCAAATAACTTCGGATACGATATGGGACGAGAGCGAAAGCGATCGTGAAGTTACAGATCCGGAGCAAGGGGATGACATGCAAGAAATGCATATGATTAAGCAACGAAATGATTTCTGTCTCTTCGAGGAGAACGAGGCGGAAACCGATGAAATCCCTAGAAAAAAGACGGTCATTGAGGAACAGTGGGAGAATAATCAGGGCTTCGAACTCACCTCGGTTGAGCAAGAAACTTATGAGAAATATTTTTACGGCACTGAACATTGGAACTATTTCACAAACGACGAGGATCTTGGTCCGGTGATATTGAGCATTAAGCAACAGCCGATTAATGGGAGAGATCAGTTCAGAATTCTCGTCAGAGCCATCAGTTACACGGTTCACGGACTTATTCCTGCCAGCTGCGTTTTTGCTGATCGGTAATTAACCGTTTCTTTTTTTTTTTTTTAACCATCCCTTCCTGGAAACTTTCTTAATTTTGAAAATTCCGTTCAAGTTAATTCCAACTCTTGCTAATTAAAAAAAAAACTCAAATTTGATGAACCAGTAGGTCGAAAAAAATAACGAAAATTCATTTCGAAATGTTTTGAGAATTTTTACAAGATGATTCGGAAGCCCGGGCTCGATCGATTTATACGCTTTTTATTGAAGTAATTTTTAAGATAACAGCCCCACCATACGAGTCACCTTGAACAGTTTACTGTTCGGTCAATGTTTGAGAACTTGGATCCAACTTGCGGAATAATCTAATACCGTTGGCCTTATAAGACCGAAAAAATATATAAACTTTTGGGAAAACGTGCAATACACAGTTTATACTTTCCATTGACGTATCTCCAAACCTAAAAGTTCGAAAATCTTTTTTTCTTCTCGAAAACTTTGTCACGTTTCTCTGTAATTAGGAGTTGGAAAAAATCAAATCCGTAGCAAAGTTTTTTGGAGTTTTTGCACGAATTATGGAATTTTCTGCAGCTCTCCATAAACCCCATGAAATTGACTTGGCATTTTTTTTTTGCTTCGCTAATTCACATTTGCTTCATCGAATCTTGAAACCCAAGCCAATGCATTGGTAGAGGTTCGATTTTTTTTTATAAGCGTTTGCACAATTTCGTCTCACAAATTTCTGATTTTTTTTTCTGCGGGAACTAATTTTGGTTATTGTTTTTGTAGTTACAATCGGGAAGACGTAGTGCGTAGTCTAGGCAAAGAGGTCAACCTCAATCCACCATTGACTCTTGGGCAATTACCGGACACGCCCGAAGAACTATTGAAACTCGATCAGGTTTTCATTAAATCGGAGCTCAAAGTTGGTGTAATCTACGTACGAGAAGGACAATACACGGAAGAAGAAATTCTCGATAACAACGAAGGGACACCATTGTTTGAGGAATTTTTACAGATATTGGGTGATAAAGTGAGGCTCAAGGGCTTCGACAAGTACAAAGGTGGACTCGATACTGTTCACGATCTCACGGGACTGTACTCCGTTTACACCAACTGGCGAGGAATCGAAATAATGTTTCACGTCTCTACTCTATTGCCTTACGAGAAACACGATTCTCAAAAAGTAAGTCAAATACTTTTTTTTACAATTTCAACGAATGAGAAAAAATTCTTTGAACGATTCGTTATAGAAAACGAAACTCAACCCTTCGAGCTTAGAATTAATTTGGAAAAGTTTATCAAAAATTTTGTAGCTATTTTCAGAGCTCATTTAGTTTTCAAAAAAAGTGCCAATTCGATGATCGTCGTCTTCTGATAGAAAATAAATTTTGTCATGGAAAAGTTGTATTTCAAAGATTTTTTTTGGCAACGACAATTTGACTAAATATCATGAATTGAAATTTGGTTAAGAATTGATAAATGTTGTGTTAATTGATGAGCAATCGAACGGTCGATAATTAAGTTTGTTTTTTGCTATTTTGACTGTTTTCAGCTGCAAAGAAAGCGACACATCGGCAACGATATTGTGTGCGTCGTGTTTCTCGAGGCAGACAATACGAGTTTCAACCCTGCCTGCATAAAATCTCATTTTCTTCATACATTCATTCTCGTCCGAGTCAGCGCGAAAATTAAAAGAAAAGTGACAAGATACGAGATTTCTGTAGTGACCAGAGACGAAGTGGGTGCCTACAAACCGTACTTGTGGGAACAGAGTGTCTTCGAAAAAGGTAAAACAAGAATCCATGGCTGATTTAATTTTTAAAAAATCGTTTCGAGTTAGAAAAATGAAGAAATTGATCGTTTGCCTAAAAAAATCGATAAAAATTGTTTTGAAGCTCCATAGCGAATTTTATTTCAAAGGGCCCATGTTTCGCGAGTGGATATTGACGAAAATCGTCAATGGGGAACGTGCTAGTTATTCGGCGCCGAAATTTGCGAGGATGCAGGAAAGAACGAGGTGCCAAATGCTCGAGGACATTGTCGCTAATTTGGCCAATCACGCAGAAACTGGACAAATTCCAAAACCTTATAGGTAACACTCACAGTTCAGAAATACTTGAAAATTTTTCATATTTTGATGAAATTGCAGTGGCCAATCAATTTTTTCGAACGATACAATGATTGTTTAATTTTTTTTTCTTTACTCCAACAAGACGAGGGTCCTGGAGACCCATAGGGCACATGAGGCCGTCGTCTCCTCTCCTCGATTCCGTGAGAGATCAGTTCGAGGATTACGATCAACTTTCCAAAGATTTCACCGGAGTCTTTCTCAACAATTCCGAAAACATTGAAGCCCACGCGAGTCTCTTTGACGTCTCGTTTTTGGTGCCGGGGCAACAGAAACAAAAAGTTCGATTCATCGGTGTCAGAGCCATCCTGGGAGTTAGGAGCAGGTAAATACCGAATCCCTAAACTTTCTCAACCCTTACAAAATTCTATGAAGAGTCCCAATCCCCCAAATTGGCCTGGGACAACATTTCATTTTCCTCTTAATCGAGTCACGTCTATCGAGCAAAAAATATAATAATAAAAAAATGAGGCGAGCAAGAAAACTGAACGTAATGTCCCAATGAAATGTCTTCAACGGAAAAGTATCGCGAAAAAGTATCGCAACACTTTGTTTAGAAAATGTCATAACAAAATCCAAATAAATCAAATCACAATGAAGATTTTCTGCTTTTAAAGTGCTGATAATTAAGTTTTCGAATTTTCGATCGTTCGATGTGAAAAGGAATGAAATAATTCCAATGAAATTTGCAGGGTGTTCCAGGAGATGCTGTACGGGATACAAACAGGTTTTGGAAGTCCTCAAGTTCCGGTCGCCGATTTATTAGCGAGACCTGCACCGACCCTTCTAAGTCCACAAAGACCAAAGAGTTCGAATTTCCTACAAGTTCCTGAAGTCGAGAGTCCTAGGTACGTCATCCAGTGTAGTTTTTTTTTTTTCAATTTCAAGCAAAAATACAAAAGAAAAAAAACATGAGGTACGAGCTTCTAATGGAAAAGAAAATGGCGTTTAATTGGCGATCGAGCAAAGTAATCTCTGTGTGAAAATTGGTGAGAGGAAAAAATGATTCTTGTCAATGTCGAATGAATACCGATCATTATTGGATTCAGTATTTTTAAATATTTGTTGTAAGTGTTTTTTTTTTCACGGCACATCCATGGTTCCTATCCTCAGGGCACTGCATGATACTTTCGATTTTATTCTACAATTTCTATCAATTTTTTTTTTTTCAAAATCTTGGTTTTCTTTTTATAAAAAATATTT
The DNA here is from genome assembly GCA_963921915.1 of Hyposoter dolosus. Lineage (NCBI taxonomy): Eukaryota > Metazoa > Arthropoda > Insecta > Hymenoptera > Ichneumonidae > Hyposoter > Hyposoter dolosus. Next base: position 7,143,402 of record OY998133.1, read on the forward strand.
TTCAATAAATTTTCGACTCAGAGGTGAATCGAGTCATTTTTCAATTCCTCGCTGTCACAGCATGTTGAATTTTTTTCTTATACTGCAATTTTTTCACACGATTTACACGAAAATGCAATTATTTTTGGCAAGATGGCTGTTTTTTTTTTGTTTTATTCGTGAATAAATTTTGATTGTCATGAAAAGTGCAAGTTTTGTAATAAATTGTGAAATATTCTTATGCAACTTCGTGTTTTTTTATGCATTTTTTTTCGTACGCCTTGAAAACTTTTATTATATTTCAATGTTTGACTCTTTTTTGCGGTCGATTTTTCTACTTTTTCTCCTCGACGAATACTCGCTCCCGAAAACCCATTCGAGAGACCTCTGTTTCATTCCTGCCTGACAAAACGTCCTCTGATTGAAAAAAAAAAATGAAGAAAAAAATGTCGTTCCTCCATTACCCGAGGTGCCCACCCTACCGTTTCTGTGAGATACTGGCTCTCATGTGTTTAGGCCCAAAAGTGTGCCCTCGTCGCCAATGGTGAAACGTGCTTTCTCGAGGCTGGGAACGATCACAGCCGGTTGGGGACGAAGCATCAGAAAACATGGAAGTACTTTGCACAGTGACGATAGAAAACGTTGGGTCAGTTCTCAAGATTGCAGCAGTAAGTTCATCATTAAATAAAAAAAATTCCACGGTTTCTTTGCGTTAAAAAATTAAATTTTAATCCACAAAAAAAAAAGTTTGTTATTTTTTCAAACTTGAACGGGAATTTACAGCAGAGGACTCCTGTCCATCAATTTTGATCTTTCCCCATTAAGCATTTTTTTATTCTGAGTATAAATAATTCGTGAATTCGTAAAGGTTCGGATTTTTCAATTCAACGAGTTCGAGAAGAAACTTTCCATCATATTTACCAAACGAAAATTGGTTGAGTGCAAACACAATAGTGTGAAAACTTTTTGTTTGTGTCTAGATAAAGACTCGAAAGAGAAGGAGAAAGCAAATCAATCGTTGGCCGTGCCGAGACTAAGCGTTTGCGCTGATGCTCAAAAAATCGATCGCGCCAAACTCGACCAAACTGAGGTAAATATAAGAGCCCACGAAGAGCCAAGAAGAAAAAAAATGTCAACTTGAACCACGAGCAACAATACTCCAAGTTGGCATTAGATTTCGAATTAGCGATTTTTTATTTTTATTATAATTATAATTATTACTGTCGTAATTTTGATTTTTTATGATTTTTTTTTCAGTTCGACATAATAGAGTTCGATCCGGAAACCTTCAGAATTTTATTGGACTATTTGCACACTGGATCGTGTCCATTGACCTGCAGCAATATTCCGGGATTGATATGTGCAGCGGAGCATTACGACCTTCCGGAGTTACTTCAAGCATGTTTTCATCACGCGAAGCAATTTTTACGAATAGAAATTGTTTGCGTAATGTTGTGCGCGTTGGAAAATTATTACTGGCGTTACACATCGGCCACCGAACTCGTCAACATGATTCTCGCATTCGTAGAAACACGTGCTTATCAACTTTTCCAAAGTCCTGATTTTTTAACACTCAGCGAATCCATGGTCCAATCGATTATGTGTCGTAGTCTCGAGGTCGGCGAAATCAGAAAATTCGAAGCTATGCTCAACTGGGCGAGACATCGAATTAAAACCAAATCCTCCAAACTCGATGCCAAACAAGAATTCAAGTGCATCATGGAACGACTCAGCAGAGACCTCAAACTTTACAGCATCACACCTCAGGAGCTCATCAGAGTGAGTTGCAAAAAATTATTCACATTGAGAATTTTTTATTTTCGTATTTTTCATTTTTTTAAATAAATGAAAAACAAAAAATTCAAATATTCCAGTTAGTTCGTTCGTTCGACAAAAACGTTATTTTTCTAAGGATTACCAACAAAGAAAAAAATCCAAATAGACCTATTCAAAGATTTCCTTCAATTCAAAGTGAAATGCAAATTTTTGAATATTGTTCAAAATCACCAAGAAAAATCATGAATTTTCTAATCGAAATTTGGGCAATTCAAATTTCCGCGACGATATTTGAAATTTTCTTCGCTTTCGGAGTCGTTGAAAGTTCAAAATCGAATCATTTGATTTACAGATCGTACTGCCCTCGAAAGCGATTGAGAACGAGAGAATTCTTGAGACTCTGACCCAGCAAGCGAACACAGGAATATACAGAAACGTCGACTCATATCTGGAGGACTATAGGAAAAGGATACAGAATCAAGAGAGTTTCGACTTCACGTAAGAGTCTCTCAATCATGAAGAAAATAGTAATTTCCTCATCAGAGTTATTTGCGAAGAAAAACGGGCAACATCGGGGGCAAAGATTTGAAAATTATTGTGTGCATCGTGTGTCGGATGTGAGCATGAAGGAAACGAAAAAATTATGAAAGAGTCTCGAAATATTAGTTGAGGCATCGATCGATTAAGGAAAAAAGCGCTGGCGCTTGGAAAACTGTTCAGTAATCTTACGAGTCCTGATACGACGATTTATATGAAAAAATCAGCACCACGAAAAAAATGCATGAATCCACGTACGTTTCCAAAAACAAGAATTCTGTAACGGTTCGAGCGACAAAAAACAAGTTTCCCCTAAAATCATTGTGATCAAAGGAACATCAGTAATGGGAATATCGTCAACGTGATTACTTTCCAATAAAAATATCCAAAGCCAAATTTTTCAAAAAGATTTTCAAAAAAAAAAAAAACTCAATGAAAAAGATTCAGAATCATGTAAAAATTAACGAAACGAATTTTGTCAATTTCGACTCGTCCATCTGCGTATTTTGAGAATTTCAACCTAAAGCTCTAAGAAATGTGGTACAAAGATTTGGAAGCGTGTTAGAAATTGAAAAAAGTCGTGAACCGTATTTCAACGTCACGTAACATCAGCTTTTTGTCGGAAATGAATGTCTTTGGATAACAAAAACAAATATGTCGCCTAGACCGTTAGAGAAGCTTTGCAATATTGCAATAGCCATTTTATCATTCCAAGGGCGACGAGGGGGACGTAATGTAACGTGTGTTGGTGTGTAAACAGATAAATTGCAATTACATTGAAGGAAAGTTGCGGACAATGCACTTTGGTGTAAATATAGATATACGACGATGAAGCAAACGCTGGTTGTTTGCTGACCTCGTTGTCGATGTTATCCCGTGGGTTCGTTGTCACCTTAATCTCTAGCGAAAACGAGGTCGAACCCAGCCCTCCGAGCCTGTAAACTCTCCTGTATTCTCTACACACATATATATGTATATAACCCTTTAAAAACGGTACGACGACGTGTGCGTGTGGTGCTCCAATATCAACAGCGACAACCGTTAATTACTATTACGTGGACTCGCCCCGGAGCTCGTTCGTTAAGTTAACAAATATTTACACAGGAGACCTCGTGACATTGTGTGTGACTGGCCGTTATAAGGGACTCAGCACGTAGACACACGTGCTGTTAGAGGATGTTCCATGTTTTGGTTCTCTTTATATTTTTACCTTCAACCGAAAGAGGGTAATTGATTGCGAATATTTTTTTTTCTCGTATAATTTCGTGATTTATTGACCCGACAAATAGTCAAATGCGACTTTAAGGACACCCCGAATATTCGATACAGAACGTCCTCCACGTGGAGCCGGAAATTAGTTCAGTTTGAAGGAAATTGCAAAAGAGGAAAAAATCCTTGAGAAAAATGTTGAATAAAGAAAGTCAGAAACTTAACTTATCGATTATAATCGGACTAGAAAGCGTTTCCATTAGAATATCAAACATTTTCTGTGGCACACAGAAAGCGGGACGAGCAAATTATCAAAGGGCTTTCGCCTCTTTCCGAGTCTGTCGAAAACTTTGGTCTTTGCGAAACTTAAACATTGAAAATAACGAGTTATCTGTACGAAGAAAATTATATGTATATATCGAAAAGAATTAATGTATATATCTGTACACGCACAGGCATGCATGCAGAAGGCAAAATAAAAGTTGGTTGTAAAAGTGAAAGAACGAACCAACAGTTTCGAAATGTTCGAACGAGAAAAAAAGCTCAATCGCTTAACCGAAAGCCGCAAATGAAATAGAATTCTAATAAAGATTATGAGAAGAGAAAAGGCGAAGAAAAAGTGGATTTTTCCTGCTCGTTAACGAGTTCCGGAATCGTCTAAGAATTCGCGTGTCAAAAGGAGGAAAATATATGAAGAAAGAGAAAGTAAGCATCGCGCAAAAGCTGAACATGACAATCTGTACTATACAACAACAAAAAATTTCTAATAGTATGAAAAAGGAAGAAGAATTGAGTAGGCCCAAGTATTTGGACATTTTATTCCGTCTAGGCTTCAGTTTTAGAGAAAAAAAAACACAAAGCCAAGACGATTTTAAAGATTGATAACACGCAATGAAATTTACCGATGTAACGATTGTAGATAAATATATACAAAAGTATAAATATTAATACACATAACATATATATATTGATAATAAAAATCGTATGGCATTGATATTGAATATGTGGCAAACAAAAAAAAAAGAGAAAAAGAATACCGAAGCTGGTGAAAAATGTAATATTCGAAATCTGTTCTGTTTTCTATCGTAGATTTTGTATCTTCAATACTCTAAGGCAGAGATTCTAAAAAGGAAATAAAAACAAAGTGAGCGAGAAAAAAAAAGAACGAGAGAAAGTGAGCGTCCCATAGAAAGAGGATGAAGAAGAAAGAATAACCAAAAAGGTGAAAAAGAAAGTTTTCGATGACGATTAAATTCTCAAGTTAAAACGAACCGAACGGACGAGACACTGAAAAAAAAAATGTCGAGTAAAGATCAAACATATCGAGATCGCGAGATGGAGTGAGAAACTGAATTTCTCATCGTCGTAAAAAAAAGAAAATTGAAAGGACCGTGAGAAAGATTTTAGGGAGGAAAGTACTATAAGAATCGTGTTAATGGCCCGAACGTGACTGAAGAGATTTCAAAAAGTTCGATGTCCCATTGTACATTTTCTAGAGGGAGCCCGCGTTAAAAAAAAAATAAACTAAAAATATTTATATACACGGAAATTATTCGTGAAGACGTTCACGACCATTGATGATAAAAAAAAAAAATCATTCCTCGGCATATCCTGAGTCGTAATTCGGTTATTATCAAAACTTCCGTTCGAATTCGACGAGCGTCGGTTCTGAACATTTTTGTTCGAAGCTTGACAATGGGAAACTCTCAAACACATGGAAAAATGTGGAATATTTTGTACGTGAATTCGTTTTACGTCCATTTAACGATAACAATAATAATTCTCAAACGCATATTCATTGAAACCGATCATATAAATATAGAAAGAGAAATAAATAAACAAATATATATATATATACATAAATAATACTATTATGTTGTTACACGTGAATTAAATTATATACATATATATATATATATATATATATTAACGAGGCATGAAGAGGAAGCGAGAAAGCTGTGCAAAACCTCAAAAGAAAAGAAAAAAGAAAAAAAAACATTACCTGATTCCCCAACTGTGACGATGAATGGACAAAACTGTTAAGTGTCTTATTGTTCAGGCATGTCGCTGGACTGCAATTAATTTTTCGCATATTCTCACTACGATGAAAAATACATCAACGCTCGCCAGATACAGCGTTCCATAAAGTGACGTAAGCAGCAACTTTTCGCGACGTTTTGCATTCAGTTCGAAATACTTAGAACGAAAAATAGAGGGAAAAAAAAATTGAAACTTTTGGAAACACGAGAGTCGAGGCTGCAAAAAAAAAAAATTTTCCTCCTCTAAAAATTATCGGAGAATCATAATCGTCCTTGGAACCTGTTTGGTACAGTGTCACTGCTCCCCGATATTTTGAAACTTGTTCAAAAAGCCTTTCGAAATGTTTGATAGTTTTTTGTGTCCGGTGCTCAATTAGTTCACATGAAAAAATCGACTTTTCACACCCAAGCATTTCAATGGTTCCATCGTCAATCAAGAAGTATGACAATGTCTTCGATACATTAGAAAAATAAAGCTTGAGCAATATTGAGCAAATTGCTGTAGCAATTTACGTTTTTTTTCGCCCAATCAAATCGGACGTTTCCGCGCTGTATCGAGTTTGAAAAAAAATGAATAATTTTTTGAATAGTTTGAAACATTAAAATCTTTGTTATGATATTTTGTCCAGCCACATTGCCGCCTACTGTTCAACCGTGAGTGTACTATATATTATACATCAACTGTAACGAGATGAAGCGATGAAGAAAAAAAAAAACGGTTCGAATCGATCGCCATCTACTTCGTACGATAAGCTACGAAATTTCTACTTCCCCATCGAAATCTCCGCTACGAAGAAAAATCTTTCGTTCGCGTAAAATAATAACGATAATAAACTAACAATAGTAATAATAATCGAAGAAAAAATATAGTAATAACAATGAAATAATAATAGCGATACCATTAAAGTTAATAATAATAATAATAATAATTTTAATATGTATATGGATATATAACCGGCAATGCGGTGCAGTGCACTAAACACTCTCGTATGAAAACTGTGAAAAAGAATTGAAAGAAAAAAAATAACAAGAGCGACGCCCGAAAACGATATTTATATGGCGTTCACTTCAGAAAGTGTTTATTTCAACAGGTCCAGACAAGTCACACATTTTTTCATAAAAGACAAAAGTAAAAATTCACTTCTCGACGCGGATCTGCTTAAAATGATTTTTATTTTTTCATTTCAATCGAATTTCGATGAGTTTTTGTATGGAGCGCAATTTTTATGCTTTTCATAAAATGCGTGTAGGTGTCTTGTTTCTTTTTCTCTTCCAAAAAGCTTCTCCACCAGAAATCACTCCATCCCCGACTGTCGCGACCGTAGACAAAAAAAAAGGACGCTAAGACGCAGCAGGGCGATCAAGATATCGCGTAAGACGTGTATTCACCAGTGCAAACACTTGAATTTTCATCGTTGTTGGTTGTTATTTATTGTTGTTGCTCGGATATAACTTCGCTACGTTTATATTTGTTATTATTATCAATCTCTTACGATTAGACACGAGAAAAAGAGTTTTTTCACTTCCCGATTGTATCTTGTATATTCACGAGATAAATAACGACGAGACTATAGTAAATATGGGGATATATATTTATATATGGTCATCTTTACTATAGTAAATATATATTGAAAAGCTAACCTGCTCGATGTGCTATCATTGCGATTATTTTAACTCGTAAGTCCATGTTGATTGATGATTCGAGGTAAAACGTTAGGGTGAATCAAGAAGTAACGTCACAAAAATGTGCGAGTGGCAAAAAATGTTGAAAAAGTTGGGAAATTTATTTTGCAATCGACCCTAATAACTGTATGTGCAACGGTATCGCAGCTCCACATTTCTATATCGTGTACACGTAATTTTGAGGAAAAAAAAACTTGGTGCATTTAAAAAAAAACTACAAAACACTCTTTGTTCTCTTTCGCCTTTGTCAAGGACACGCGCCACATGAGACTTATCCTCGAACCGTACCCACGCGCTGTATCGCATCAATGGCATCGACGCTCCTAACGAAATACGCGAGAATCACAACAACATAAATAACGACGTTGCGTTTAATTAGTATAATTATATATATTAAGAGAAAGATAAACAAAAAATGAAAAATTTATTGTATATGAAGCTACTGTGATGTTACTGTTGAATATAAAAAAAACACACAAAGAAATATATATAAATATATATCTATATGAGTATATGTATTCACGAACTTTGTAGCGCCGAATTCCATCATCACCTTTCTCTGCTGATGCTTCCAACGTTGGGACCTTTTGGGGGTTATTCGCACGAGGTAAACATCGATTGTCGTTTCTTTTTTGTCGATTTTTTCAATGGGGTCTAACTCAGTGGAGGTCACAACGGCCGACAGTAGATGACTCCCGTGAGCTAGTCAGTAAGCCTGTCTATTCCAACGAATACCGGCAGTCGGTATACCCGAAATCATGCGGCATATTTTTTTACCTCATAGCAGTAAAACAAGTCCCTCAAGTGGTCATAGTAATAATTTCTTCTCCCCTGGGAACTGATTTTTAAAATTTGTTTGTGAAAGAATCGTACACGCACTAAACAATTGCATAAAACTCCACGTACCAACAACTGGTCCCAGGGGGTAATTTCAAAGAATGCGTTTTTTTGAAAAACGTAAATTTGCAATTGAAGATAATGAATTCAGACCCCTGTGTGGCGCGAGGGGCAGGGGGGGGGGCGACTCATGTTTCAATGAATCTCAATCACAATTATGTAAATTCATGAAGTTGAAACTCGATTGTAAGGCTCATTTTATTTATTAATTAGTCGTTCACCGTAATAATTAAATTTCGAGCAATCATCCGATTTATCGTTCGCCAACTTTCCATTTTGTTTTTTTTTGCGAATTATTTGCGAACGCACTGTCGTCGCCCATTTGTTGAGTTTTGAGTTTCTTCTTTATATTAAAAAACAACTTGAGGATTTCCAACAAGGAAGGATTATTATAATGACAATTTGTTACGTTATAAAATCACATTTATTTACAATTCTACTAAGTTAGTGGAGTTTTTCTGTACAAATCGTTCACCTCGAAACCGTACACGTATGCGTGATTGAAGAAAAACCATGAGCAATTAACGTAACGAGTATTAGAATAGAAAGAAAACAAAATAAGGTTTTGGTTAAAATGTCACTTGGTTAAAATGTTTTAACCATTTTCATGTCAAATTGTTTATACGCATTTGTCTGAATTTTGGAAATGATTTTTTTTCATAATAAGACACTCGAACTCTTCCATTCAATTTCCATTTATGAATCATTCGCTCTGTGTTACTTTCTTTCTTCGTACCTGTTGGACTAGGCGATCTCGATGGAATCCATTTTTTTTTTTTAGGATTTCGTCAAAAATTAGATCGCTCCATTAATTTTGGTTGAATCATACATTTTCATTATAACTCTAATCAATATTGATTTTCTAATTATTATTATTATTTTATGACGATAAAAGTCCGAAGGACTTGTTCCTCACGACATACGGTTTGGTTTTTCAGTATTTCATGTTTTTTCTTCGTGTGTGTGTGTGTTTTTTTTACATTATTTTTGTTCTTTTCGCTTGTTTGTTTTTTTTTTCTTTTTGTTTTTAATCTTTTAAACTCGACAACTTCCCCAAACGCGAATGTATTTATGTACAATTTTGTGCACCGTTCAAGAACCCTTAGTCACTTTCAACTTTTCTGAAAAGAATTCTCAACCGATCGTCCGTCACAGATTCGTATCGTCCCAACGATGTAACAGTTTCTTTTCTTTTTATTCTCAATTTTATTTTGCGAGTTTTTTTTTTTGCTCGTTCAATTGTTCAACAGAGCCCGACTTTTCACCATTTCGCTCGGACACTCCAATCTTTCGGCGTCCAGTGCAAACACTTCGGATCTATCCTTATTGATCTTTTCTCCATCGCTGCTGCGTGCTGCTCAATTATTTCCCTTTAAACACACGATTCATATTTTTTTAAATTGCTTGAGTACATTGTAATGGTTCAAATAATTTTGGCCAATAATTCTGTTGATATGAGTCAATTCGTGTAATAAAATTTGAAGATAATAGAAGGAAAAGCTGGCGTAACGCGGAACATTTAAAAAGTCAGTTCGGACGAACTGTTTTACAAAGATTAACATTTTTCTCGGAAAATCGCGATATTTTTTGGAAATTTCTTGTGCATAGTTTGGAATTGAATGGTGTCAAGGAAAAAAGTTATTTTGAGTTTGAAAAATTGATAAAATCGTTTCTTTCGACTGAATTTTCTTTACGGCGAATATTATTTATCAAGTTGTTGCAGAATAAATGTCAGAATTACATGGAATGTTTACGATTTTCAGGGATGAAAATGAAATTGGAAAATTGTTCTATTTACCTATTTAGCGTAACGATGTACTGTCCCTTGTAGTAGTTAATGAGATTGAGATTTTGGAGAGTCGATATGACGTCTTCTTTCTTGATGGACGTTAATTCGCAAATCTCATTGATTGTGATTTGTGCCTTTTCATTGTCGACGAGAGGTTTAACGGTTAATAAGATATCGAGTATGGTGTGAGCCCAATAGCTTCGATAAGACAGAAGGCCAAGATCTGACAAGGGTTTTTCAGGAGATCCAGTTTTGCCTTCGAACTTTGATAATTCGTAGGAAAATTCGATGAGCAATTTGCCATATCCTCTTCGTTGATACGGCGGTAACGTTAAGATACATGCGACGTTATAATCCTCGGTGGATTCTTTTTCCTTGGAGAAGTAACCGACTATGTGAAAGCCTCGGCTGTCGAAATCCGTCATGACGTAAAATAAAAATGGATCGGTATCGTAATCCAGGGTTTTATGATCAAGAAACAATTTGGCTACTAGGCACAGATTTTGAGCATAGTTTTTGTTCTTACGTCCGTCAATCTCAAAAAATGAGATTGGACCCTTACGATATATTTCGTTGCCCGGTGGATGTCGCAAATTACACTTTGCCAAATGTCTTTCCAGGCACTTTCGACTCTTTCGATATTTCAAACAAAACTCACATATGTAAATACACGAAAGGTTCACCATTTCTTGAGGGTACGGACTGAAGTACCACGGCTTTATTCTGTGCCTACCGAGTTCTATTAATTCGATATTTTTCATCCTCGTCACTACGTCGTCGTGACCATGGTGCGCCACCATCGAGCCTTGTGACGGTCTTGGTCCAGCAACCGGAGGAGGCACCACCGGCGGCGGCGCTTCTTGAGAATCTTCGTTCTCTAAAAACGTTGCTTTTCTCTTTCGAGCCATTTTCTTTTGCAACGCAGCTTGAAAAACCGCTGTGCCGTTCAACGGCTCGCTGTTTAGACTGCTCGGACTCGGCGGTCTGCTCGGCGCTTGTTTCTTCGGTGTTGCCGCCCCCGTACCTGGCGTCGTACCATCTTTTCTCGGATACTGCACTTTTCTCGTGTCCAAACATGTTTCCGCTACCCATTCGTCTAATCGTTTATTAACTGCGAAAAACCAAATTTACATGAGATCGCAAATCAGCAAGGTCTAATTTTTCACTACTTTATCGTCGAATAACAATTTTGTCCTTAAGTATGTTATCCGTTTTTTTATTTACTCACAATCTACGTAGTGCACGTAGTAACATTTGATGCCATGGACATCCTTGACGCTGATTATTTCAGCGAGAGCTGAAAAATATAAGATTTTTTATTGGCATTCCAATTGACTGCAATGGGACAGAGAACGGAGAGGTAAAAAACCTGTAAACGCACAAAGATGAATCGCGGGTGTCGAAGATCAATAACCAGTTGATGAATAACGATAAAAAAGTTAATCGTTCGTTTTTCAAAGAGTATAAAGACTATGGGGTTCGTAGTGAAATAATTCGATCAATGTTTGCATGAATGTTTGAAAAATTTCGCAGTTTATCTGAACATAACCTAAAAATGTGTGGGAAGGAAGTTTTTCGCACTTTAAGGACGAATTTATTTGAGAAAAATGAACGGATATTACGTGAAGTAGTAAAAAACATTGTTTGGATGGAAAGTAATGGATGAAAAAAGTGAGACGAGGGCATGTTTTATGAACAATCGGTGTAAATCGTGTCTCGCGTCAGTGTCAAAAAAATGTTTACACGCGCGACTGTTTCTGTACACTCTGTTTCCGAATTTTGTTTGCCTAATATTTCGAACACGAGAATGTTGGGAGTTGTGGGATGGAGATTGTTCGAAGTGGCGGAAATGACTGTTTTATTGTTTAATTTGTTGTACTTACGCCAATCTTCGGTGCCGTGCATTCTAACCGGCAAGCGACAACCTTCCACAAGCGAATTCTGAAAGTGAGGTTAGAATGATGTAGAATTCGAAATTTCGAATATCGCCGCATTATTCAACGGCCTTGTTCGAGGCTTTAAACGATTGACTAATTAACCAAAATTACCACTGAATCGCATATTGCCTCTCGCTCGTCGTGTTCCTCGATCATTTCAGTCAAAATTCTTACAATTATTTTCAATCCCCTTCAGCACAAGGATTGTTTTGAAGCGCTCGAAGCACTGACGCGACAGCGCCAGTGACACAGGCACGGCGCGCCAGCTAACTAAATTTTAAAACTTCTTCCGATCCTCGGCGCTTCGACCATCGACTTTCGAGTTTCGATATTCATTGCAGCAGCAGACGCGCACGGTGGCGGCGGCGGCGGCTGCGTTTATTGACAGGCTTCTCGTTCGTCGGCAATCGTCGGTCGAAGACCCGGGACTTATTAACAACAAAAAACAATTTCCGAACTTTGTAGTTTATCAAAATCGATCAATGTTGCGTACAAGATGGGAATTCTTTCTTTTCCCGTGCAGATGAGTTTCAGGCTCGGCAATTCATCGTTCAACATAACCTTGGAGAAGGTAATTCAAGTCACCGCGAAGAAATCGGCCACGACGCTTCCCCTGCTTTGGTGAGCTGCTCCCCCCGTTTATTTTGTTTTTATCTACCTATTCATTCGATAGAAACCATAGAATATTTATACTTCATCCTTTATCCCAAAATCGATGAAATATTGGCAGTGTATTGACAGATACAATTGAAAAGTTATCGTGAAATAGGAAACATGAATCGATTCGAAAAACGAACGCCACAAATGTTTACGAAAATTAATCTTCACATATTTGCATTTCCCCTACGCAGTGACGTCTTTTCTCGAGCACGTAATGCACGAATAGCTCAAGGTTTTCTTCCGTTATAACGAAAGCGAACGACGCATAGTAGATTCCCATTTTGTTAAGGTTTCGTTATGAAAACTCCATGTAATCGAAAGACTTTGGAGAAATGTAGAAAAGACTTGTTTTTTTTGTTTGGAAAAATATCAAACGCGCTGTACTCGCGTCAAATCGTTTTTATGGTACGTCCCATCTCCATAGTGTTTGTGTTTCAAAACTAAAACAATAATAATAACAATAAGGACTAATTTTCGATGTTTTGTAAGCCCGGACTCGTATACGTCCCTGAACGCATGTATTTCGCGGAGTATACGTTGGATCTCACCGGGGCTCGTAAATATGTACATCGCTCAGGCACATAAGTGTACTCACGTTCACTGGCAAAGCACATAAGGGTTTATTCGTGCTCGTGCGAGCAAAATCGAGCGACCCTTGTTTACAGGGCGTGGCCAAAGTCCACCAATCCCAGTACAAAGGAACCCCGAAACTGTTTCCCCCGAATCGAAAGGCGTTTGAAGGTCGTCAACGATTCCTAGAAAAAAACTGATGCTATCAAAACACGACAAAATATCGCCTAATACAAATGAACCTGAGATTCTCCGAATTGACGAAAAATCTTTTTTTCATTCTTCTTCGTTTACGAATAGCGTGCTTTTAAAAATAAATTCGTGATAAGTTCGATTCATGGCCATGATTTTTGTTTTTTACCTTAAAATTTCAATGCCAATATTCCTGGGATTTCGAATTTCTCATATTTTTTCGAATTCATCGTAAATAGTTGCTTCGCACTGGTCAAAAGAATTATAAACTTTCGCTATTGAAATACTCCGTAACTGAGTAATTTTAAAAACATCACTACGACGGAAACGAGTCGAGTGATTCGTTGTGAATTTCAAATACTATTCCCGAAATAACGTGAGAATTGGTTAGTGAGTTATTATTCCCTAGTTAATCAAAAAGTTAAGCAATTTCTATAGAAAACCATCAAACAGTAGCTCCAAATCAATCCTCCTTGACAACCCTTTCTATTCCCACTCTCAGGCACGGACTACGTACACATTCAATCTCCAGTCGGTATCGTTTGTTCCGATGAATCAAAGTTCCGAGAAAGAGGACGTGATTTTTCGAATCAACAATGAGGAAATTAGCGCTCTCGTTTCTTTCACATCCAAATAATTCTTTCGATGTTGAAGGATTTTTCGAGGGTACTAGAATTATGTAAATAAGCTATGAACGCGTCTTGAAGACGTTTCTTTTAAATTGGCTGGTGCCAAAAGTCGCTACTGCGAGTTTCTTCGTACTTATGAATTTGTGAAAGGAGGAACGGTGCGTGAGTTTAATGGACTCGCATAGTGTTTTTTCGCGCTCACTCATGTCCATCTGGATAGAGCGATAAAAATATATATACATATGTATTTTTCTCTCGCTCGACATTAAGAATCCCACAAGATCTGCAAGCCACGTTTACCCCTTCTATTTTGCACGTTTAGAACCGAGTTGGGAGCATCGTTATATATGTCACTCCCTCGACATATTACACCGCGAAAAGCCCCGCATACCTCAGCATCTCTCTCTCTCTCTCTCTCTCTCTCTCTCTCTCTCTCTCTCTCTCTCTCGCTCTTTCTCGTGTCCTCTTCCGGTTGAGTTCCTGAGGGGGAGGGAAAAGCTTGATGCTTTCTCTCCAATCTCCACCCTTTCCAGAGTCATAGAGGCGCTATCCCCTCGTACAAACCCCTTATCTAACGTCCATACATATATGTAAGTAAAGTATATATCGTATGTATATAATATGTGTGTACATATGTATGTATGATATAAACCTGTACAGCACCCATTATGTCTAGAGTATCCTGCTGGTGTACTAAAATCATTAGAGACACGTGTGCCTCCCAACGCGCAGAATCCCTACTCCTCTCTTCGGCCCATTAGAATGCTTAGATAGCCCTCCTCCTTCTCACCCTCTCATCCGTACCGTTCAACCCTAGGAAATCAATATCGAAACTACCTCTGTCCTAACCTCTGTATCGGTACATGCGATTTCTATGCTCTTTCGCACTCTCGCTAGATTTTTACTCTTTTTAAACATTTTTTTTTTTTTTTTTTTTTTTTTTTTTTTTTTTTAGGAAAAAAAACGTTTTTCATTTAATTTCCGCTGAATAACTTTGATGACTGGGTCGTCCTCAAGAAAAAAAACGAAGATCGTGATGTTTTATTAAAGGTCGTTGTCGCATAGGTCGAAAATTCCAGGCTAATGAGAAGATTGGGCTCGTTTTTGGTTCGTTGCGAGATTCACTTTCGAAACGACAGATTTTAGGAGTTTGGGATTAATGTGACTCGGTCGATGGGAAATGGAATGGAAATACGGATTTTTCTTCATCGGCATTTTGCGGCTAAACGTTGCAGCGTTTTGCGGTCGTGTTTTTTTTTTTGTTTCTTGGAAATTCTTCAAGAATCAACACGTGTCCTTTCTCGTATTTCTTCACATTATAAAAATATTTGAAATATTTGGAGCGATCGAAAAAAAAAAAATCTGGTTTTTTTTTTCTTTTTGTGCGATTTTGTTTATTTTATCGATCTCGATTATTTATCTATTCGTGTTACGTGTGGAGGGAAAATAAAGAATTATAGAATGAATCTGAACGGGAAATTTTGCTTCATCGGGATAAGCTCCATTTTCGCAATCTTTATCAGCCTCCAGCACATTGCGCCCCCTCACGATAAGAGAGAAAAAAAACACGCTGCGGTCTATACACCCGAAACATTGGTCTCAAAGGAAAAACGTTTTTCCCGCGCCCTGCTTTCCAGCTGCTTAAAATTCATAAGCCGCTCTGTTTACTTACTAAAGATACGCGCGGTGCGCGTCGAGCGAAAGACACGATCTTTTTTTTTCTCCTTTTCCTCCAGCTCTTTTTTCATTCCCTCCGTATCTTCACGGCTGTTGTTCTCGGGACACCTCATCGTTTCTCTCGATGTCTCTCATCCTCATATTTGACTCTCGTTTCTTCTCTTTCACTTTTCCATACTTTCCCTCCACCCCCTCAACCGAAAGCACTCTTGCACTCTCTTTTCCTCTCACCCAGCCAGCAAGGTCGAGAGAGATCGTGCTTTATCATGAAAAATAAAATAATTGCTTACACTTTTACTTCTCACTCTCGCAGATAACCGATTAGGTCGACATGGTCGTACATCTTGGCTCATTAATATTCGTTCTCCAATTTCTCATCGATGTTTTTTTCGAATCTATCTGCTCGTGGAATTTTCGATCAATCACGAAATTTCTATCGACCATTTCTCGACTTCGTACCTTTTGCTTTTTCGTGACTTTTCGAAATACGATTACAAGACAAAATTGTGGTTTTTACGTTCCAATTCCTTGCCCTTGCCGTGAAAGTTTCTTCGTAAATAAAAAGAAACAAAAATGTACGGGTCGAAAAATAATTTTCACACATTCCCCAAATGGTGGAAATGTGGAAAATCGCGAGTTTGAAAAATTCTGTTAAGGCTCTTCGACGCTCGATAGATTATTTAAACATCCACCGTGGTTTTCGAAGCGCTTATTGAATTTTATAATTTCCGTTGGATGTTAAAAAAAGTCTGAGGTCAAATGTCAAGAATTCTGTCCAAGAACCGGCTGCTCATGTATAGGCACATAAATGTATGTGCACTTAATGTATTCCGGCCAATTCGGCACCTGTATTTATCCACAAAGCCTTGGTAAAAGGAACCTCGAAGGAGAAAGGAAGAGAAAGACAGAAAAGGAGGAAAGTACTGTGCGGTACCTACTATTAACTCATTAGGCGAAGTTGTTCGTATTATCACATTCTCTTTGAGAGAGAACCCCCGGGACTAGTCGGATAAGAGAAGAAGTCTTGTCGGATGAGGGATGCTTTATATATGTGCAAGTTTATACCTCGAGGCTGGGCTGTCGGTGCTGTTTCATCTGCCACCAACATCTTTTCCACTTCGTACATATACGCGCATCTATAGAAACCAAGCCTCGATATATCTTGCCTCGAAAGTACTCACGTACTCGCTCGTATACACATCTTTGGCATACGTAAGATGCCAAAGGGAGGAAAGCTTTATTAGGCTATAGAAAAAGAGAGCGAAACGAGACACACACACCTGAGCCAACGAAAGGCACAATTTTCAGCGATTAGGATGAAAAAACTATCCTGGGACTGTCGATATAAAAAAAAGGAAACGAAACTCCTGGACTAAACTAGAAATAAATTAGGATCGTTGCTGACGGTGAGTCAAACGTGTGATTACGGAATTTGCCTACAGAGCGGACGCGCTTAGATCGCAATTACTGTTCGGATGAGATTTCATTGGTTGTGAGACTTTTCCAATTGAGGACGTTGTATGCAAAATTTCCTATCGATAGAATTCCTTTAAATTTTCACCACCCAAAGAGAATAGTGATATCTAATAGCTCGCGCAATTTTAGGAGGTTCCACCATGTAGAAGTCGAGATATTTATTTATAAAAATCACAATTTTCGGTAGTTTCTCATAAGACCGTGTATTAAAAGTTGCAATTTTCAACATTAAATATTTCCATTTCTAATTGGTAAAGCCTCTTAAAACTTTGCATACATTTTTATGTAACATCGAAGAAGCTTTATTTAGTTTTTCAAAAAAAACGCTCGTAAAATTTTTTCGAAATTTTGTTTATTATATAAAAAATGCAGATTTCCTCGGACCATCTTGGATTTAGAGTGCGTTGTTCTTTAGTCAAGTTGTAGCAACTTTTTCTAATGAACTCAGGCTCGCGAACCATTTTGCAGCTAATAATAATTGAAAACAAAAATTTTAATTCGATTGTCACCATCCATCGTCCATAACTGATGGAGACCCGGAGTCATTGAAGAGAATCATTGATTGATTGGTGCTCATTTCTTTAAGGCTCGACTGGAGGCCCGAGGTGTTAGCATTTGGCAACGAATAATTTATTTCTACTCGTTTGTTTCCGACTTACTGGAAGCTCGGATTTTCATTGGGCAAGCAAAACGATTGCGAGCGATTCGAAGCTTTAGCGAGTTTCTACAAAAAACTATTTGTCACGCGTTCTACCTTTTCTGATCTTATCCCGGTGATTACCAGGTTAGAGCTCGATGCTGTTGGCGAATAGGGAAGAAGGTGGTTTCGCTCAGCATGGTTCGCGACGACAGGGCATTGTTTGAATGGGGTGGATAGTGCGGGGGAGTTGGAGAACGCGAGCGCGAAGGTAGGGAACGGGTGGCAGGGGAAGAGTAGAAGGTTCAGTACACACGGACATGTATCTATTTGGGTAAAGAGGGAGAGAGGAAGAGTAACGAAAGAGATATTTCGAAGCATGTGGGATCAGGACGTTGGACGAGGAACGAAAGGATGAAGACCTGCGTCTCCCTTCAGCTTGCTCCCTCTGTGGCGAGCTTCTATTCCGTGCCTGCGAACAAGAGTACAAGACTGAGAGACTTTTATGTACATATGTATACATACGTTAAGCATACATATGAATATCTGTGTATCGTATGTGTGTGTGTATGTGTTTAGTATCAATATATACATATATGACATACACCTGACGCCCTCGACGCAGCAGCCCCTTTCGCAAAGCGTCGAGAGCAGCCATCTTGCCACAAACTTGACTCCACCAATCAGCGTCGAGGCTGTGGTCACCGCAGAGCTTCTCTCGCACCTTGTACCCTCTATATATGTCTATTTATTTATGCATATATTTGTGAGTGTGCGTGCGTGTGTGTGTTCTCAAAGCAGCATCAGCAGCCAGCTCACACACGTCTCTTCTCCATTCTCGCTCTTCTCTCTCGTGTATACGCAACCCTTAAATGCGCCCAACCCTTTAATTCTAATCAATTTAGTCGCTCGCGTTCTTGGGCCAGCCCAGAGCGAACATTCCGCAAGAAAGGAGAGTCTCTCTCACTCTCTCTCTCTCTCTCTCTCTCTCTCTCTCTCTCTCTGTGTCTTTCTCTTGTGTGTATACTTGGCTGCGTTTCTATCTTCACTATTTCTCTTGCTCTCGTGTTAAGTTGCTATACACGTTGGCTCGGAGCTAAGGGGTTGCTCTTCTCGGAAAAGCTTTTCTACAGACTCTCGCACGTCCCAATCTCTCTTTCCCTCTCGTCTTACCGCTCCCACCCTCGTAACAACCCTCGCACTCTCTCCTCCTTCCCTTCCTCTATCCTGTATGGCTTAATAATTAGCGGGGAGATTAATTGGCGAAAGTTTACGCGCACTTAATGACGCGCACGCGAACAGAAAGCCGGAGGGGCTAGGGGGGCATCGGGCAAAGTCGATTTACACCGCGCAGCAAAGGGGATCACAGATTGAATCAAAGCGAGAGCAGAAAAAATTATGGACTGTCTAATAGGGCTCTCTCCTCATCCCGGCTAAATAAACTTCTCACTCCCTCTTCTCGTAATTGCTTTAATGAATTATTTAAAGACACTAGGGTGCATCACGCGCCGCGCTAAAGCGGGCGAGCGGTTTTCTGGTAGCGCTGCAGCGCTCCTTTTATGTAGAACAACTTATCGAGATATGCGACAGCGTCTTGAAGCCAAACAATTTTAGAGCAGGTCGATAAGAATGGGCTGAAGGAGTGGAGCTCCAAGCTCCACGCGTTTCTTGAAAAAATTTTGACCCACTATTTTCGGAAAAAATAAAATGAAAGGTTTCAACCCTATGATGCCGAGTTTCCATGACGCTTTTTCGTAGATCTGGCGATTCTGGGTGATGAAGAAAGTCTCCCTGCGTGTCCTCGTGAAGAGTTCTAGTCGTTTGCGTTTCTGGAAAAATTTTGACCCACGATTTTTGAAAAAAAAAAAATATATAAAATTCAACCCCGAAGCTGTGGCTCTATGGCGAGTTTTCGTAGATCTGGTGATTCCCAGTGATGGAGAAAATCTCTATGCGTGTCCTCGTGAAGAGTTCTAGTCAATTGCGCTCCCGGATAAATTTTGATCCACGATTTTTGAGAAAAAAAAAAAATATAAATTTCAACCCCGAAGCTGTGGCTCTATGGCGAGTTTTCGTAGATCTGGTGATTCCCAGTGATGGAGAAAATCTCTATGCGTGTCCTCGTGAAGAGTTCTAGTCAATTGCGCTCCCGGATAAATTTTGATCCACGATTTTTGAGAAAAAAAAAAATATAAATTTCAACCCCGAAGCTGTGGCTCTATGACAAGTTTTCGTAGATCTGGCAATTCTCAGTGATTGAGAAAGTCCCCCTGCGTGTCCTGGTGAAGAGTTCTAGTCAATTGCGTTCCCGGATAAATTTTTATCCCCGATTTTTGAAAAAAAAAAAAATATATAAATTGAAATCCCGAAGCTGAAACTCTGTGACGAGTTTTCGTAGATGTGGCAATTCCCAGTGATGGAGGAAGTCTCCCTGCGTGCCCTCGTGAAGAGTTCTAGTCAATCGCGTTCCCGGATAAATTTTTATCCACCATTTTCGGAAAAAAGAAATAAAAAAAGTTTCAATCCCGAAGCTGAGGCTCCCTGACACGTTTTCGTAGATCTGGCAATTCCCAGTGATAGAGGAAGTCTCCCTGCGTGCCCTCGTGAAGAGTTCTAGTCGATTGCGTTCCTGGATCATATTTGATCCAGAATTTTTGAAAAAAAATATATATATATATTTCAACCCCGAAGCTGTGGCTCCATGACGAGTTTTCGTAGATCTGGCAATTCCCAGTGATGGAGAAAGTCTCCCTGCGTGCTCTCGTGAAGAGTTCTAGTCATTCGGGCTCCCGGATAAATTTTTATCCACCATTTTTGAAAAATAAATATATATACAAATTTCAACCCCGAAGCTGTGGCTCTATGACGAGTTTTCGCAGATCTGGCAACTTCCAGTGATGGAGGAAGTCTCCCTGCGTGTCCTCGTGAAGAGTTCTCGTCGATTGCGTTTCTGGAAAAATTTTTACCCACCATTTTCCGAAAAATAAAAATATAAAATTCCATTCCCGAAGCTGTGGCTCTATGACGAGTTTTCGTAGATCTGGCAATTCCCAGTGATGGAGGAAGTCTCCCTGCGTGCCCTCGTGAAGAGTTCTAGTCGATTGCGTTCCTGGATCATATTTGATCCAGAATTTTTGAAAAAAAATATATATATATATTTCAACCCCGAAGCTGTGGCTCCATGACGAGTTTTCGTAGATCTGGCAATTCCCAGTGATGGAGAAAGTCTCCCTGCGTGCTCTCGTGAAGAGTTCTAGTCATTCGGGCTCCCGGATAAATTTTTATCCACCATTTTTGAAAAATAAATATATATACAAATTTCAATCCCGAAGCTGAGGCTCCATGACGCGTTTTCGTAAATCTGGCAATTCCGAGTGATGGAGAAAATCTCCCGGCGTGTCCTCGTGAAGAGTTCTAGTCGTTTGCGTTTCTGGAAAAATTTTGACCAACCATTTTCTGAAAAATAAAAATATAAAATTCCATTCCCGAAGCTGTGGCTCTATGACGAGTTTTCGTAGATCTGGCAATTCCCAGTGATGGAGGAAGTCTCCCTGCGTGCCCTCGTGAAGAGTTCTAGTCGATTGCGTTTCTGGAAAATTTTTTACGCACCATTTTCGGAAAAAAGGAATAAAAAAAGTTTCAATCCCGAAACTGAGGCTCCCTGACACGTTTTCGTAGATCTGGCAATTCCCAGTGATGGAGGAAGTCTCCCTGCGTGCCCTCGTGAAGAGTTCTAGTCGATTGCGTTTCTGGAAAATTTTTTACGCACCATTTTCGGAAAAAAGGAATAAAAAAAGTTTCAATCCCGAAACTGAGGCTCCCTGACACGTTTTCGTAGATCTAGCGATTCTCAGTGATGGAGGAAGTCTCCCTGCGTGTCCTCGTGAAGAGTTCTAGTCAATCGCGTTCCCGGATAAATTTTTATCCACCATTTCAGGAAAAAAGAAATAAAAACAGTTTCAGAAATAAAAACAGCCGGAACTGTCAGACTGACAGCGGAAGAGTCAAAACACAGTGTACAACAGGACCGACCAATCACAGCACGAATAAAACGACAACAATGCCCCCCCGTCGGTCGCCAACTTCGTGCGTCACTCACCAACTTTTTAGAAGGGGACTCCCCCGTAACGTTATGTTTTTTTTATGAATTGTTTAACATGCACCATTTTTTCTGCTATGTCGCTGACTATTGTGACAAATCTTGTTTCTTCTCCAACGTCACATCGTCTTGATATCTTGATATCTTGATGTTGGAAAATTCAGAATGAAGATCTAAATTACACATTTTTTTGTAAACCTTTATTTTGCTACAACGTTCTTAATCTTACGAGATTAGATTTTCATCGACGTTTGATTTTTATTTTTGAATAAATATTTACAAGGTTTTTGAAAAGTTTTAAGACCCTCATTTTTATGTGTCGTTATCTTTAGATAAACAACAAACGACACGTGCTCCAACGGATGTATGGAAAATTCTGGGGGATGATACTGAGCGTATAGAAAATGAAAAAAAAAAAAATGTTTTTGTGAGGGTGATTTCTTGTCTCTTTCTCCTTTCAACGGCTTCGCCAACTTCAAGATTCGATTGGCTCAATGATCCTTTTTACATTAACGCGAGGGTGCTTTCTGCTCTCCCAACGTATACCTCCAGGGGTTAAAAACATTTCGCCAAGTTTCCTATGCGTTTCTCGATCTTTTCCTCCCTCGAACCCCTAGCCATCAATCTTTTTTTCCATGCCACAAACCTTTTACCACTTTCGCCACGATAAGCACACGTGACGCATCGTTCTGTTTTTTTTCGACCTCCCATTAAAAAAAAACAAAATTTATAAAAATAGAAATTGAAAATTGATTCTTAATGCCGCAGACATTTTAATGAAAATCGTCTCGAGAGGCTCGTCGAATATTCACTAAATAAGCGCGTGAGGCTTGTCGAATATCCGGTAAATCTTGTTTCTCCAACGAGGTGACCGTACTATTTGCAGTCTCGTTCATAAGTCGCGAAACTCGAACGATGAAAGAATATTAGCCCACGCGCCACGTGGAAAAAAAGAGAAGGAAAGAGAGCTCGATGCACGCTCGCGTATTCAATTTCTTGGCTATATAGACTGTGTACCCTGTGTACAGATATACAGTTTGCTTTCTCGTTATAATGAAAGGCGCGTGCTTGCTCGAGAAACGAGTTTAGCACCCTTTAAGAGTTTCTAAGCACCCCCCGAGCCCCTGATCCGCCGGTTGGGGGCTGCTTAAGGTCTTAAGTTCTTGACTCTTTCACCTGCTTCCCTATCTCGCTTTCTCACCTATTATACGACTGAGCAACAGAGAAAAACTCTTGTAAAACAGCCAAAGAGTAAAAGTGAAGAGAAAAATAAACGTCTTACTTCCACGAAAGTTTTCAACTCGTTTTTTCTCTCTCGCTCTGCCTTTTTCGTGCCAAACTACATCGTTCCAGTTGTCTTCTTTCTTCTGCTACACACCACATCACATTTATTCATGATTAAGTTAAGATAACGATCATTAGCCACCCCACACCGAGAGATTTTAATTAGCCTCCATTACACTTTAACCCAATTCTTTGCAAATGTTTATTTATTTATTCCAGGGCAAATTTACATACAAATTCATTCAACAGCTCCTTTCGAGCCCTTTACTTTCTCATGCTTCTTTTTTCATTCTTCTTAATTGGCTCTTCCCTCCGCTGCTCCAGATTTCATGGGGTGAATCTGTAACACACGAAGAATTAAAACGTCAACGTCTTCCAGTAACTCTTCAACGATTCAAATGTCATAATTCCCTGGAGGGCAGAAAAGGGCTTTTGGCGTTAATGAAATACGAGTAATTTAAAACTGCCACTACGCATTTTTCCTCCAGTCTTTTCTTTTCCAGGAAATTCATTTTGAACGAAAAATTTTCTCAAATTCAATCACAAAATTTACAAATATTGTTCCGAATTTTTCTCGGATTTGTGGCAATTTAAGAAATTTCATTCAAATTGAGGAGAGCAAAAAATAGAGAAATATTTCTACTTGGACGAACGTACGGGGATTACCATGGCGCGAGGTTTGAGGGAAATTGGAAAGAACCCAGAAGCATTTGAGTCGAGAAACGAGAGAAATAAGTGCGAGAAAGTGTAAAATGTAAAGGGGCAAAGGAGAAAACGAAAAAGACAGAACTTTAGAAAACGACAAGGTTTGTACATATCTCCATGTATATAAGTATATAAAAAGATGTGCGCAAATGAAAGAAGGAAGAAAAAGAAAGAGAGAAAGGGAGAGAGAGAGAGAGAGAGAGATGAGGGTGCGGTCGATCCATTTTTACGAGGGAGAGATCTCATGAGGTACGACGACGACGACGACGACCAAGTCGACGACGTTGACTCCAGAGAGTGTCGAGTGGTTTTCGAGCTAATAAAAAAATTAACCCGACGACGTGCCACGTATAAAAAAAGCCTGTTGGTGTATAAGCGCTTATGTATATGTATTTTTGGCTAAAAAGAGCTACGACTCTTGCGGTATGGAGAACAGAAAGAATGGTCGTCTCGTGGAGAGTGAGCGAGAGAGAGAGAGAGGCGATGAGATGCTTTTGTTGAACAATTTTTTTTTTTTTACGCTGTCAGTCTTCTTGAGGCTTTTACCACACCGTCAAATTGGCAACGCGTTGGTGACCTCGAACAATGTTTCGACTGGCTTCGTATAATACCGATCTGCGCGCACGTTTTTTTTTTCTCTTTTTTATTTTCATCCCCCTTTCGTTACCTTTACCACTCTCGCGTCTCTCACTTGCGCCCTCTCATTTTGTCACGTTTCCCCATCAACGACCAGACTCTCCGCCACTCCATAGCCCTTCGCTCTCTCTCTGAAGTAATGTATGGGTAAGCATTGGATCTCGTTTTTTGCTTCTCGAGTCCACGAGAGCATCAACGACGAATGATTCCAGTGTCAGAGTCAATGGGAATTAAGCTTGATTGAATTTTACTGCAAACTAGAGTTTTTGTCATCGCCCTCCCCCTGCTCTCGCCCCCTTTCCGCCATGAGCATGACGAGGCTCGTCAATACTTTATGAAAATTTACTCCTTCCTAGTAAAGCACAGAAATTTTTCATTCAACTTTTAAATCGCAGTCTCCATATTATCGCTCCGCACATAATCCGGAAGAAATAAATGGAACAGTCTTGAATCGAAGGCGAATGAACTCACATTTTATTTTATGCGAATTTAGCAGCACAACGAATCCCATTGTTTTTATGCTTAAGATTACATAGTTTCACTTTATATTGCAACCAATTTTACGGTTTATTTATTTTTTACATTCTTCCGGCAATACAAAATTCCAAATGCGAATAAATGTTCCTTTTCAGCTTTTTATTCGAATTTAGATGATTTAGAATTTTTCTGTTACATGGAAAATTGAGGCAAACCTGAAACGTCAATTCGTCAAATTAGGGAAAGGGTATAGAATGAAAAAAAAACGTAAAATGCTTACAAATAATGATCGAGAAGCCATCAGCATCGAATCCAACAGCTCTCTGCTGTTCTTATTGTTCGAGATCTTTTTCTTGTTGTTTTACGAACTGCGAGTTTTTAATACGTTCGCCACTACTGACCAAAATGGCAACTGCAGTGGGCGATGGGCAAGCTTGTAGAAAGTACAGTGACAGAGGAGACTGCTGAAATGTCATGTATCCCTATAGGATAGGAAGGGAGAAGAGAAAGAAAGTAGGGGGTGGTAAAAGACACAGGGGGTAGGTAAATTGTGAGCTCTCCAGCGAGATTCTTCAGTCGTTCACGATCTTTTTATCTCTCTCGGTCTTTTTATGTCTCTGCGCTAGGCGGCTGGACGAAGAAGGGTAGGTCGCCAGTGAGGGGGTGAAAATGCACCCCCGGTGCTAATTAAAACCGCACACACATATACCCATCACGTGTCTTTTCCATGCCCGGCGTGGTTTACGAAAAAAAAAACGAGGAGGAAAAAAAAAATAAGCGGAAAAGAATCTTTTCAGAGTGAGCCTGTGCCCAACCCATCTACCCTTTTTACTGCCACCCCCTCACCTTTTTTTTCTCGGTTACTCACTCGGGTTTCGTCTGCTTTTTTTTTTTATGCTCGAACGTAATATATGTATATTCTCCCGTCAACATGTGTGTCTATACGAGCGTGTGTGTTTGTACATAAATACACGTTGATGCTTTATCGTAGTCGTTTTGCAGAAAACAACCCCCTCGCTTCGTATATATCTTTGCACAGTTATCCAGCTCGTTTTTTTCCTCTTTCGCGAATACACGTGTGTGAGAGTCTCTCTTCTTCTCTTTCTCTCGTACACGCTTTCTGTTTCTTTTCATCCCTCCCTTTTCTACCCCTCTGCAAATACACATCCACCTCACGTCGGGGGCTTAATTATCGTACAAGTGTTCTTTAAAGAGCGAATTACACGCTCGATGTTTGCTCTCCGCGAGAGAGCCAAGCTTTTCATTCGATCCTGTGCCCGACTTCAGTCTTTCTCTTTCCCCCTGCCACCTCCTCCTCCATACTCACGTTTTTCTTTTTTTCTTTTTTGCTTTTTCGTTTCACTTGGCTCTTTTTCTTCGCATTCTCGGTTTCGCTTCTCCGATGCTCGTCTCATCGCAACGGTGGGTGAAACGAGGGGGCTCGGGCTGGTCGAGGGAAAAAACGTAAAGAGGAAAACGAGCGGTGAACGTCGCAAAAACCTTCACGTACAACGCACATGCAAAAAACGCTTTTTCTTTTACGCCTCGCAGATTTTTTTCCTTCAGTAATTTTTTTTCCCTCACGACTATACTTCGCTCACTCTCTCGTTCTGTCTTTTTCGGTCTCTCTTCCGCATGCAC
Organism: Hyposoter dolosus; assembly: GCA_963921915.1. Lineage (NCBI taxonomy): Eukaryota > Metazoa > Arthropoda > Insecta > Hymenoptera > Ichneumonidae > Hyposoter > Hyposoter dolosus. Next base: position 7,169,931 of record OY998133.1, read on the forward strand.
ACACGCTTAGCGAAATCGCGGCCTGCGCGAAATTCTCTTCTCCTTTTTGTTCTCTTCCTCGACGACGACCGAAATAAAAATGCCGCTGTCTTTTATTTTTTCTTCTAATTTCTTTTTTTTCCCTGTTTTTCCAACTTTTTCGGGAGCTCACTTCGTCCTTCTGTCTCGTATAAACGCTCATACCGATTTACTCTCTACGTTCTAATGCACGTGTACCCAGCTTTGCGTTTTCGCATACGTACTCTTTTGTGGTCTCGAAACACAATACAAAAACAGCAACTGCCGCCTCGAAAAAAATTCCTCAAGGATCCGGAAAAACGGTGCAAAATAAAATTCGAACTCATGCCTAACGTCAGTCGGAAACGACCTCATTTTTCATACTTTTCTCTTTCCGACTGTCGAATTTTTTAACAACAGAATTTTTGCTCGTTCTAATGCTTTTTGGTTTACTTACCGATTGTCTTGTTGGCAGAGAATTATTCGCTGTGTTGGATCGTCGAAAGAATTCTTTTTCAGGCTCGTTATCAAGGCGTCGAGAAGTAGTTCTTTTTTTTTGGGATCGCGGCAAAAAGAATCCATGGGCCTAATCCACCAATCGCGATGTTTGCGATTCTTCTGACATTTTCATACTTTTGCATCGCCCGATTTGTATTTTTCTGCTCTCACAGCTCTTTCGGAAAAACTGCCGTAACCACGAAGTAGCGGAATAGTTTATCGTAACGGTGTTCCGAAGGGTATTGCTTGGCCCCTCGCTCGACAATAAAAATTCAAATAAGCGAGTCAACTTTGTAATGTTTTTCCCGTGAGAGAAAAAAATGCAAACGTATCCTGCGAATATACTAGGTATGGGAATGTGAGGGTGGTATACAGGATGCTGGTAGCATTCGTCCTTGATGCGAGCCAGACAAGGGCAAATCTCTCGAACGGAGACTCGAAAACATTTTATTTTTTCGCTTGAATCGAGAGAGTCCGACTGGGTATTTCCACCCTTCTCTGAAAAATGCGATTTTCCAGAGAGTACGATTGAGAGTTTTGCGAGCATCCCCCGCGCTTTATAGAGCTTTGGTACACTCGTGAAAAAGAGAAAAAAAAAATGCAAACGGACTGTTCGTCTTGTACTGATGGCGGCTCGCAGGATAGGGGCGTGAGTTGAAAAACTGTCGAAGACGAGAAATGCTGGGAAGAGAGAAGTCGAAGAAAAGAAAGGAAAAGTGGAAAAATTGCGCGAGGGGAGAGCCCACAGTTGAGATAGTAGAGTGTTATGGGGGTGGTATAACGGCCAACGGCGAGAGACCTTCTACGAAATATCGTGAGGGCTGAAAAGCCCATACTCTCTCTCTTTCTCTTTTACTGAGGCACACACAGAGCCAGGCTTGCTTCTCCGAGGGTTATCTCACTCTTTCCCTCTCTCTCTCTCTCTTTCTCTCTTTCTGATATATTGCCTCTCAGAGAACCCTCGTGCGCCCTCAACCATCCCTTATGGCCGCCATCTTGAGGTATACTAGCCCATCCAACCATCGCACGTACGTATAAGGTGCGCACTTATATACACACACACACACGCGACACACAAACAACATATACAGTGTGTATATATACATATTCCAATGCCTACACTTAATATCTACTCTTACACCAACGCGAGCAGGGTAGAGCCAAGAGCCATCGTACCAGCCAGCCCCGAACCTCCCCATTCCCCCATTTCATCCCTCGCACACGTCCGCCCACGATCGAAAATCCCGTTAGAGTTATACGGGCTTAGCGTCCATTTTGACGAGGGTCTAGTGCGATTTTCCACCCCTTCGTCCTACCTTCCTCTCCCTTCAGGGCTGTTCTCGCCCTCGGGGGTGGTTTCTCTCTCTCTCTCTCTCTCTTCGTTCTCATTCCTTATACAGTATCTTTGCTCGTTTCAGTTTCCATCACCCTATACCGATGTATATACAACTATATGTCGCTCCCTCGCGCTACATATGGCTCTGGGAACGTATATATATGTATATGAAGAAAATGGGCAAGATATATACAGTAAGTACCTATATCCTGTATGGAATCGGCCCTTTGGGCACACACGATATGCCCGTTCACGTGATAGGCCCCCTCTCGAACTACCCTCCAAATTTTCGTTCTTGCGATAACGCCAAACCGTCCAAACGTACCCTTCGCTCCATCTCGCGTAGAATATGCCTGTGTATATTACGTGACGTATAAGAATCCCTCAGAGAAAGATATTTCTCGTGATCTACTCTCACTCTCTCGCTCTCTTTTATCTATACATATATGTATTTATTTTTGTGAGAAAGCTCACACTCTTTGTCATTCCATCCCGCCCTCGATCCCTCGTTCTCCTGCTTCTACCCTCTCCATTTTTTCTCGTAGCAAGATAAATGCCATCTTTGGAAAAAAAATAAAGCCTCCTCGATACTATGCAGGGCGACGGGGGCTACCAATATTCTAATTCACGTCGAATCATCCTTCGATATCTGCCCATGACACCTTGCTCCATTGTTATCTGCGTAGGCTGTACCTTATCTTCGAATTAATGATCGATTCGTTATTCGCTCGCACGTGGTATTTCTTGCCCGTTGCTTCAAATTCATTTTTTTAATTTTTACGAAAATTTACTTTTTTCTGCCTTATTGGTTAGTGCTTCAATTTGAAAAAAAAATTGTGATAAATTGAAACATTTTCAAATCGATAAAAATCGTTTTTTTTTTTGGCTTAAACCTCAAGCCTTGACGCAAGAGAAAAAATTAATTAAAATTGACTGGATCGTGGCTAAGTTAGTTAGATGCTGTTTCCCAGTCCAAAATAAATACAAGACGAATGTTTTCGTCGCTAGCGTTATATATCACGCTAAGAATTTGCCTCTTTACTAAACATTTTAGAACGTCCATTTTGTACGGTGGTCTTTCGTGTCAAGGTGCCAGATACTAACCCCCCGAGAATTCGCGAGGGTGAAATATATGGGGCTGAGCTATCCAAAGCGTAAGGAGAAAAGGGCGAGATGGAAAACTCTAACGTAGGGAGATCGAGAAAGCTTTGCCAGGGTGTCTCCAGTTATTCCTGGAATTTACTTTCGTCGAAAAGGCCGAGTTTACTATCCTTGTGTTTATATATACGTCCGTATATATATTTCTGCGTATACATTTGTATGTATCTGCATAGATACCTATGTATAAGAAGAAACTGCCAAACCACAAAAGAGCATACCATAGGAAACGTTAAACTGAATTTTTCGAAGGTTTCGTGTGTTTTGGATTCTACTACTCGGCATATATAGCTCCCTCTGTATTATATACATCTCACGCGCATAAAACCAATGTTATATACTGTTTACTTATATATACTCGGCATTCTGGTGCGTTGTCGGAGGATTTGATTATGCAAAACCGCAAGAGGGAACACGGGCCAAATGCTTGAGCGACCGTTTTCATTTTCCTTTCTCCTTCTTCTTGTCCTCCTTCTTTACACGTTCTTTCTATTCTGTTTTCTTCATTCCAGCCTGTCATTCTCCAGGTTTTCCAAGGTCTTGCAATGCCATGTAACTCTCGTGCATGTTTTTCTTCAAATTTCAGGTTTAGTGACGACCAAATGCCTTACACTATTGCAAAAGGTTAAAATTCTTACGAAAACTGTGATAACGAGTCGAAAGATTGATTCAAAAGTTGTTCGATCGATCGATCGTCGATTTCAATTTTTATGAAGATCTGAAGCTTCCATTTTTGTTGAACATTGAAAATTCTGGATTTTAATAATGAATTTGCGACTTATAGAAAATTCATTAAAGATTGGAGTCCGATGACGTTTTATTGAACGTCCAATTTGTCAAATGGTCAGCAAAGGACGCAGTGATTCGAGTTACGGGGACATCGGTTAATCGGCTTTCGCTTGTATTTGTATTCGAAAAGATTTCCGGGGTTGTTTAGTTAAATAAATGATTGATTCTTGGGTAGAGGAACAATTGCGATACAAAAGAATTGGCTGGAATTTCGTAATCGGGGATTATTTGTTCTTCCTCTTGAGACTGCAACGCAGGGCCGTGGTATCTAAGGAGCGAGATAAAAAAAAGATGCTGATGTAAAATTCCATCGCTTATTCCACCCCCGCGAAAGCCATATAACCTAATATTCGAGTCTCAGCAATCTTCGTTCGATTCTCTTTTGCTGGGATGATGCATAGAAAAGTTTTCTCGATATCTGACGAATACCGGAAGGCGCAAATACTTCCGGGATATTCAGCACAAATATTCGCTGCTCCTGGAGAGTGGGGGAAGAAATGAGAAAAAAAAGTGGTGGAAAATCCGCGAAGGGAACAAGAAGAAATGTCTTTTGGTAAGAGGCAGAGTACAGCCCTTGAATATCGTAGATTTCACGGTTAGACGCACGAGATAAATCTACATATTTACATGCATGTGCGGCATAAGTATGTTCGGTTACAATTGAGCCGGGCAATAATGCATAGGGAATGAGTGTTCGCTTGGAGGAAAAAAAAATAATCGTTTTCGAGGCTCTGTCAGGGGATCGAGTTTTTTCCCTTTCCCTTTTGCATATATCGTCAAGCTCGGAGTAGCTAGAAGCCCATATTTTCTTTTATGCAAAATCGAACGCGTGCCGATCACGAGAGAAGAGTTTCTCCCTTATAACACGCAACTGTTTGCTGGGTTTAGAGCTTAGCCTCATATTTGAATTTTGAATCTCTTTCTCTTCCTCTCATTTTCCTCCCTCTGGCTGATCGCCATTTTAAGAATCATCGTCGATCACGAAAACCCGATAGAACGTGCGTAGAAAACTTTCAAACGTTGGATGCATAATTTGGGCCCTTTCGCAGCAGCTGCGTGGGCCCTTCTCTCCGTTGCCCCCTCTCTTCGGGAAAAAGGGTTCCTGCGCTCGCGAAATTAGAATAACCTCGCGGTCTCATTTGAATTTCAATCTCTCTTCCTCTCACTCTCTTTCATGCTTTCACTCGCGCACTATCATTCCCCGACACTTTTTCCGCTTAGCTCTTCGTGCTCGTAACAACGAAATCGTTCCTACAACAATCGCCACATCGTCCTCAGGTAGCGGAAATGCATTCGCCAAAAAATAGGGGTCCAAAAACGGGAGCGCTTATTCGTAAGTAGAGATGGTCCTATTAAAAAATATATTTATTCGACTACCTGGAACCTGACCTTGTTCTATGCCCACGGCAAACGAATAAAAACCTTTCGAGGATCAACCAGCACCTCATTAGAGACGCGTTAAACATCACATTCCAAACAAAACGTCGCTCTCTTTCTAATACGCGAACCTTTCCCTCTGGGCCTGACAGTTGCTACGAAAAGTTCGTTGCAAGTCCCAACGATTTTTCCAGCTTGCAATCTTCTAGCTTTATATGGAACCTCCCGAATCGTAACGATTCTTCGATCCTTTTTCTTTGTTTTTTTTTTTTTCAATAGCTCGTTCGTTTTCAATTAAAAACGATCGAATCGAAATCTTCACCTATTCCATTGCTCCTTGTAATCGAAATCATGTCAGACTACGAGTAGAATATCTACGAAATTTCTACGGAGCATTATCCGAGAAGACGTCGAAAGCAGCGCGAATGCAGGAAGTACAGATACACGTTAGTCGAGGTAACAACTCTCGGAATTTCCAGCTTGTAGCTCATCCTTGTATCCAACAAGAAGATGGCAATGGGCTCTCCGCTCTTTATGGGAGTGCATTTCAGTATCCATATCGCGTAACATAGCGACAGCACATACACCACGGAAATGTGGAGTGAGTTAAGGAATTGTGATGATACGATGGGGCATTCTGTGTCGAATCAACGAGCGATAACCGAGCGTTTCGCTGTAACGAGATTTAAAGTTTCTCGGTAGTTTTTACGTCATGTTTGACTTTCTGAAAATTATTGACGACTTTATGTTATGAACTGAAAATATATATTTTGAGGCCCGATTTGGTAGACATCGAGCCCTACGATCTGAAACGTGTTTGATTCACTTGAGCCGCAGGGATAAAATTCTGAAGGGAAATCCATGAGAATTTTCGGAAAATGAAATTGCACATCAAGTAGGACGAAATCTTTGGATTATCAATTGATGGTGTAACCTTATTAACGGATTTTTAGCAAAGTACTGTTGTTTTATTTTATGGTCTGCGATGATTTGAAACAGAATGAATTATACATTGCGCATGTCATAAGAAGAGAGGATAAGATGGGAAGCCATAGCCTGGGGCCTTTCCTTCTGTGTGCAACGTTCCAGTGTACACGCCTTCTTCAACGTCGTGGTGGTACAGTCGATCCAGGCAAGACGTACCTAACCTCTCAGCTCTCCTTAAATCATAATTTTCCTTTCATACCTTTGTGTCCTATCTGCGAAACTTATTCATACACATCAACATTCGATAAAGAAGTCTTGGACGAAGGTACGGAAAAAAGTGTTCATAGCAAGTTCATCGGTTTAGGAATCACGTCTCGGCGTCATCATTCGATCAAACATACTTTCTTGTTTCTTCCGGAGCTCGTAAAATTCGAGACTCAGATTTTTGGGTTTAACTGTACAGACGAGAAGTCCGTCAAGTAACTTCTCGTGTGTGGAAATCGTGCCCTAGCGCTTTTCCCCTTGTGGACTTCACAAGTTTACCTCCGACGACGGTGAAATTTTAGACCCCTGGATGCGGATGGGCTTCGAGCTTGCGTCGTCGTACTTTGTACCCTTATGGAGGAAGCGGGCTTGCACGTTTAACCCCCCGCCGCCCACTTTTGGTGTAGCTACCTCGTATGTGCAACCACAGAAGCTTCCAGCGAAACGTCGAGCTAGCATATATAGTGCGAGGGAGAGAGTATGCGAAATAGAGAGACATAGAAGGCTCCTAGCCGACAAAGTTTTGCTTCAGCCTCTAGCCCCGGGGATTTTGGTTAGAATATTGAATCTGCAGAGTGGAAGCTCTGTAACGAGCGTTCCACATACATATACGAACATATCGACAGGCGAAAAGCGTAAAGACCTAACCCACCGTCGCTTGATACATCGAGTTGCTTTTCCCAAGCCCTTTTACTTGTTGGCACTCGATGTACTTCTATTTTCACATGTGTGTGATTCTATATATGGCCTGCTACGTGTACATAGCCAAGAGCATGTACTTCCCTTGGCCGGGCTAACGGCGTCCCACCAAACGACCTCCAAGCCAGCCAGCATCCATGCACAACGGATTATATAATCCTGAGGCTTTTCCCGTTGTGCACACGTGAACAGGAAGCCACTAGAAAAAAAAAAAAAAAGTAACGATCCCACACTAACTGACACCGACACCTCTACACTTCTCCGCATCATATACCGTCATGTCTTCATTTTCCTCGCGTCAAATTTGCACGAATCCACAAAAGTTTACTACTTGCTAAACTCTTTTCACTTTCGGCACACCAGTTGAGATACTGCTTAGTAGTTCTCGTCGTAAAAAGTTGACTCGGTTCGTCGTTGACTCGAATCCAATATGACGAAGCTGAGATTCAACAAAGATTCCAGCTGCGAAAGCCATTTTTAAGGCCAAGGAATACTAGTTAATAAATCATTCTCGAAGGCTTTGAAACTTGCGGAGGTTTATTTCTTACGAATTTGGTTTTAATCAGACGCGATGAACAGGGCACGCGTGTCCCCATATTGAATGAGGTCTCTGAAAAAGGTCGAGGGTCGAGGTACTTTTTCCATGTGGGTACCGCGAATGATGAGTCCGGCCACCAGAGAATTGCAAACCAGAAGATACCAAAAGTTCCAGGGGTATATGGGACACGAGCGTAAAATTTTTTACTCCTCGGATTTGATATACGAGGGTCAGGCCATGTTTCCGCCTGTTTTGACCACCAAAGGGGTCGGGGCTGGGCCGCACGCCCAGGGTCATTTGCTGACCCTTCCGGCTCTCCCAGCGTTCATTCATTCGCCCCTGCTCAGTTACTGGTCGCTGGAATCGCGCCCCTTTTCCCGAAGGCCCAGATTCCTTTCTCCCTTTTAGTCGCTTTCGAGGATTCGTCATCTTCCTAAGAGATGGACATTGGTCATTCGTTCGGCACGCGCCGTTTCGCCACGAACCGCTCGTTTAACAATGTCGGCCACGGACTTTGCTTACCGAATTATCGCTCCTGTTCTGCTCCAGGTACACGGCAAGGAATCTGTAGGATGAACCCTTCCAAACCAAAATAATAGAATATACCAACGTCCCTTGAACGTATGTACATGTAGCACCCTTTCTACTATCTCTAACTTTGCATGACCGTACTTTTCAACGATCTTGTATGGAACGGGACCTTGAGCGAAAACCACTCGATGGGTCAGCTAAATCTACAGGCTGATCCAGAAAAGTAAGTTTTCCGCTTATGGGGACATGAATTGACCAATCAATTCAGCTCGAACTTAGACCCAAAATTAGTAGAAACTCTTTGACTTATGATGCAATGGCTAGTTTGAGTCCGATCGAAATTTCGAACGGATAAAGTTGTTTTTTGACACTCATGGTAAAGGTACCATTTCGTGGTCACCATGGACCAAGTTTTTATCCAAGATCAGGCAATCGATGTTGCGTTTTTTGCCTATAAAGTTATCGCTTAATGCTCGAGGCTGTCTACACTCTTTCCATCCAGCTCGGTCACAATTTCTGTACAAGTCTGTATCGCCCAACATCACCTGCAGTGACCATTTTTCTGAAACTGGATCAGGATGCTTTGTAGGGTTCAAGAATAATACTGATATCCAGAATCTGGTCTTTGGATCACGTGGCACATCAGGGCTCTTGTGTTAGTAGCCCAGGTATAAAAAATAAGGATGGGTCACTCTCTTTTCATACGTGTAACTGTCTCCTGTTGAACGCTCAACGTGACCGATGGGCAACGGACTCCTGACACGAGTTCCTAGCCATTCTTGTGATCTCATTTGAAAAATTCAGGTCAAATGTTCATGGAGGTTTGACAACTCGGCGCATCGCGTTTTTCAGGGATAATTTACATTCCTTTCGTTTGTGAAACTATCTGATTGTGCTCAGAGATAATTATAATAAAAAATTCAATTTCGCGAGACGAATAGTTGACGAAATATTCTTGTAAAAATTGTAATCGGTTCTTTTTCTCATATTTAGCTACTATTGTGTCCATGAAACACTCGGACACGAAGCTAAGAACATTCAGGATGATGGAGAATATAAAATGAGAACAATAACGAATTCTGATAATGGCTGTGTCTTGAAATTTCGTCATTCATGATCGAGCATAACGGGATATCTCGGAGCGTTAAACGAGCCGGGAATAAAACTTTTAGGATTAGGACCGATGGCATAGGGGCGAGTTGCAAGTGCGGAGAATAGACTCGTTTCCATTTTTCAAGCTCTTGGGGGTTGTTGGATCGGTAATGCTGATACTTGGATATTGTACGACGCGTATGTATAGAATTCGATACGACGCATCGGGCAGAGTCATAAATCGAGCACCGGAATGCAAATGACCCACCCCATCACGATTTTTCCCCCAAACGTCTTTCGCGAAGCCCAACCCCTATGGAAATTCATTTTGTGATGAATGAAACGAGAGAGACGTTGCAAATTTTCACGCAGACCGAGTGAAAACTGGAGTAACATTAAAAAATGAAAACCTTCGACCAAACCATCCTCCCGTTTGGCATTTTTCGCCTTTACCCCGAACGTGCTATGGCGTTCAGGGAAAAAAAGCAAGCCGAGAATTTCTACCTGAAAAAAGCGGGAATTGTAATCATACACGTGATATGCTGATGAAATAAAAGTCCGATAAAGGCATGCGGTGGAAAAAAATGATAAGAAAAAAGGATCTGCAGCCCTGATGGTGAAAGCAAATACTATCGAGACACATAAATATATACAACGCCACATTTATGTGTGTGGTTCTTTCTATCGCGGCTGAGAGGAAAATATAAGAAAAGAAGGGATCGGCGAAGAGGGAGCTAAAGGAGAAAGAGAAAAGCATGGAGAGAAATGTGGGTGGTGAATGGGGGGGTGGGTAAATGCGTGAGGGACGACTTTCGCAAGGCCATAGACGTTCTAGGCTTCATCCGTCGCGTTCTTGTACCAAGAGGCACCCAAATGTATATATATTTGTATATGCATACACACGTGTACGTGTGTATATGTATATATGTATATAAGAAAAGTAAAAGAGAGAAAAACCACCCTCTTCCGTGCCCGGCGGTCTTCTCACCCTCTTCTGGGCTTTTCTCATGCGCGCATCTCGCCTCTCTTCCGTTCTTTGCCACTCTCCCTCCTGATCCTCCTTCTCCACCTCTTGCTCACTCGTCTCCCTATTTCCATCGGTTCATACGCTCGCCCCCCGTTCCCGGAGCCTCCTCGCCAACCCTCGATATTAAAAATTTCAATATCCTAGCCCCAGGGGGTGGAAAACACATAATGTATTCAGGTGACGTCCCGGCCATTCTATCGGCGAGAAAAACGTACAGTTTTCGAGGAATCGAATCCGAGCGTCCTCCAACCCTCCCCTCACCCACGCGACTCGGCCCCTTTGCGCCCGTTTGGCGTCCCAGACCCCACACACCAGCCAACAGAGTGTCACGTTCCTTTTGCCACCCCCGAGACAGCCTCTCCTCCTTGTCCTTCTTTTTTTTCTCCCTTTCGCTCTCTTTTTCTCTCAAGCCATCCATATTGAGTATATAACACACGTCCGTTCCTCCCTCGTCGCCCAAGTCCTTGTCTTGTATGTTATCCACACATACACTCAGCTCCAAAACGAATCTAACCGAATCGAGTCTTTCTGCTGCTTTTCCAAGTTCAAGCAATCGCAGTATCCATTCGTAGCCATTCTCCTCATTAGCTTTCTGATTCGACTCTTCAAATTAAAAATCCCCGATGAGTAGCATCGTCCGAGGCGACGTGAGAAATTTTCGTTCTCCATTTGTTTTGCGCGCAACTGTATTCTCGTGGCAACTTTTTTTTCTTCTCATTCGCGCTTTCCACTCAAAACTGTATGGTGCGAGGGCGCTGTACACGATCTTCTGGGTGCCGACACACGTGGAATCTTTTATAATCTCCTAACGGCTCTCACTCCGTCCCTCTCTCTCTCTCTCTCTCTCTCTCTCTCTGGCTGTCCTCTTTCCTTTCCCGCTTTTTTCATATCAAAAAACCTTTTCCGGTTTGTGAGACTTTTTCTCCGATTCTTTTATGTCAATACTTGATGCTCATTAATTTTTCGACAGCTCTCACAACTTGGGTCAGTAACTGACCATTCCGTTGCGTAAATTAGAGGAAAAAATAGAAATGTGCATTTTTTCAGAATCACAAAGATGAAATTTATGGGGTTGGGTGCAAAGAAGAAGAAGACTGTCGGAATACACTCGGCAAATATCTGTGTGTAGTACGTACAGACTTGTATAAATATAGGTATAAATGTAAATGGGAAAGCGGAGAGACAAGAAAGAGGAGATGCTATAACTCGCCGGAAATCAACCCCCTGGGCAGGCGCACACGAGAGACGCAAAATGTTTACGGCCCGCGGGTCTAAACAACTTAACGATAAAATTTATAGTTTCGGTAGCACGCCTACCCCTTAGGGTCTCTCGTTCTCTACGCTGTTTCTCGTCGGAGCTTCCGAGGCTATGTGTCGCTGCTACGGACAAACGAAGGGCCACAAGGGTTGGGCGAGACAACCGTGTGGCTTCGCTTCGTTTCGTGGTTCTTTACGGAGCCCTATACATATATATACGTTATCGTTATGTATAAGTTTATGTACATCGCGATTTATGAACGAATATAATTTTTTGCACATACATTTGTACATAGCGTAATCTTATAAAACACAAAAGGACTGAACGTATCCGGTGGTCCTCGCGAATTGACGATGGTTCAGTCCTTTTAGCTTTTTTCCATTCAGTGTACACTTCCAGCTCTGAATTTAAATCTCATGACATTTCAAATGTGCAGACTTCTGATGGATGGAACGAAAAATTCTTTGCAAACATTATTATCTCAGTGAGAAGCTTCGCGATCTTATAAATTCATAACTCTCGTGACCAACTGCTTTTTCTTTCGAAAACCTTCCGGATCGAGTTTCGCTTATTACGAATTACGTTAATAATCTGACCTTTGGTAATGGATCGAATGATCGGGTGCTAGTGGAATGTTATAAATTGTTTCGAAAACAAAATGGTGGTCCCTTATTCCCATTTGAGTATGTACCTCGAAGAGTTGGTCCCGACGATGCTAGAGGACGTGATACAAGAGGGTCGTGTATGATGGTGGATGGGGATGCTGGTTGCTCAAGGCGAACCAAAGGACTCACCGAGGGCTGCTCTCGCTCTCTTTCTCGCGTTTGAAGCGCTTCTCTTCTCTCGAAGCTCTGTACACGTTCGCAGGCTTCTTTCTCCCTTTCTCTTCCTCTCCCTCTTCCTCTCTTAGTCTTCGAAATCTCTCGGTCTCTTGTACAGGACTTTTACTCTGCAAACCAGGCAGCAGAGTTGCGTCGTAATTTATGGATGCCGTTCCCTTATCCGCAGGATACGAGAACTCGCACCAGTCGTTCTCTCTCTCTCTCTCTCTCTCTCTCTCTTTTTCCTTCTCTCTCTGTCTTTTCTCCTCACACACGCGTTTGCTGTCCCTCCCTATCGATCCCATACAACATCCAAGGCACAACGGGTGACCCCAAAGTCTTCTGTAGCCTGACGTGTGCGAGTGCACAAAACAATGAATGCCAAGAACTAGTCAGAAGTTTCCTGCCCACAAATTTGCAGGCGAATTATTTCCATTTTCCTTCATCTCCACGTTCATGGGAAGTGACGAATTCTGTACGATTTATTGAAATTTTATGAAATGTATCCACTTTTAGTTATCAGTAATAATTCCATACGTCATAAAGATGTGTTGATGTGAAAAATTGATATCTTCAGTTTCTTAATCGTTAATTGCATCATTTGGCGTTAAACGAATTCATTGAAATCATACTCCAAAAGTTTAAAATAGAATAATCATGTATTCAAGATCATCGGCATTTTCTTCTCCGATTAAATAACTCGAATGAGGAGCTTATCGACGTGGCATCACTTCGTGATACCGAATAAAAATCCATCCCGATCTCGGCCAAGTTTCCAATAAAACCAGCCACTTTCAATGCAATTCTTTTACTCTTGAATAATAAGTGGAAAATTGATGATAATGATCAATCGAGATCGTTGCTGTTTCTGTTTTTCGACCTTACATTTCGCGGAAACTTACTTTTCTAATTTTGAAAACTTCAGATTTGAAACATATCGTCCTATTTTTTTTTTCTAAGAGAAATGTAAATGTCAAGATTTTTTATAAAATGTGTGTGGATCGATAATAATGAATACAAATTATAACGTGGTTAACTGAATAAAGTGTAATGGAGAATCACGTGGTGAGAAAATTCGTTTTTCGAAGCTTGACGAGAATGCTAGACAAAAGAATATTTTGCTGATAAGACTGTAAATTGCATTATTGGAAAATTCAACTTGTTACCCGTCAAGATCTTCACCGATTTGTAACTTTTTAATGTTTCGAAAACGGTATTATTGGCGAATTGAGTTCGAAAGTTGAATTTTTTGGCGAAAAATTCGGGGAGAATATCTAATTAAATAGTAAAGACAAGTTTTACAACGTAGTGGTAGTTCGTTTGGCAATAATTTGTGGCATCAACGTCAAGCTCGAAGCCCGCACACCCGTTACATCGGGCGAAACACACCAGCAGTTTCTCTCTTTCTCTCTCGCTCTTTCTCTGTACAGAAATGCTTAGTTTGCGAGAAAGGGGGTTGGGTAGAGTCCTCACCGGCTCACCCATTTCTCTGTAGAGATACACATACCAGTTGGGTGTGTATTTGAGTACGAGTGCGTATGTGTAAGTATTCACCCTCCCGAGGGAGAGGAGGATATGGTTGAAAGACAGAGAGGAAGAGGGTGGGCGAGAAGGAGGGCTAAGGGCGGAGGTAAAGCGGAGGACGAAGAGAAATAGAGAGAAAAGCAAGAGGAAACAGGGAGCACACGGCGAGAGTCCGCAAACGAGTATAGAAAGGAGATTGAGAGAGATAGAGAGTATTATAACCACGAGAGAGGGTGGAAGGGCTTCGCAGAGGGTGTTAGACGAAGAAAGAAGCTTTGAAACTGGCTGGAGCAAGTGAGTGAGCTATATAGTGCAAGTATACACGGGCGCCCCCGTCTTATATTGATTTCTGTCCACGCCAACCCCTGCCCGATCTTCCAACCCTCTACCCTCAGCCTACACTCTCCAATTTTGTCCTTGTCTGGTTTACCTCTGAACCTTCAACAGACACGCTAGTATGGCTTGCCAGTTGAAGAAAGAGAGAGATAGGATGAAAAGAGAGGGAGGGGGAGGAAGAACCAGGTGTGGGATGAGGACACCGCTCGCCGCACTTTCGAACGGGAGCCCTCGGGGGGTGGCACTCTGTCACATTCAAACCTCCCTCGTCCTCATCCTACTCTTCAGCAGGAAGGCAACCGAAGCAGCGCCACCCTCCACAATCCTCTCACATTCAAATAACAGGCAGCCAACGCTTTCTCTCTATCTCTCTTTCTCTTCCTCCCGCTCTCAATATCTCTCTTTCTCTAGTTCTCTTCGTTCGGTCTCTGTGTGCAAGTTTCACAAACTATACGTGTGGCTCTGGTATGTAGAGAGAGAAATGGCGAGGGTTTGGGGTGACAGAGGGTGAGTTTCGTCCGGCCAAAGCACACCTCGATCGATTGGGCTTGTCCAAGGGTGGTGGCACCCTCCTCATCCAACCCCCCTTCTTCCCAACTCCTTCTCTATCTGCTCACCCTCTTTCTCTCTGTCTCTCACCACTGATGTGTCCCTCAATCCTATACATATATTTATTTCTCTCTATATACATCTCTGTACGTATATTTCCACGTGTATGTGAGTTGCCATGGAAACTCACCCTCGCTCGCCGCGGGGGTGAAGCGCCATTGGCCGGCTATGGCCTTCAACCAATCCCGCGAATCCTCTCCGCCGTCTCGACCACCGTCCACCATACAACCTTTCGCTATATTTAGCAACATCTTCCAAAAGCTCCAACAGCCTTTTTTCGCTGAGTTTTTTTTTATCGTCTCATCGTCACAGCGCTCGACTTACATTTTCGGGTGTTGGAATGTGGCTTTCCGTTTTAGGCCATGATTCATCGAAAACATTTGAAAAAATCTTCAAGATCCAACAAAATTCTCAATTTAAAATTATTCATTAATTCTCAAAAATTCTCCTTTCGCCACTTTTCTAAGGTCTTTTCTTTTCCAAACGTTGCTTTTCGTTTCGATGAACGAATCATTTCCTTGCTAACTTGGATTCGAACAATCTTGCCGAATTACTCTCGAGGGTCCTTTGGTTGCACATCTGATGCAATTATAGCGCAATTAAGAGCATGAAAACGATTTTGAGACTTCGTTGAAAATGTAATCCTGACAGTTGGAAAATCGTGCGAACAATTCCATACAATTTTCTTATTTTCCAAATTACATTTCCACTCGGGCGAGTAAATAACGAAACATAATAAATATCGTTTCCATGAAACCGATAAGCTCAACTGTAATTCGTCACGAATCCACTAAACTTTTCATTCACTCTAACGAAGAAAGGAACAGAGTGTTTGTTTTTCTCTCTTTGCACGGTGATTTAAAATGACAGATTATCCTGTATTTCCAAACCTCAATAATTCGCGACGCAAAACTCGCGTATTCCGCGGTTCCCTTTTCTTCTGTCCTTTTCGCTCGCTCTCGATAGTGGGCAGGTGGAGTGAATGATGAAGTAAAAGCTCTCTTGGGTAACTCGGTAAAACTACTTATCGCTCTATTCGCCGACTTATTGACCTCTTTACTCACAACCTCCCAAGTTTTCGTCAATGTGTACGTTTCTGTTTATATATTTACATATCTCTTGCCTGCTTCCTCAACATCTGTACATATCGCGTGTACATATATTTAGCAAATGTTTTACGATAAAAATAGAAAACTTCGACAAAGTACTCTTGAGTTTAAAACAGTTTCTACCACTGTTTACAATTTTATTACTTCTCTGGTGTAGCCACGACTGAGGTGCATGCCTCTGCTTAAAATATATTATTTCTGTAATCCGTGTGAGAACCTTATTACGAATGGAGAAACTCAAGTACCAACCAAGCGAGTGAATATTAGCGAGCTTGTCGCCGAGATTTTCAAAAATGTTGTTTTTGTTGCTATTATTGTTTCTCGCTTTGCTGAGAACTGAGCCACAACGATTGAAACAAAAACGTTGTTGACGTCGTTGTAATATTCGAGCTGGAGGACTCTCTGAAAATTTTGTAATGCTGCCTGATCGAATTTTTCGCCACTTTGCAAATTAGTCCCTGACGTCAAAATGTTATTCGAGGGCTTGGTCTTTTTCTTTTACAGCGGATATCGCTTTCTTTTGGAAAAAGGAGTTGATTTCTCGTTTTTTTTTTTTTCGATATGATCATGAGGTAAATACATTTGGATAAGTAAAAATCGAGCTTTTTACCTGGTAAGGAAAATCGGAGTGAGCCAAGTTCATCTACTTCTCTCTCTCTCTCTCTCTCTCTCGCTCTTTTTCGACCAATTTGTCTTTTTTCTTTCCCTCCTTCGTTTTCTCTCGCTCGCTCACGAGCTTTCTGAGTCTCAAACAGACGATTCTATTTCTCACACACGGAGAATCCTCCTTGAACTGTTGCTATGGAAAAAGTAATATCGTTCACGACGTTCCACTCACTTCCATCTGATTGATTTATCCTGTCGAAGGTACGACTCTCCGATCCGTATGTGTATGTATACACAACCGTGTTGGAGCTCCGATGTACGTGACGACTCGATTTTTCGAAGTGATGCGAAGCAAATCAAGCGAGTGTTAC
Organism: Hyposoter dolosus; assembly: GCA_963921915.1. Classification (NCBI taxonomy): domain Eukaryota; kingdom Metazoa; phylum Arthropoda; class Insecta; order Hymenoptera; family Ichneumonidae; genus Hyposoter; species Hyposoter dolosus. Next base: position 7,186,798 of record OY998133.1, read on the forward strand.
TCACGACAAAAATCTATAACGATCTTGACGATCGAGGCGACAAGACTCGAGTGGACGACAAATCATACCACTTTTCTTACTTCGCCGTATATACTTCGTCATTAAAATAGAGTTAATCCCTCGAACCAATAAATAACTTGGTTTTCCAGTTTTATCCGAATAACGACAATTTGCAGTGAAACTTACCGATAAGCTCGTTATCAGTGAGTGGACTAATTTATATTAATTACTTTTTTTTCTTTGTAATAAATAATTCATTAATCGATGTAAAAATGTTGATTACTCGGATTCTGTGAATCAAAAATCTCCACGAATTGCAAGGAAATAATAAACGTGAGAATTTGTTGATGATTATTCAAAAGAAACGAGCCCTCGAATTACATTGCGAATTCCTAAGCTGCGACATAAAGATAGCTTATAATGCAACGGTCTATTATGAAAATAATGAGCATCAAGGAAGTACGAAGGTTGCAGTATTCATGATACCGCGAGAGACAGAGAAAACTACGAGCCTGTTTAACTGCTTCGCTAGGAACGAAAGGAAGATGTAGAAGTTGCGAAAACTTTGGTTGCTGCATTACCAAGGTTGACGTTAACCAGCAGTTGGTGGTAACGGGGAGGGTTGGGGGCGAGGGGGTTCGAAGCAGCAGCAGCAGCAGCAGCAGGCAACTTGAGCAGGGATGAGGGGGAGAGAAGAGTGAGTTTGGTGAGTGAGTACCCGATAGGCTAAAACACAATACAAGCCCGCGAACTACGAGGATTATACGGCGTATAAAACTCTCGGGAATGGGGATGACTTTGAGTGGAAAGGAAGGAAGAAGTACAGAGGCTGGTACGAGGAAGAGGAAGCTGAGGAGGAGAAAGAAGGCAGGCTGGGGCGAAGGAACTCATAAAATAATTTAACCCACTTCAGGAAGAAAATTAACAGAATGGCGAAAGTCTTTAAGATCTCGTTCTCTCTTACCACGACCTCGAACTCTCCTTCTCACCCTCTCATCCACGAACTCCCAGTACTCTATCACCACTTTTTTCTCTCACTTTTGTACGAATTTTTTATCTCTCTCGCACGTTTCCTCGCCCGGTAAGCGATCTGTACGACGACGGGGTAGTTCACACTCTAGGTACCCCGTCTTCTTTCACTCCCCCCCCCCCCCCCCATCCCCCCTCTACTCTCTTTTTCTCACTTTCTTTCGCTATTTATATATCTTTCTTTCTCTCTTCCTTTTCCTCGTTGCTTTTCTTTTAGCCTGCTTTCACTTCCTCGTTGCCTCTCTCCAGCCACGACCTCCCCCCACCTCTCTTATTCATTGAGCAGCAGCCGCGTTGCCCCCCACCGAGCCCCTTCCAACTACTACTTTCTTCATTGACTCTTTCTTTCTACTACGCTCTCGCGTACTACGCCTCCACCTCACCATCGTTCTGGCACGCCGGATGGGCCCGCAAGCTCCACTGTTTTTTTTTTCTTTCTCTTTCTTCTTCCTTTTACTTTTCTAATTATGAATGGAAACGTCTCACGACACGGAGGGCGTTACGATAACCGACTGACGGAGATAAGAGGGTGAAAGAAAAAGACGCTCGAGAGCGCTCAACTCTCGCGAATTATTATATGACTTCGTTACTCTTTCCTCAAGACGTCTCACACTTTTTTCACGGTCAACATTCTCTTTCATTGTCTTCGTCACAGAACCATCTTCTTTGCCCGACTCCAGTTACTTTTCGCCCGAAAGAATCTCGTGTAGAGTTTTTGCAATATATTAATGATTCTCTTGCCACGAATATTTTTGTTTTTTAATTGATTCGGCGAATGTGCATTTTCACGACGATATCTTCGCCGAGTGGTTTCCAGTTTTGCATTTCTTTGATTTCTCACACTTTTTGGAGGAAACAAAAGCCGATGAAGAATTATTTGGCTTTTTCGCATCAGGCAGTCGATGATTTTTCGATGCATATTGTCGATTGATTTCTCTCGTAAAATGGCCACTTGACAGGGAAAAATTCAGATATACCCATCAACCCCTTTCAATTAAAAACGAATCGTACACTCGTAGAGACACCGAGGACACACACATTCGCATTCAGACATACATGAGCTAGGCTCTCCCTCGAAACGGTGGCAATTAATCTCTCTTTCGCCCTCGCGAAGTAGTATTAGAGATTGAATCACTCGAAGCGGAAGTATATAACGGTATTTCTCTTGAGTGTCGCAAGCCCAAGAATTCCCGTTTGAAAGACTGACAGAAAACGAAAGAGGGCACGGAGTGAACGTGGGCTTGTCGTTTTCTGTTCAACGAGCTCGGAAACCTGATATCCACGCAATATATTTATATATTCTAGTTCTGTTAAGAAGTCTTTGTTTAAATACACGTGCCTGGGAATGACTCCTGAGACACGTGGATATATTTCCTCTAGCGAGTCTGATGTAACCATTTTCCAGCCTGATCGCGTATTTGGATCAAATTTCTCATGCTGTGAATCGCCGTTGAGTCGGATTTTGTTGAGTTAACATAAAAATTTATGCAAAATTATCGAAAATCTTTTTTGTTAAAAATTGTTGTAATTCAAAAGATTCAAGGGAATCTTTTGAATTTAAAAAAATATTGTTCACGAAAAAAAATAGGAACAATTTCATTGTGTAGTTTTTTTTGAATTTATCCGATTTTACGGAGATGTCAGTAAAATTAATTTAACTGGAGTACCCGCGCACAGTTTGGGAAAGACGCGAGAGCGAAAAGCGGAGTAAATATTTTAAGATTGCTCTCCGACTCTTTGGGCCGGGATGAGAAGACAGAAAAAGGTAAGAAGATAAGAAGAGGGACAGTGAGAGGAAGCGAGAGTGAAAAAGAGAGAAATAAGGGATGAAGGAGGTTGTAAGATTATAGGTAAGCTTTCGCTCGCAAATTCGTACAACGGCGAGTCAAACTTTCAGAAGGTGAGCAGAGAGTACGCCGCGCGGTTGATCCGGTTCGCCATTTAAGCTAATTATCCGGTTAATTCGAGGCTTGCCCGTCAACCGAGGACCCGCAGTCTTTTGCTCAACTACACGAATGAAATCGCTTTTCTTATTACGAGCTCTCCGGCCTTCCAAGTATACTCATAGTCTCGCGCGTTGTTTAACCTCCAAGGAAACATTTGCCTGTTTGAATGAAAACCAGCGTCGTCATGGACTTTGAGAATAAAAAATAACTCTGAATGCAAATCGCAGCGACTTAACTCAATGAACGATATTCAAAACCGCACAAATTAAGTCAGTCAAACTTTGTTGCGCGAAGTTGATCGCGAATTTTTGCACTATATCAATAACATAAACTCGAGTCTATCTTTTCAATTGTCAGCCTGACTTTTGGGAATCCTTTAAGAGCACCAAAGATAAGTCTGTCGATGAAATTGTTTCTTTTTCAATTTTCGATGATTTCGGAGAAATTGAGAAAGGATACAGTGTGATAGGGGGTTGGCAAAGTAACGAAAAGGGATGAGTGGGTGGTTGGAACTTTACGTAGCCGCAGAAGCTCACCCACGAAAGAGTATGTAAGCCCTGAATACACGCACACACGTACAGAGGGCAAACCGGGCAAAAGCAGCCCTCGAGGAAGAGAGAAAGCGACGATGATAGAGAGTGCAAGAGGGAGAGTAGAAGAAGAGAAGCTATGGAAAGGCAGAGAGCTGGATCGAGTGAGAGAGGGACTATGGTGGTTTTCCGAAAGGCAAGAGGGTGAGTTTGGAACGGGAGGAGAGAGGAGGGTGAACATCAGGGTGGTTTCTCGCTGGAGGGTTAAGACAGCGTGTGTGGGAGTGGGCGTGGCTACGGTGGTCGCCGTTGGCCAATCAGATAGAGGCAAGAGAGCTGCTGGCCACCCCCAACCACGCGGTCCACATCCCCCAACATACATATTGATCTCGTGGTCCTTGCCGAACACCCCTACCCCATCATCCTCAACCACCACCATTCCCACACGCTTATATTTTCTCTTGATGCTTTTCCAACGGCCCACTCATGTCCCATGTACTCTAGGTCCCTTCCATATGCATCCAACAGCAGCCTCGTCTGAAATTTCTGAAGAAGGTCACCCCTGACCAGTGAGCCCGCCCTTACGAGCAATCTGAGACAAGAAACAGGAAACGAATGAAAAGCAGATATAAAGAGATTGTAGCAGTTGAGAAACAACGATTGCAACTCTAAACGACGATAAAAAGAAATTGAAAGAGACTTTAAACTTTTGAACTTTCATTCCTTGGACCTCTGGTCTCTCTGCATTTTTATTTCTGCAGCGATTCTTGTTAAATCATTGCTGACTGTTATTTCGATCATTAAATTACGAGAACTTCTATTTTTACCAATTTTCTGTATATATCGTTAACTACCGACCCTCGAGTACACTTCTCCGTTTACTAAAAGACTCAAATAGTCATTGATATAGTCGCCGAGGGCTTGTTCCACAGCCCCAGAATTCTCTGCCTCTAATCAGAGATTTCGAAAGGACGATTCATCTAGCGCGCGGAAATGAATGGATACAACCGCGCCGGATGTCGATTTTGGCTCAGTCTACCCTCCAATTAACGGGCAACAACCCCTCCATCTTTTCACCACCGTATCCAATCGCCGATCGCAAAAATTGCTCGGGTAAAAACAATACCAATTTATTCTTCGAATTCACAGTCTCTAATCGCTTTTAAATTGAACGTAGAATTTCATTCGGTGCAAAGCGAAATTGATAGCACGGAGGCCTTTTTTTATCGAGTCGAAACGCATGGAGGATTCTTCACTTTTTATAAAAAAATCGCATCGCAATAATATCGAAGAAAACTTTGACTTTTTGAGGTAGTTAATGTTTTTCGTCTGGTCGAAATAGATTCAAAAATTGGTTAGTTTCGATTCTTGGTAGTCGGAGGATTATAAATTTGCCACATTCTTCTGGGGGAGCTGATTTTTTAATTCGCTTCAAAGGACAAGAAGCGACGGGTAAGAGGGTGAAAGCGGCATCTATTTCGGTCACAACGGGAAGATAACGGATAGATATGGTCGTAAGGAATGAGCTCGTGAATCTTTGAGTCGCGTCAGGTAGGCTGTCAGTTAAGGCTGATGCAGCAGTCGGATAGACGTTACCAGCTCCGTGGCAGTCTCACCCTCTCTTGCTTTCGACTCTTTCTGGGCTATCTTGGCCATCAAGATTGTTTTATATAATCGGCACTGAATCGGAAGATTTTCGTCGGAAATCAAATAGACGACGATGCTCATCGTCCTCCTCAAGCATTTTCGTCTCTTTCTTCGTCTCTCTTCGCATGATTCGTGACAATTAATCTCATTTGTTAAAACTTCTCGAGTCCAATTAACTGACAAGGACGATTTACAGATTTCCATGGATCTCGAAAGTCCGAAAAAATAACTTCAATTACGTAAATACTTGATATGTTTTTGTTGAAGAGACTAATTGAAAAATTCATTCAAAACCCGCGACTCGCTGAATAATTGTGACCAGCTGAAGAGATATCTGATCATGATCGCGTCAAAACGTTCAGACGATCACTTCAGGACACAGAGTTAATTAATGTCTAAAAATTTCAACGAACGTTTCGAGCTTTTCGCCTCGAAGATGAACCTTTTCTATTCGTGATTTCGAACACGTGCTAATTGTTGGGGTCGTTGTATCCACGTTTCACCTCGAGCATTCAAGAAAAAAATTTACGAACTATCGGGACTGGAAGAATCAGAAAGACTCGATAAATAAATTAACGAAAAATAAGGAATTCGTCGTTTCCTGTCAAATCTTGAAAAATCGACGGAGAAAAATTTATTCGAATGTGTGTCAATAAGCTAAGAAAAAAAAATCGTCACTCGCTGATCCAACGACGATGACGAGTGCATGACTGTAAATTTTAAAATTCGCGTCGGTTATCCCGAAGAACGGGAGGTACAAAAGCGACTGTTTATAGCGAAAGAATTACGAGCGAGTGAGTGAGAGACTTTTTTGTTTGTGTGAAAAAGACAAAAGCAAAAACTAGGAAATGTGCCGGCACAGAAAAGAAAAATACGGGAAAGGGCAAAAGAAATAACAAAACGCTGGAGAACGAATTCCGACAAAGCTCCGCAGTGTGTAAACCCTTCTCCGTCCCTTTTGCAACCCCTTCTCGCATCCCCTGTCCACCAACGTCCCTCGAACAATGCAGTCGGCGCAAAAACAAAGAAATAAACATGAAAAGACAAAGGAGAGCCGTTTGAATCCGTAATTTGCCCCCTCGGAGCTCTTTGTTTTACACGCCTTTTCTTCCTCACCACGCTCTCTCTCTCTCTCTCTCTCTCTCTCTCTCCCTCCCTTTCCCTCTTTCTATTCTCTGCTGGACCAAAACTCACCCCCTATCCTAGGGTCCGTTAGCATGGGAGTCAAGAGAGTGCATCTACCAGTCGACAAAGTTCGCGTCAACCTGGAATCGTTCTGTGTATATACCAAACAGGGACCTGATTTTTTTTTCTTTTTCTCTTCTCCTTTTTTTTATTTTTACTCCTTTCCATTCATTGCTTTCGTTCCCCATCACAGGCTTCTGTTTTTTAGCCTTGCTTCGATGAGGAAGAAGAAAGAGTTAGAAGCGTATGGCGAATCCATTCGTTTTCTTTTTTTTGACTCATGTATTCGGCAATATTTTTCATTAGGGATCACGTTTTCAATATTTTAATTAATTATTGGTAATTTGATGATTTTGACTTAATGGTCGACAATTAATTGAATCAATAACCAATTAAGTTAAATTTTGATTAAAGCTTATTTAGTATTGCAGCTCCAGCTGATGTGAAGGGAACAAGAGTTTTTGAGGCAGGTCGTGATTCGAAAACTCTCGCGATTTCCTTCTTGCTATTTCATTTTTTTTTTCCTTGTTTCTGCCTTCCTCTTGCTATTCTCGTTCGGGCGCATCTCATTAAATTAAGCGGTTCTTATCGTGAATGAGAAACTCGACGTGTCTGCTAGCAAAAAAAAAGGACAGAGATTTTAAAAAGATTAGTACGTGAGGGACAAAGTTGTACTGTTCCGGTCTTCACGGAACTCGCGTTGCTGAGAATACCTCACGGTGTTTAACGTTCGTAAAAATAGAGTGAATCTTAATCACTTGCATTTTCCCGTTTTTGACGCGGAGCCATCAAATTTCCGTAAATGTCTGTCTTTTTATATTCATTTTCTTTTCATAATATTCATTAACATGATCGACGTTCTCGATCTAATTCAAAAAATTCGGTTAAATATGATTTTGAGTTTTTTTAAATGCATTATCATTTTTCCGCAGTCTCGCTAGTTGAGCAATGGAAATAAGTGAATGGTTAGCGACAGTGCAAAAAATTCTCCAGCTCGAACGTTTATTTTTTATTTTTTAAGAGCAAGGCGTTCTCGACGGGGGAAGAATTTTCCGGTGACTGAACTTCTTCCTCATTTTCCAAGCTCGTAGTATGTGAATTATTCACAAGTAAGCCTTTCCGTGGTTTTTCCCACCCACGAAAAAAACTACCCTAAGGCAAAGAGCTCGTCTAGCCTTCGTTTCTAGGCCAGGGTCGTCTCGCACCATGGCGAACCAACTTTGTAGGTAAGAACAAACAAACGAATGGCCCTCGGAAAGTGAACATAAACCATCTTCGTACTGCGATCAAAAGTTTTCTTCCAAGAATCCTCAAACTCATTAAATTATAATAAGAAGAAAAAAGAAAGGCTTCACAATGATAAGCGGCTCCGAGCATCCCTTTGCAAAACTTTGAAAGACAAATAAAAATGTTCACACCATTTTTTCCCCACCAATCCACCTGTCACGTTTTCATCACCATTTTTGGGTCTTAAAAAGAAAAGAGGGTGAACAAAAGTTGAGAAGAAAGTAAAAGCATAAATACGTTATGCTAAAGACAAAAGCGTAACGTGTCTACTTAGCAAAAATTTCATGTGTGCATGCAATAATGGTTTATATGGTTAAGGGGTTGAGGATTCTTTAGAATAGTTAAACGTTCACCCCTCACGTGATTGTAAGAAATACTATCACGATCTCTGTGTTTTGCTTCATCGTATTTGAAATCTTTTTCGTTGATGCTCTCTCCATTTATTTAATTTGCTTCTGCTTTTCTCTCCTTCTCAGTTGCCAATCCCCTCCCATAATTAATTTATATTTTACGGTGGAGACCTGCGAAAAAATCGGTTTTTGGATCATTCCTCTCTTTCTACCGTCGCGCCCCAAAATCTGTCCGGGTGAGTGACAAAACTGTGAGTTCTTTTTCGAATGCCTACGCACAGAGATATTTGAAAAAGTACGTTTAGCCTGAAGGCAGATCCCGAGAGTGAGAGGTAGAAGGAAAAGAATAAAATGCGCGAAGCTTATTATGTTTGCGCGTCAGGTAAAGGGTTGCGAATTGAAAAATACTTTTTTCTTGCTAGACACAAAGTCGCGTATATGCATTTCGATTTCGAGATTAATAACAAAAGTATTTGATTCATTTAACAATGGACTCTTCCTACACTCTCAGAGTATAAAATCAACTGCCCTGAAGCAGTGGAGACTTTTTCCGAACGACTTTGAAGCTCGGAATGTGGCATTTGCGCCCCTCAGACTCTCAACACTCGTGCTTCGCAGGCAGAAGAGCGAATGATGTAAATGTACGAGTGCAGATTTATATGGACGTGTGTATGGGTGGAAGACGCGAACCTTTTTTTTCTCTCACAAGTCTCGTTCACTTTTTTTTTACGCCTGAGGAACTCTCTCACACTCCGCGAAATTCTCATTCTTTCACCTTTATTGCTCGGCTGCTTGGCATCGAGAAGGCTCCTTCCGCTACGTCTCTAGCCCAAGAAACGAGAATTTCTGCCAGACGTACAGAACCATAAGACATGGGGGAAACAAATGTTTTATTTGCACACGTATGCGTGCATTTTTGGAATCATTCCGCATAAATTGAAACGATCGTCGATCCAGAGAAATTATTGATTTCTCTCTCAAGAAATTCACAGCCGGAGACTTTTTTCTAGCAAATTTTCTTCGCTACAAAATCGGTCCTATCCATTTTTGCTCTATCTCTGACCGTTTGACCGGTGGACGCAATTATTTCTTTTTTCGTAATTAACGAGTCGAACTTTTCGACTTTGAATTTTCTTCTCGCACTTGGATAATATATGAGAAAAAAAGTCACGTACGTACTCGAGTATTCTCTGGCTCGAGTACGTCTACAAATTCATGCGTAATACGTTCACACGAGCGTATAAGAAACGACATGTGTATACGTAAGAAATGAAGTGAAGGTGAGGTGGAATATCGGCGGATATATAGGGGGATGCGTGTCACCAGGACTCAAGGAAAGGCGAGGGAAGGGGGGCGCACGATGGGAAGAATTCTCTGCTCCACGACGGTCTTTAGCCGGAATTCGTATATCAGTTATTGATGGGGTTGGAATATCGAGAGCCGAAAGACGAACAGAGATAGAAGATCATATGGAGTAGGAAATTGAGAGAGAGTGAAAAGGGGAGAAAGCGATGTGCTCGCGTGAGAATATTACGTCCGCTTCTGGTGAGACGCGTCGCCAGCCTCCGGGCAGGCAAATCGGAATAAATCAGATTTCTCTCATCCTGCTCCCCACTTTTCTCTTGCGGCCCACGTTACACACACACCAATTTTTTCACCCGGACTTGTCACTATACTTTTTGCCCTCTGCTTCGTTTTGTTTTCTTTTCCATAAAAAAGCGAAGGGTGATCGTCCTTCACGTTCGATAGCTCCGAGCTTTTCGTGATCAGCTTTCGTATTTCCTCACTCGCTTCGTTTCAAATATAACCTCAGTCTCCTCAATAACTCAGTACTTTTGCGCCTTGAATCAGAGAATCTCACTCGCACGTTTCTTTCGTTGATCTTACGTGGAAAATATCATCGCGTCAGGAAAAACTGATGAATTCTTGAAAGGTAAAAGGGAGTGTACGTAGCTCTACAGAAAGTTATAGAAAAACGTGCGAATTTCCGTGGCCAAATAAATCAGGAGCGAGAGACCGCGAGGTTTTGATTTGTTCATGCGCGGTCGAGAACGAGAAGAAACGAGAGAAAAGAAAAAAGCGTTATGTAAAATTTGATATGGAAAGATCCGAAAGGGTCGGTCGCGCAAATCGTATCGTAAAATGTTCTTTGAACTCGATGCGTACCACCAAAAATTTAGATTCCTCAAAGCGAAACGAGCCCGTTATCCTCGCGCGCGCAATGTCGATGCATATGAATTTATAATTTCGACGCGCATCCCCCGATCTCGCCACGGATCGTTGAACCCTTCGAAAGAATAAATTGAAAGAGAAAAAAACAAGGCATAAAAATACAAAAAAAGCTACGTGAGCAGACACGATGCACCCCTCGCGGCAAAGCTTCGAGCGAGACAGTACGAAAGAGAAAAGAGCGAGAAAAGGGTATATTTCGAACCTACAACCCTTCGGTCCTCGTTCGACTGTCGTTCACGTCATATAAATCAAAATCAGTTGCATTGTTAGAGGTGAGAGCGACAGTACATAGCCAAAGAGAATGCGAAAGGAAACTATGTATATATATGTAAATAAATAACGAAATATATACATAGCTTATTTATATGTATATAAAGACGAAAAACGAGAGAATAAGAGATGATGAGAAAAATAGAACTCGGTCAAGCAATGGCCAACAAAACGTGGTAGCGCGCGGGTTTAGCCAGGTAGAAAAATTTCCACCTCGACATCGCAATCGTCGTTGTTCTCGTCTTGCCAATATTTTTTATACGCCAAGAGAAACGCGAGATGAAACAGTGAGGCAGAGACTCGAAAAAGGGCGATAGGGAAATGCGTGAAAGGCATAAAGTACATACGAGTATATAGTCATGGCTTTCTATATACATTTCTACACACTAGTCCACATACACGATGTATGTACACGCATTTGCGTGAATAGAGAATGGATACAAGAACGTGAAACCCAAAAACGTCACCTTAGAGTCTACTCTGTATATGGGGAAATATGTACGTGTAGATATTTGTGAATACATGCATATGTATATATGAACATAGCAGCATCCAGCGACTGGCATTGCTCTGCCTAGTTTGAGGATGGGGTAAAACTATCGGCTTCGATATACATATGTATGTCGACCGAGGGTACAATGTATTCAAATTGGGAAAGGAGCAAGCGAGCGATCCGGGAATATATATGAGGGAATAAAAAATAAAGGAGTAGAAGAAAAAAAAGGGTTGCCCTTTCGGGTTGATGGGTAAAAAATACGACAGACTGGTTAACGAAGCGAGTTGGTCCATTGAAAGAACTCAATGGGATGCTGGGACGTGATGGGTTCGCCGAGAGAGAACAAATACTAGGGAGAAAAAAGTTACAGAGAATTTCATCTGTAACGTATGCAAGCACGCAAATGGTTATAAAGTGTGCGTGAAAATGCCCAGCCAGGGTGCAACATCCACGTGTTACAGGAACAGTTGCCAAGATCCAAGTCGATCTCCTCCTGTATTTTATACCCGCGCTAACTAGCCGAATGTTTCCACGCGGATCTGCCATATGTCGCTTGCGTCAAAGAGTTTTTTCGAACCCTCGTAACCCACGTGAATTATCCAAGTCGATCGCTCAAATTCTTTCGCATCCAAGACGCCGAAGTTTTTAAATTTGCTTGTTATCGATCGAGAGCGAGCTTATCGTTTGAGCGCATGAACATTGCTGAATGAGGAAATCGAGTCTTTGAAAGTGGAGAGTAAAAATTTTTAATTAAAACTGTTTTTTATATTTTTCAACTCATGTAGATTCTGCTAATTGGTCAGTGATATGTGCAAAGTTTGACATTTCAGAATTATTCATTGAGACAACCGACGAAAATTTGCAAAGAGATAAAAACGGATAACAAGATTTCAGTAAGAAGAAAAAGAGTTACTCTTGTTCTACGGTCTTACTTTGCTCGCTATAATTTCTTACCCCCTACTATCAGAGTGCAAGCGCGGTTAGACGGATCGTTTTTCTCCCTTGAGCGGAACTTTGCGGCGCGCTACGTTCTCTCTTTTTACTTCTTACTTCGTCTCTCTCTCTCTCTCTCTCTCTCTCTCTCTCTCTCTCTCTCTCTCTCTCGCTCTCCCACTCTGTCTTATTCTCACTGACTTCCTTCTTCTTTTCTTTTTTCTTTTATAAACGAACAAAAGAACCTCGACACGTCTTAAATGAACGCGCTACTTGTTGCTTAGACTACTCGGGGTGAAAACGAGAGCGAGAGAGACAGCGAGAGGAGAGAGGAAGGGGAAGGAGGCAGGGAAAAGGGAAAACTCGGTGGCAACGTCCGCGTTACAGGGGGCTCGTGACTCGAGGTACAAGAGTGAGATAAAAGTATGAAAGCAAGAATAACGAAGAGAGAGAAAGAGATAGAGAGAGAGACTCACTCTTGCAAGTAGAAAACTGTTTTTCTTTTGTTTTCCTTATCGTTTGGAAGAGCCTGCAGTCACCACTACCATCTCGAAAAGTTGCTCTTCCTTCTGAGAGTGTGTTACTAAGGTGACTACTACCCACGAGGAATCTTCTCGGTTGCTGGAGAAATCGCAATTAAAAATGTAGTTCAAGGTTGAAGCCTCAACGGGGAAAGGGTGCTTTGGCTTTCCTTCGATGCTCTTACTCTCTATCTTCGTCGCTTTCTCTCCCTTCTGCCCCTGCCGTCTGGCCTCCGCCGCCACGAGAATTATACTCGCTTTTATCCTCACCCCCAACCTCGTGACTCGCTTTTTTGCCTTCCTCAACTTTTCCTTCGTTGCTTTTATTTTTCACCTTCTTTTTCTATTAAAAAGCATTTACCGTATCCTCGACGTGACAGGTATGAGGGTTTTGGAGCTTTTCCATTTTCTTTAAACGTTATTGGATCTTATTGGTCTGTTGCCATTATGGTGAGAGAAAAAAAAAACAGCAGTAGTCATTCGAAAGATCGTGACTTTCTGATCCCTGATTCTGGGTCACGCAGATGACACAATCTCGCTTTCATGACATAGTTTGTTTCGGGGTTTGTACACACGAGTTTCGGGGTAGAAAAAAAAACGACAACATCTCATGTCGCTGCAGGTACGCCAAATATATTGGGAATTTTTTGACAACCCCTTTCGACATACAAGAGGGCGAGGAGATTTTCTCTCGCTCTCTGTCTCCCTCCCTTAACGCAAGTCTACCTGGTATATCTCTGGCAACCTTCCTGGGGTTAGGGTCTTGTTTTTTTTCCACGCGGCTATACTCGTCCGGGGTGCCTATCACCTGTACCGTTTTTCGGATTACTTTTTTGTCCCTCGAAACTGGCTAACCCATGGGGACACCCCGCTGTACGCACACAGGTTTTTTTTGCTATAGAGGAAAAAAGAGAATAAAATATGGGCTCAAAGAAGAGAGAGGGAGAAAGAGAGAGTGTGGCAAGGATCAAAAGCTTTGGGGTAAACGATGAGAGCGCCAGGGCACAATGGGGAAACAACATTATTGGCTTTTCAAAACGGTATTTACCGAAAATAAGCAATTTGAAAGGATAATGGGGGCGAGTCCTCATCGCGACACCGCCCGGTCTATAAAAACCTTTTACGCACCGCACCAAAAACGATTCTACGTAAAAATAATTTCCACAAACATTAGAAAACTTTATTTTTCTCTCCCAAAACGACTATTTTTACATCCTGCAAATTATCATTCGGTTGTTAATAAAAAAGAGTTGCCATTTGTCAACGCATCTCGAGGAGACTCGATGGCTTTGTCATTGCAACTCAGTTTGAACAATTTCCATGTCTTGGCAATCGAGGACATTGACGTTTGCGAATACCGTCGAGTACCGTCGGAGTCGTGCAACATATTGTTTCAGAATAGGGTAAAAATTCGAAGACAGAATATACTGGAAGGGAATCGCAAAGAGGTACGTTGTCACAAACTGTGAGATCACAGCCTGGAAGCCCTATGACCCATAAAGAAGATTTCACGTACGTGAAATCTTCCTGTGTGTAGGAAATATATTGCCTGAACTTTAACAGTACATATGCCGTATAGTGTACAACACATGTCTTGATATTTCTTTGTTTCCGTGTCCTTGCTACGCTAGTCTCTCTCCCTTTCCCTGACTCCCTTCCTACCAGCGTTTCTCTACTTTTCTGAAGTATTGAAACAACAAAGATAGGCTGCGAGATCCATGAGTAAAGTGGTAAAGAAACTATAGAGACTGAGAGCTATCTATAAGGCGAAACTGAAAAGGAGGCTCCTATAGTTTTCCCTGAATTCACAACCCTCGGGACATCATCGGTGCTTCGCTCCCACTTTCCTATCAGTTCGTAGAGTCCTCGCTATCTTATATGCAGCAACCGTCAACAGAAGCGGATGGAGTTTGTTTTCATCCCTCTCTCAGATCTCGCCCACTTCACCCTCCAGTTGCTTGTTCCACGAGTATGTGAACTTCACGTGTTCCTTGCAAAGCTTACTCTTTCGGACGAGCATCTAGTGGCAAAAATTAGAAGTGTAACAGTGTTCCAATATTATTTCGAAAGGCCCAAGGAAAGTCGAAACTCCAGCCAGTTTTCAACGTTTCTGAATGCTGAGACATCGAGCCAGTGGATTGTTCTTTGTGCTCGGAGAAAGGAAAATGGGCTTGTAAGAAAATTGGTAACTTGAGCAGCATTAGGAGTTGCCAGAGGTTGTTGGACTTTATGAGAGTTGGTTCGTGAGTGGTGGACAGACGTAACAAGCAGCATGCCCGCGAGAAAAAAAAGCTGTATGGTGGAGAGACGAAAGAGAGAAATAGATGGGATAAGATTGAGAGTAAAAGGAAGAGGGAAGATAGAGCGAGGGAGAAAGGGAGAAGATTACGGGCAATGTGAAAGGTGGAGGGACGTGCCTTCATTTGTTTCAACGGGTACTGGCAGTGGGTGGTTACGTCACGCGCATCCCCTCGTATCCATGGTAACCCTCTGGGCTCTCGCCCAAGAGGGGATTTCCTACGTTGTCGGTTAAGACGACGTACGACGACTACAACGACGTCGACGTCGACGATGAGGACGAGGATGGGATTCTCCGATGTTCCGAGGCCCTGAGGGAAAGGAGGGTTCGAGATCGAGAGGGCTCTTTCTCTCTGTATGTACTCTCGTGAGCACGGTATAGCTCGAAGCACCATCACGGTTTTTGACTTCCGCTGCATCAACGTTAGAGCAGGATAGAAATAAGATAGAAGGGTGAAGGAGGTAGGTTAGCTCCGGGATAGAAAGCTACCGGTGCGTTAGGAGGACGAGCACCCAATCGACGAAGGAAAGAGGATGGCAGAGCTATTCTAGATCAGAGGGTTGATGGTGCACGCTAGGAATCTCTCCCTTTTCTCTCTTCTTCTCTGTATCTCGTACTTGCCTCTTTTTCCTCCCGGAAATCATCCCCGGGTTGAGAGTCTGGCTTTGATCCTCTTTGGACACAGACCTCCGAGCGCGATCGATGGCATGGGCCACCTGGTGGATACGCACACATATGTACTCGGAGAAATATATTTGCGGAAATTCGTCGAGAAATCGGCGGATCTCCGTGTCTTCGGATCAGTGGATGTAAAACTTTTATCCATTTGCTCAATAGGATTCCACGGCTACGTCCAAAGCTTCGAAGCTTCGGAGCCGCTTGGAACTTTACCTCGCGAATCTTTCGATTGACTTTTATAAGCAATAAAACATCGTAATCATTAACGAAGCGCTTTTTCGAAACGACACAACGGTATAAATGATCTTGTAATACGGCCTACCGAATGCCTGGATGAATTTCAATAGCTAGCTGTAGTTTCAAAGAGCGAGAGAAGCTTTCCCCTCGCTTCATACTAAAGAGCGGGGAGTTGCTCTCGGCAGGTTTACCAAGTCACCTCATATCGCCGCTTTCATCGCGAGTAAGTGTACACGTCGAAATTGCCAAGGTTCGTTCTCTTCGGTGTACACCGGCTCCGATGGTATACCGAGTAGCGCCAAAGCGTTTCCTCTCTTTCCTCCTCCGCTTTCATCATCCTGCCTTTCGTTCAATTCACCCGTTCCCGGCCGCTGACTCGGATATTTCTCGCATGTCCTCGGGGCTAAAGCTTTTCCGCGAGAGCAGCTCGACGCCTCTTCTTCACCAAGTGTATACACAATGTATATCATTACCTCGTTGTATATGCCACTCATGGAGAACAGGGAATATGTTTGGAGGGTCATGCGCGTCCAGGATCACCGGGACCGAGGCTCAAGTCATTCATGTCTCAATTAACGGCTTATAAAAAATGTACATCTTGTTGGCAACTGGTCCAGAGGCAAGATTCAAAGGAAACCAGCTGCTCCAACCCTCGAAACATCCAGTAGCTCTGTCAAAGTAGTGTGTGTCTGTGGTTGATTTAGTTGTTCATAGTTATCCCCAGGAGCTCTGCACTCTTGAGCGTAAATTGACAAAGTATCAGGCAAGCCTTGATCCGCAATCCTATCCTTTTCTGTGTAATCTCTTTCTTGGCTTGTGACTCGTTCTCGGATCTCAGCAACGCTTACTATGTCGCCTCATAGTTGGAAATTAATTTCAAGTTGCTTTAGCAGCCCTTAGGCTCTGTGGGTGCCTAACAAGGAAGAAACTGCAGATGAATTGCGCCACGTCGTTCCAATTCCTTCTGTCTTTCTTCATCAGTCCAGTATAACGTTGATACCAGCAGGAAGAAATTCCAAACTCGCTCTCCCTACGCTTTCCATATTGATATACGTGAATATTCTCGAATTAGTTTAAGTATTTCGGTATTTTGTTGGTTTCTGCCGAGGTCTCTAAAAAAGATTCTTCTAAATGAGGGTTACGAAGGAAAAAACTTGCTGCTGCATGGCATCGGTTCTCCAACTGCTAAAGTCGTTCATTAAATTCCACGAAATAACGTTAGATCTCAATGATAAATAGGGTCGTCCAATATTGAATCTTACATGCTACTCGGTATCTCATTTCCATTCATAAATGTTGCTCTTTCATCGAAAACCATGATATCCCATGCTAAAGTATCCGACGGCATTCAATTTGCTTCTGGCGTTGGTAGAATCTCGTAGTAGGTCATTGAAGTCATCAAACGTCCTGGATCAATTGGCAACGTCACGTGTCGAAGACCCTATCACGAAAGCTGCATTTTACTGATTAGCAACGATTCTTACATACACTCATGTGAACCTGTGAACTCTGGTAAAGCCTCCACCTTCGGCTCTGATAGTGCACGTATCGCTTGCACAAATTCCGAAAGGAGGATATAGGAATTGCACTGAACCAGGCCGGGAGTCACGTTTGCGCCCTTCGCCAGCACGCTCGGCTGATGGGGTTTGGGGTTTGGGATGAGGGAGTGGTCGTGAAGAAGTAGCAACGCTAGGGCAACCAAGAGAGGGACGACTATGAGTGAAGAAGAAGCGGGTGGAGCGGAATGGCAGTGGCATGAAGTTCTATTCCGAATAGTTAGAGGATGGTTTTGCAGAGGGTTGTGGAGAACATGCCAAAACCACCCTGGCGTACATCCTCGCCAATGTATATGTGTATACAGCTATACAGCTAGCTCAGCATCAGAAGTACCCAGCAGCAGCTCCCCGTACATTCACAGATGGCGAAGTATCCTATGCTTTCCACACGACCACACGTAGGATCCTCTTATGCACGAAGAACGCGGTAGCTTGTGTTCCTCCGTTCCTTTGGGTTTCTCCAGCGCCCAGGAGACCGGCAACCCGTAAGACTGGAGCAACGGAGAGAACTCCCTTTCCATCTTGAGCTTCCCGTTTTCGCATAGGTGTGTTGGGGTGTGTGGGTGCGTGAGTGTGTGTTATTCTCTGTGGAGGTTGGTTCGTCTATCAGGCATTCTATCTCCTTTCCGTGGATTCCCTTTGCCACTCTCGTTCTCTTCATTGCACCCTCCACCTCTTTCTTATATGTTCTCCTCGTGTATAGATCGATGTATATGTATATATCGTTCTCTAGCTTCGGGTCTCTGGTGCATAGCTGCTGTGGCCCTGGCTTGGCACAACCAGCGAGGACTTTGAATTGCTTGCCAGCGGCTTAGCGTCTTCTGCAGAATCTCCCTCTCTATCCCTCTCTCTCTCTCTCTCGCTCTCTCTCTCTTTCTTTCTCTCTTTTCCTGTAACTCGCGAGGCAAACGTGAGAGACCTGCGCGGAAGCTCGCGCCAATTTGCGCCAATTTGCGTGTACGGCACATTGCTCTTTAGAAATCTGCCGGCGCCACACACCGTTCCATCCTCTTCCTCCTTCACCACATCCATGGATATGTATATACTTTCTTTACTAAACCTGCTGTATTGGAACGTAGACGTAGAAGCTCTGCTTCCACCGCTCCAACTCCAATAGCCCAAGCGTCTTTCTCGAACATCACGTCTACAAATACAGTTATACCTCTAAACCATCTTCCTATAACCTCGTTCTTATTGCTTATTATTCGGGAATTTCACAAACTCTGGAATCTTTTCGAAATCAAAGGATATTGCGACGTTTCTCATATCAAGCTTATTGATGATCAACGTTGATACTATATATGAGAATTCTCGTGATAAGTTTCCGTGCAGATAGAGTGAGCAGTCAACGAATGAATCAGCTGCAATGCTCGTGTCTCGCTAATTACTATCAATCTGTCGATTTGATACTCGTAATGAAGGATTTCGTGATGTTGCTTGCATGGCTCGACGGTTCTGTAAATTGAAATGCGTTTTCGTTCTAAAGAACAATTTCTCCAGAAATGGCGAAAAATAATTATCATTTGATTCGGTGGAGATATTAACTGGGGATTGCGCAAATATGAGTGAAGAGACTTTCGATCGAACGTGGCTCGAGAACTCGAGATGCGAGGAGAGGGCCATAAATCAGTTGGCAGTAAACGCGGTGGGCTGACCCGAGGAGAGGTTGTTTGGGCTGACCCTCGACCCTGGTCACCTCGAGCCTTCGCAAAGGGTCATTCGAACGAGCGTCGGGCAAAAACCGGAAATGGTCAAACCGGTACTCGATTGACCTGAGAGCTTAGGGCCTACTATAATGTACGGTCACTCCTACCTACCGCGAGACCATGGCACGCGACTCCCATTGCGAATCATCTTTTCCTAACCTTGTGCATACATAGATATTAATATACACACGTAAAGTTTGATTTATCTACTTTTTTCAAAGTATTTTCATGTGGCCAAAGGGGCGGGGGCTTCTTGTCGTTAAATAATTATTCGATTGTCACCCTCTGTCATTAGCCACACGAAATTTATTTCTATGATCGTCCCATGGGACACCAAGAGATTCTCCACGCTATATGAACCTCAAGGTATCACACGACGTAACAATGTTCCAGCAAAATTGCAATTTCTCTCTTTCTCAAGTGGCAAGAAGGGAAGAGTTCTTTTTCAAGAATTTTCGATATCGATGTACCTATCGTTTTGTCGTGTACTTCCATTGAAAACTTATATGCGAGGATTTGTTCATATCCACGGAGAGACAAGTCGTCCTAGCGCAACGAATATTCATGGATTTCGATGGTTTATTGGGTTTTATTGTGTAAGGAACCTTCGTATGTAAGGCAAGACCATTTTCCTGTAATATTCGGATCTACATATTTGGGCGTTTTTAAATTCAATCGCTTTTGACTATATTTCGCGAGTGACATTGCAAATTTAGACGAGACAGATTTTTTGATCAATATCACATTGAACATTGAGTTTTTCATATTCGATCTAACTCGATTTTCATTAAGGTTAATAATTCGCTGCCACACTGCATAATGAATTATCGTGACGCTTGTTTGGGTCCCTTAAATGATTAAAAATGCTAACCAACATAATTTATTCACGTCTTAAAAGTTGCAAAACTCTCGTAAGTACTTTTTCACGTCGCACAAAGTGACGATTCACTGAACAGTCAATTTTCTTCGGAGTCTCTGAAGAATAGAAAAAAACTTTTTAACCCGTCTTTAGTATTGACAAACGGAGTTTATTCGCTCGATTAATCACGCAACCTTTGCTCTCCCGACCTCGTTTTGTGTGTGTCGGAAGGAGAAACATGAAAATCGAATTAATCATGGTCAAGCGCAACTCACTGACCAATGGTCAATCGCACTCTGCGGGTGGCAGGGTCCGAACCAGTAGCGTTTCGGGACAATTGAACAGAATGAATGAGGAATACAGAGGAACGTTAAAACCTTTTCGATACTTAATTGACGGAGAAGAAGAGAAAGAACGATGGAAATAAAAGGAAGAAAGAAACAGTCACAGAGAATCGTGAAACACATGAGCTTGGACCAGAAGAGATTCGCGGAGCACGTAGAGGGGGTGGGCTCTTCCAAAATGGCCGCGCGCCATTTTATTACACTATGGGGTGTGTGCTGGCCGACGGACAGCGCGCCAACCCATGAATTTCCGTTTTCCCACTAGACTCAGCTCGTTCGGCTTCATTTGTCACAATAATATTTTCAAAATAATTTAACGATTTATAGAGAGTTGTTGCTTCATTTTTCAGATTCTCATTTGTCAATCAATCGATTTCTCTATAAATCCCCAGAAACCAACGTTGGTATACTTTTCAATGAAATTCCAGGATATATTCGAATTTATTGTTCTGTGAATTATTGACGATGCGGCTTTCCTGATCTTAGCCGAACAATAAAGATTATTAACATTTTTGCTTTGAAATGTTTATTTTTTCTCATAGTGATTTCTAACTAATTCACAAAGCATTCAAGCAGCATTTTAATTTTCTCCATCAGTTGAAAAACAAATTTCAAAAATTCATAAATTCTCAGCAATAATATTAAAAAAACCAGCAATAATAAAATTATTTTTGAATCTCAATTTTGTCAGTTCCGAGAGAATTTGATAAAATGTAGCACAAAAATTTGCCTCATAATAAATAACATTTCCGATAAGTTGACGATTTTACATGGCGAGAGAAAAAAACAAAGAACATTCGTCAATAAATGCAGCGTCGATTCACCCGAGAACGAAAATATTCGTTTATACGCATGGAATATTTTGAGACATTAGATGGCTCGGGCACTTTGTCTTCGAAGGACTTTTATAACACCTCGTAGCGTAATACAACGCAAGAGCCAACAAGAGGACGAACACCTAAGCCGTTAAAATACTTTTAGCCATAGACACTCTATTCTCATATATGCGTACATATCTGTATAAGAAAAGAGGTAGAAATAAAACGTTTTATCGCGAGCAATAAGAGATTTCGAGGTAGGATGTTCCAAGGTACCTACAGCCTCTGCCTGTACAGAAAAGAATAAGTAAGCGGAAGAAGGAGAGAGCGAGAGAGACAGAGGGAAGGAAAAAAAAGTGTGAAAGTATGAGAAAGAGAGAACTCGACGACGGGGCGCCCTCGTTCTCGCCAAGAGAGAACTTTATCGTCACGTTTCGCACTCGATCATATTGTAAAACGATTATTACACCGCCGGCTCTATTTCCTCTTCACTCCTCGAATATATTTTCCCATTACTATAAAATGTACTCATACCTTTACAAATTTTTCAATGTCTATGTATTGCGCGTACTTCCATCCACTTTTTCTCGTACATCGAACAAACAATCTCAACTGTCCCACAATAATTTATTCTTTTCCTCACTATTTACACTATTCAAACGCTCAATTTTCACATTTGACTCCCTGAATCCATGATTTGGATCGCCTAATTTTTTATTTCAATTATTTCTTCTTTTTTATTTCAATTTTTCTAATATTCGCGTTTATTGCTCACGTGATTTTCGTCGAAAGAAATTTTTGGAGAATATCGATCTTAATGCAAATTTCGAAAGGAATATAGTTGCAAAGAATTCATCCGTCATTTTATTCTCTCGGCAACTTGCGAAATTGCTGTTTTATCATGACGCACTGGGGACAAACAAAATAAGGGAGGAAACGCACGACGTAGGTTGTACGATTCTCGTTGGTTGCGAGAAAATCACGCCCGGAACTCTATTAAAAAGTTTCATTTCTCTTTCTCGTGGCAAATCTCGACTTGAGGCTCTCCAGCATATCGTTATTTCGCGTATGTGTGTGCATGTGTGTATGCCTGTGTGTGTTACGTCTCTTAGGACGACGAGCTCGAGAAAGACAAATTCGTGACGCGGGACATTTTTTATCGTTGGTAAAGAAAATCGAATCGAGATATGCTCCGAGACGAGATACGCGCTCTCGAGGCCACGAGTCTCGTGAGAAATCCACGAAACTTCGAAGACTCGATCCTCGACAGTCATTTTTTTCGAACTCCTTCAACTTTTTCAACATTCCCAAGCTTTTCTATTTCTCATTCCGATTTCCATTGCCAGTGTGTCATGCGGTTAATGAAATTTTGAAGTATTTATTTAGCACTTTCTAATGTGACATTGAAAGTTTGATAAACAGTGAATTCTCGCCTCGAAACACGCAATTTCGTTAGTTTATTTGTCACACTCGCGTTTCTTCTAATCGATCAACTTGACGATTTGATTTCTTTCAAGGGAACAAAAAAACTAAAAATAATTCAAATTCACCAAATCAAAAACCCTCGAGTAGCATTTGTCAAACTTATAACGAGCTGAATAAATTTCCACAAACCCAATGAGAGATCGCGAAGTTTTCCAGTCCTTTCCGTCCTCCATTCCAATTGACCATTCGGTACCCGGAAGAATAGCCAAAAAAAAAAATGATATAAAAACAAATAAATCTCAGGTCGTTTTGATGGAAAATCGAGACAACGTTAGCAAGATTCTTGAAGGTGTTGTCAGTGCACTGCCAATCCAGAGACTAAACTGAAGGGTTAACATATTTCTGAGTTCGTAACATATGCATATACATACATACGTTGATTTGTATGGTAGTCCCAGCATGTGGTGCTCGTTGGTCCCCATCCATTCCTCCTTCTCTCTCATTTTTACTTTTTTATCTTTCTCCTCTCTCTCTCGCTCCAAGTCTCTTTTTGCATTCTGTTTACGTGAGTGTTTGTCATAGTGTTTTACACGTGCGTGTATAGAGCAGAGTGAGAGAAGCTCCGACCCCACCTGGGGTCCTCTTTGGGTCCCCTGACGTATGGAAAACGTGCGAGAACTTTGTGACTACCTGAATATGCACGCATATTCATCAAAAAATACCCTCTCCACGTTCCATCTTCCCCCTCCAATTCTTTCAAATTTCCATCGCGTTTATATACCTGCGGCTATGTATGATTCCCAATACATACGAACCCACGAGTATGTGAATGTTTAATATATAGTTGTACATATGTGTTTCGATCTTCGTCCTTTTATATATTGGTTAGGATAATGCGATTTTTATAAGGACCCAAAAAAAACCAACTGTCGTGCCATCAGTAAATTCCGTCGTGCATACCGATAATTAATGATTCTACCAGTACTCGACGTGCATTCTCGCCCTTTTCTCTCACTCTCTTTTCCAATGTTCGATCGTTTTCTATACCAGGCTCGCTGATCGTTAACCACACTTTTCCATTTTATTGTTGTCATTGTTATTATTAGTTTCATTGTCATTATCATTTGTGGTTACGTGCATACAAACTGATCTCTTAACGACGAGTGAGCGATGACAGTCTGATCACCAACTCGATAACCTGACAGTGGAAAATCGAATTCGACACATCTATGATGTACGACATTCGTTTCGTAGTATCGACTCTATCTCAGGCAATCATGCATTTCGCATGATATCATTATCCCATTAGTCTACATCGAGAAATATTCATTTATTTAAATACTACATTTTGCACTTCTATTTTGAGAAAAACGACCCAGTCTACTCCTGACAATTTCAGTTACATTTTTATTTCTTTGGGTCTTTTTAGTCTTACTTGGAAGCAACTTGGCGCTATCGGTGATTCGGAAATTTACATCGTTTGAAAGTTTTTTAATCAATTTTATTTATAATTGTTTGTTGTGGGAAATCTTCGGTTGAGGAAATGGAAATTTACGTAATACGTGACGTGTGGCAACTTTGTAATTCGGCAATTATTTGAGATTTTAATTATAACTCAATATTTTTCTACGGTTTTGTTATTATTTTTAATAATTTGAAGAGTTTATAAAGTTCATGGCTTTTTCGCTGTGTTTTTCGTGATAAATTTGCGAATTTTTACACGAAAAATTTTATTGATTTATAGTAGAAAATTGGTCGTGAAAGTTTTGAAATAAAAAGTCAGCACGTTGGTTGTGAGAAAAATTGATTGCTCATTTGGACTGGATTAAATCGAATGAATCGCTGGAAGGTTGCACATTCGAGTGCAATATATGGACACTTGAAAGCGAGGATTTTGGTGGTTGTCAGTGGCCTTTTTTGCTGAGCTGCGATTGCTTATCGCTACGGACAGATGCAAAAAACATTTGCAAGCAGAATATCCATGTGCATGAAACATTATAGAGCAGTAGGTCAGAGTAACAGTCAACGATGGGATGTAACGAACACTTCACGCGTTAACCCTTTTTTGGGAGCCCGCGTACGCGACGACTCTTGATTCACAGAAAGGCTCAATTTGTAAAACTCTGCTTTTTCAATCTTACCAGTTGAGCCTTTATTCGGAACAGCGAAACGGGGATCTAGGACTTAGTTAAGACGTCAGGCCAGTAACGACAATGAGGTCAGCCATGCATGCATAGGGCTTCGCACCTTTTTTCAATTCATGATCCTTATCTTCGAGGGCACTCGATGGGCTACGTCGATTTTCGAGATAGCGCGAGTACACTCCAATCCTTTTTCCGTATCTCTCTTTTTCACACACTCCTTATCTCTCTCGCTCTCATCATAAACGATCCTGAAATTTTCAAGGACCCTTTCTCCATCCTCGAGGTCCCGTCCGACGGCCAACGCACCCGCAGTCCTTTCCTCACACCAAACCTCGATCGACTCTTGCCTCTACGTGCCAAATGTTCAACCAAAGTTGAGTTTTTGTTATTTTTATTCTATTTTTTTTTTTTTTTTTTTCATTTTCATTTTTTTATTTCAATGCTGACAAGGTCTCTCGATCTGCTTCTCATAGAGCTCGCTTTTTTCCGTGTCTCGGCAGCTCGTATAATTTTCTTGGTAATCCGAGAGTCCCCAAAAAAACGGGTCGACTGATTAGCATTTTCACTGTTACAGCTCGAACGCTCCACTTCTTCATCACTCGGGGACGCTCACGTCGACGTCTGGGGGTTTTTCGGAGACTTGAACAGAG
This sequence comes from Hyposoter dolosus, assembly GCA_963921915.1. Classification (NCBI taxonomy): domain Eukaryota; kingdom Metazoa; phylum Arthropoda; class Insecta; order Hymenoptera; family Ichneumonidae; genus Hyposoter; species Hyposoter dolosus. Next base: position 7,211,940 of record OY998133.1, read on the forward strand.
GCCAACACTTCTCTACGTAACGTACGTTAAAAATCAATGTTTACGATCCAACTGTCTGTATCGCTGCATGAAAATCTAACACTTTCCGTGTTGCAACTTATCGTCCTTCGGATAAATTTAAATTTATCACAGTCCACTCTGAAACCTCGAAAAATGTCTAAATCTTAAAAATTAAAAAATAAAGCGAAATCGCGATGCAAATTTGCATCAGTGAGTGGAGCTGGAAAGTTAAAATTGATGGGAAATCAATTTTTTTTTTTTTTTCTAATAATCGAATTTGTCACGATGTAACGTCGAATGTTGTATAGAAACTTGACTAAAAATCAGGGAAAATAGAGCCGCAAAGTTCATTGTAATCGTCGAGATTTCAAAACGGGGATGAATTTTATTTGCGGATTTCGAAAAATTTTCAACTACGAAGTAACGCCTGTTTGACACAAGAAAACATCCAATAATAAAAAAAATGACATTTTCCAGGCTCGGACAACGTTTTTTTACAAAGTTAACGAACAATGAAATGAAATTATAAGAAAATTTGACAAAAAATGGAGTGAGAGATTAAGAAACGTGCGAGATTTCGTGTGACAACGAAATTTATATGCAGAAGTCGAACAGTTCTTGCCTGAGAACTGAAAATACCTGCACACCTCTCACATCACATTCTTGTTCTATATATTTCGTAGGACACATACATATAGTTGTATGTACAGAGGATCGGAACGTATTAGAAGAAACGGGGCTACGACCCCACAATAACATTGATTACTTCAATAATGGATAGAATAGCCGCGGGCTGGTGGCTGGGTGTTAGGTTTTCGTACCCGTCACAATGCATCTCGCGAAGTATACAAATAAAAAAAAAAAAGGAAAAAGAAATCTCGATGCGAGAGAAAAATGAAGGGTTGGATGGGGAGAGGAGCTCGGGGTACCCCCAAGATACCTAGTTACCCCGGCGAGAATATTCAAATTGCAACCCTTTCGTACGTGAAAAGAAACTCGCTGGAACCCTTCGATCGGCATTCAATAGGCATCGATATTCAAATTTATTTGACTCAGGTAGGATATACCGTTCACGCTTTTTTGTCTTCCTCTTCTGCCTCTCTCTCTCTCGCTCTCTTCCTCTCGCGACTGGTTCCCTCCTGGCAATCGAACCAGTCGAAAAACCGTTGCACAAAAAAAAAATTTGCATCTTTTTTTTCATTCGCTACAAACTCACTACGTGTATTTCTCTACTCCGATTTTTTTATTACTTCGTTTTTTTTTAATATGCACATTTTCATATGTGGAACGGATGTTGCACGAAGCAGCTGCTCCTGTGTCCGCATTTATATGTCGTCTCCGCCCTTTTCTGTGACGATCCGAGAATACATTTTTCTGCCGATCGATTCCTCGTTGCGAGCTCTGTTTCCTGCTGTATCGATTCACAATGATAGATCTGCTCCTCCCTCTCTCACTCACTCTATTTTTGCCTTCGTCTCGAGTTGACACAAATAAAAAGTCGCGGGTGGTTTATCATATTTACTCAACGATCGGTATATTCTAAGCGTACGTGTATTTCGAAGAAATGACAGAATGCTGAGTCGAAATTTCTTTCAGATGTTTTCCCTCTTTTCTCCATCACGTTGTATATAAAATTGTAGTTTCTAAAAAATTTCATAGTAATGAAAAACCGAAGATTATCTCGAATCGCATGAAAAATTTGTATGAATTGCGTTTTTTTGATACGAAATTATTCTTCCGAATAATTAAACAATTAAATTTTCAATATATCACAAAATTAATTAATCATTCCAATGATAATTGAAAACGGTGTGATTGGAGAAAATCCACATTTCATGGTCGCGTATTTATTTGCAAGTTTAAGCGTCGAGAAAAAAAAAAACTTCAATCATAACTGCGCGGTGAAGCGTCTGTGATTTTCTTTGATCCTTAACGTTTTCTTTGTCGTAGTCTTTTTCATTGCGCGTCGAGGCTCTTTTAAACGACTACTTTTCCTTCCAAGCCCGCAACTCGGTACCGCTAAAGTGTAATCTGTTAAATATTCCACGCGGAGTGTGCAGCTTGAGAAGAAGTACGGAAAAGGCTATGTGAAAACTACCCCCGGCGAGCGAGAACGAAAGAGAAGGAACGGAAAGGAGAGAGAGAAAGTAAAAGACGTACGGTGAAAGCGGAAGAAGTAGTGGTGTAATAGACAAGGAAGAAAAGTAGAAGAAGAAGAAGAAGAAAATAATGACTCTCGCGAGTCTAGTGAAGGAAGGGGGAGGTTGGGTGTGAGAGGGGATGCGTCGGGACGTCTCAGGCGGGAAGGCGTCTCACAGGAGGGTGTGAGAGAGTCTCTCGGTGCGCTGGTCGCGGCCGTGACCCCGTTTTTTCCGAAGCAACAGGTACCTTCTAATTAAGAACACTTAAGAAAACTTCCCTCTTAAAGCTGATGCCGCTCTCGCTCTTGCTCCTCGTCTGTATATCTCTACTTACCCCCTCCCTTAGTTCGCAAGCTATCGTACCATCACACCCTGTGTCTCACTCCTTCGCTCTCTCGGTCTTGCTTCTGATAACGCTATTATATTTTAATAAACTGTCAGAGGTCTCGCGAAAGGAGCCAGTGAACCTCTCTCTCTTCTTCTCTCGCGCTTCCATCCCCTAGAATTATCCCCCATTCTCTCACTCTCACCCTGAAGGCGCGAGAACCGACTCTCGAGTCTACCCAGCGCTAAATTCTTTTCGCTCTTCCTCTCACTTTCTTTCTGGCACGCGTCTCTAACTTTCTCTCATCTGCTGCAACGTGCTTCCCTCCTAACGGAAACTCCTCTTTTTTCATCTCTCTAATTGCTGCCACGATCGGCATTCGTTACTAAATTGATCTTGACCTTAAATTTATGCGAATTTAATTACTTCCTTCTTTCTTCTTGTTCCATTGATGGAATAATACGAAAAATTTAATGCTTTCTTCGGGTAACTTCATTCATGGTAACTCGTGAAATAAAAGGGTGTTTTTTTTTTTCAAGTCATCGAATGGATTGCTATGCAAAATGAAAATTCGTTGTTGATGTTTTCTTTTTTTTAGTTTCATTCAATTTTATGAAAATTTATTATAACTTCAAATTGTTTACTCCATTATTTCATACGACAATTAACTTTCAGTTGAAAAGACGGAAACCAAAAACCACAGGGCATGTTTGTTACGTTGACCAGATCATCAATGTAATTGAATTTTCGTCTTAAACTTAAAAAGTCATCTTTGACGACGATCCATTGAAATTTTGTATATCCCCGAGTGAGAAAAACGCTTGTGAGGATAAATTTGTCGAAAACTCTCTATGGACTAGATTCTGAATTTGCTCTTATCAACCCGGAGCAAGCCCGTTTTGGATTTCAATTTTTTAATGTAGAGCCTGATGGGGGAGACTGGCATTTATAGGAGTGCATATAGCAAGTCCTCGGGGTCTCTCTCGTCGGGAGGAGGCTGGTGGTAAAGGAGTGACGAGGTAGTCTACCGAGCGTAGGGGAGAGTCAAGACTAGGAGAGAGTTAGAAGAGAGCCAACACAGCAGAGATCCCTCTTGTTGAGAGTTGCATCCTCTTTCTCTCTTTTTCCTCTCTCCTGGACCCTTGAGAGGATCCCGGGAATGGTTATGCTGCTTCTCTTTGCCTCTCCCTCTTTCTCTTTCTCGTCTTGTATGCTCCGCTTCGTCTCGTAGGCTGCGGCGAAGCGTGAGTCCCGAAGCTAAAGAACTTTGGGAAGCATACGTGAGAGGGTCTCGTCGTACTGTGCTCCTTTCGGCTTGCGGGGAACGTTGGAAATGTTCGTTGGAGGTTGAGCCAAATAGAGGAGAGAAACAGAACGTCGGAGAGCAAGAGACAGTGATGGAGGGAAATGAGAGTAAGAGAGAGAGAGAGAGAGCGAGAGAGAGAGAGAGAGAGAGAGAGAGAAAGAGAGAGCGTGAGCAGAGAGGGTGAATAGCACGGAGGGGCAAACAGGGGATGACGGCACGTTCACCGTAAGGGGATGTACGGGGGAGAGGAAGGAATGGTTGTAGAAACTAGAGGGTGGGTGGCGTCCCGGCGGCCATTTTGAACGCATATATCGATTGTTTGGCGGCCGGGCGGCCTCGGCCATTCGCCGAGAGGACGCTCTCCTCGTCAACCCTCCTTGTGGAAAACGATCGGGAATTCGTTCTGCCAACCAGCCGGTTCACCCTCACGTTAGCGTCCCTTCGTTCTCTCATCTCTTGAAAACCTTTCCAGCAATATCGTTGTTGCTATTATTATTATTATTATCATTATTATTCGATATTCCTGGCATGCAAAACCACCCTTATATTTTCCAATCATATTCTCTTCAATGCTATGCCTCTCCTTTTCGATTTTTATTCGTCTCCAACACTGCTAACTTCTCTCTCTCTACCGCCCTGGGGGTTTTGACCATTCGATTAACCAGAAAAATGTGATTGCGTCTCTGACGAGCTCCTTGGAAGCTCGGCAATGCATTATCGTAATTGCGCTTCTTGCCTCGTTCCCCGATCACACCCTCGGGATCCTAAACAGGTCCGTCACGTGGCACGTGTCCACACGAAAAGTTCGTGGGGAATGAATTATCTTTTTTGACACCTGATGCGAAGCATGTTTACGGGTCAACCAATGTCCGCATGGTCAAATTTACTCGAGGGGATTGTCCCCCCACTACATCGCGACAAATATCGCTTCCTTTTTCTTCCTCTTCGTCCTTCTCGTATGTACTCATATTTATATATTTATATGCATACATACATATATGTGTCTGGAACTGTATGTAGTCTATACATTATAATACTAGAACTACCCCTCTAAACCAGCTTAGAACCGCCCCCTGGACTCTTGTCCCGGCCAATCCGGTCCTCTCGTCTGACCTTCTACCCCTCGCGCGCAGGTCCAGCCAGCATCGTCACGGGACATGATCTCTCTTCTCCTTCCTCTTCTGTTTCTCTGCTTCCACTTTCCCCCTCGCCGTTCTCCCTCACTCTCTCTCTCTCGCTTCTCTCTCCTTCTCCACTTATTCGGGCTGTTTCTCTTTTTCGCTCTCAATTGGACAACGCTGACCTTTCAACCACCGCCGTTCAACCCTCGTCGTTCATATGTGCGCGTCCTACGGAGGGAAGAAACCACCCTTTTGATATACGGCTTCGTCACTTCTCGTTTTTTTCTTTCCATTTCCATCAGTCGACCATCGGAATGGCTTCGACATTATATAATCAAATATACGCTGGTATCGATGCCCTTCCCACAAGAAATGTCACTCGTATCGCAATTATATTTCAACTTTGGTGGAGAATTATTACCAGCAAAAACGTGTTGCTGAAAATTATTGAAAAATAAATTAGCCAGTCGCTCGATCATAGGATAAGTTTATTGTTAGTGCATGTTTGAATTTTTCATGGATTTCGAAATTTGATGAGTCTAAGTTGAGTTTCAATGAAAAATTAATGAATATTCGTACATTCGTTTGTCTGATTCACAAATAAACTGGAATCATTGGAAATCCTCTTAATTGTTTTATAAGAAGCAGTCTCGATTTATATATACATTTTTGTGTTATAAATATCTACACGTTATGAATTGTTAAGGGTAGTGAATAAGATTTGTAAATCCAAGAGCGGAGCCTTATTTGTTTTGCTCCGGTTTCACGTGGCTTCGAAAGGAAAAGTGTTCTCTTGGAAATGAAGAAAAAAGGAGAATAAAGGTGGAATGAGTATAAGAAAAAATGAAGGTAACGAGTTACCTCGAGCTCTTAAGACTTTCACTTGCGGAAGAGACCTTCATTCGCGGGGGTAGGAAAATGATGCGAGAGAGAACTTGAGCAAGACTCGGAGTGAGAGAGAAAAGAAACGAGACGAGAGCAGCGTCGTTTTTGCCTGCCAGCTTGCACCTCTGCTGATGGTGGCTCGATTCTTAAAGAGGAAGTTTCGCGACTCACCCCCGGCAACATTCCCGCACTGAAGAAACTAAGTTCGTACCGCGAGGAACATTTTTTCCCTCATTTTTTTCTTCCTTCCCGTCTTTTTTCTCTTTCGCTCTAGGAGCGACTTGGAAAAAGAGAGAGAAAGACAAAGCAGGAGTCGACGTCTCTTTGGCCTGGCGCCAACTGGGTGAAAAGTGTGTTGAAAGTGAACTCGCGATTTGCCGCGAGTTACTGTGAGAAGTAGGGAATGAAAAATGGAAGAGGTTAGGTATAAAGGGGTTATGGAACGTCCCGAGTTCAAATATACGCGTGTATACGTATATTTACAGCATCTATTTAAGAGAGATGACGACACTCGTTTGGAAATTTATTCAAGTTATTCGTAGAGGGAGCAACGCTCCTTGAAAAATCGAAACTTTTCAGTTCACACTATAGATGTGTATTATTTCGTCTCCGTGTATCCTTTCTTTCTTAACAATGAGAGAGAAAGGAATGTAAATGGAAGGAAGCTTTCTCATGACCGAGGTAATTGGGGGTGGCTTAACGGGTGAACTTTACTCTTTTGCTCTCTTTTCCTTCTCTCTTTCTCTTTCCTTCATTCTGCGGCCTTGAAAACTTTTCACGAGATGGAAACATCGGCAAGACAGCCACCGAGCCTTCCTCAACTCTCTGACTAAATATACCTTCGCGTATTCATCTTTATGGAAGCGGGATAAATATGAATGAAATTCGTGCCGTATCCTTGGTTCAGTTCCTAATTATAAAAATTGGGTTTTCTTTACGTTTTCGAAACCGAGTCATCAAAAGTTTAAGAAAACTATAATTTACATTATTTGGAGCAAGCTGTCGATTGAATAAAGCAGTTTTGCCATCAAATGCCATTCGATTATGGTCACTACAATTTCGTATCTTTGCTTCAAAGTAAAAAGACAACGATTTGTTTTCCTAAAGTGAACAAAAGAGGTCAGTAGTTGTTGAGGCTGAAATTTCTCAAAATGCAATTTCGCAAAATGGCAGAGCGTTGGATAGCAAAGTCAGGAGTTCATTAAAAAAAATGTTTGCTCATTATTTACCAGAGAAATTTGTTGGTAAAATTGATCAACAAAAACAAAAGTTATGAATTTTTCGTATGTTTCGAATATCATGTTGTCAATGCTAATTAATAATTATTAACATTTAAACTAAATGATTGATGAGAACCCATTGAGGAATGAGATAGTTCTCAGAGAAAGCGGTTGAATAATTCGTATGCTTCGTTTTTACAGTTCTCTGAGGGTTTGCATAACGCAAAAGGTGAATACACATCAATGACTTGAACGTGAATGTATTTTTTATGGTAAATCTTGGTTCGAGTTTATTCTCAGCACAAGATGAGAGTTCTAATCCCCTTTTAGAGACTCTCGTCTTGCTTTATGCTTTTCATAATATACATATATGTCTTTAGATGTATTAAAAATGCCTTTGACGTTGTGCGGGGTGAGTGTGCGGTCTTTGGGGCTTCCTCATTGGTTCCCAGACTAATCTTATGTAAGTTGGGTTGCCTAGCCACAGGATCCAACACGTAGTGCTGTTCGATAAAGTACTGTTCACACACGCGTATTATTCAATGTTCTCTGTTGCCCCTGTTGTCCCTCATCCCGTCCAGCACACCCTTCCCACTTACCAACGAGCTCTCCCCTTTTCTCGTCTCTTGGCGTAGAAACCCTCCAACTACGATCGATACGACAGATGCCTAACAACCGGCGCATGCCCGTCCGACCAAGGGGGAAAAATCGCGTCAACGGTTTCTCGCTCTTTCCCAGAGAGGGCGCTCGCCTGTCTTTCCCTTGTGTCTGCTCGTACAAGAGTTTATCCACTTTGGGGTGAATAAAACTTCGAATATCGAATAGAAAATTATATTTTTATTCCGAGCTATCAGAATCGAATAAATATTGTTGATCAATTATTTCTACGATTTTGAAACGGTTGATGAAATAATTAATTTGTTTACTAAATATTCAGATATGCTCTCGATGATTTTTCCATTGTGCCAGACGTTTTGTGATTTTTTTTCAATTTTACAGCAACATGGCGACTGAGAATGATGAATTTTATCAAAAACGACAACGACTTACTCTTCCAGTCATTTTGAAGTAACCAATCCACTTGTTTGGTTGATTTATTGAAAATTCATTAAGAAATCTCGACTATTTGGCTAATTATAATCCGTTTTTTTGGGGTGATGGCACATTGGCGTGGACATGAAATTCTTTAGACATGGGGGACGAGGACAAGGATATGGAGGGGCCCCTGCAAGACGTCATCCCCATCTTACAAAGGAGCACGGGGTGTTGTCTAACAAAAAGAATCGTTGAAAAATCGATAGCTCTTGCGTATTTGATCTCTAGCTTCCCTGAAAAAACAGCCCATAGTAGAAAACGAAGAATTCAATTTGCACGAGAAGATCATCGCGTCAAACACTTCCGCTATGGTTGAACAAAGTTTTTAAGAACATTTTTTTCCTCCAGTCATTTTAACACGCGCGAGACAAACTTGAAAGATATAAAAAAGCAATTGCCTTAATATCTTGAATTTTAATTTGATGAAACGAAGAAAAGTGAGTACGTTATGACTCGAAGGAAATACATCACGAGGGATCAAAAAACTTGGCTCGTCAAACAGCGTAAAAATAAATATTTCTCCGCTCGAATTAACCACGCGTGTACTTATCACCTTCGGAATTTTAGTCGACCACGTTTTTTTTTTTTTAGACAATATTAGGCTGACCCGAAAGCCCCCAAAAAGTGGTGACACGTGTTGTTACTCCCCCGATAGCCTCTTCCTTCAGCAAACGAAATATGGTGTTATTAATGTTAAGAAGACAGAAATGAACGTCAAAAAACTTGCTGCGCATATTTTCACCTAGTCCAGTCTTTTTTTTCCGTCGTTTTATTATTATTTTTTTTTTATCACGTATAATTGCCAAGCTTTACGTAAGGCTGTTTGTACATGTGTGTTATCATGAAATACGGCGCTATTTGTACAATTGTTTGCTCCCTGCTTTGACTGTAAGGCTGGCTGGCTCCAAGCGGCCTCTCTCTGTATGACCACGAAACGAAAAATTCCGGTTCCCCGTCTCTCTGATACGCCGTTGTACCCAAGAAATGAGAAGCGGATGCATTAAACGTCGGGATTTCGGTATTAAAATTCGTAATTTATTGCACATCGCAATCGCTCCAGGCGACGACATTGTTTAACGTCACATCTTTTTTTTTTTTCTTATATTTATTTTTCGTTTTCTACGTAATTCCATGATGCTTGATGTCCGTTTTGAAGGATGCTAAATTCTTCGTTTTATAAATATCTATACACCCGCAATAAGGCTGGTTAAGAAGCCAGTGTTTACTCGATCTCGACACTTGTCGCTCTATATCCTCGTTTTAATTACTGATCGTCACTCACACTCGGAAATTTTCCTTCCCAACTAACATTTCATCCTTGGACAGACACCAAGAGATTATAACGTGATTGCTGATAAGAACATTACTATTTTATTTCTCCCCGTTGAGTCAGCTATTTCAAACTTTATTAAAATTGCCGGATTGGTCTCGAAGATTATTAGGTTTTGAGCCTTTTATACTATTTTCGATATTAATCAATTAATTACTGCTCCTTTGATTATCCGTCGTACGGTAATCTTCATTTTTGGCAAATTTCTTGTCGTCGATTCCAACGATAGCAGAGTATTTTGGTTTCGGTTCGTTTTTTCGCGATTGAATCATTATTCGATTTTTTTAAAAATGATTAATCGAAAATTTATGGAATTATTTATGTCAAATATCTTTTGGTTTCTCGGAATTATTCTTGACGTTAATTTCATAATATTTCATTTTTAATGACATTTTATTTGACACTTGTGTGCATATTGTTATAAAATCAGAACCAAAAGTAAACATTGGAATGAAACTCAATTTTTTGGCCTTACAGCTCGCTCCGTTTCATCATTTTTCAATAGTCTGTGGATGAATATCTTTGAGTGTTTTTTTACAAACATAAAAACAATATAAAATGAAGCCTCGACGGTTTGAGACCTTAACTCTCCGTCAAATATAAGGAGTAGCCGAAAAACTCGGCTCTTGCTTAAATAGTAATTAATGGTTTTTAGCACGCTGTTAATGTTGGAACTAAAACGTGATTAATTCTGACCCATTTGTGGTGGCTGTGCGATTGTTCAACATTCTTTGAACGTGGCAGAAAAGGATATCGTTTTGTTGCTTCATCTCTTCTCACTCGTTGCTTCACAGAAAGTCCGAATTTTTGTTCGCGTTGACGATAATGAAGTTGCTACGGCGAGTGTCTCATGAGAGTTTTATGGACTCTGCCATCTCGCTCTTTTGTTTTCTGGCTTATCAGGGTGACGACTTGAACCACCAGAGCACACGTACGAGCCATTACATTCCAAGTCTGGCAAGTATATCCGACGACGACGACGACGTCGACGAATATTATACGCCGAAGCGGCGACCTCATTGGTTCATCGTCCAAAAAAATATAAAACCGACCAACTCCCTCGCACTCCGTTAAACAATGAATCATTTTGTGACGAATCCCACACTCTCGACCACCAGACGCAGGTGCGCGAATAGCAATAATGACGAGGAATATCAACGCCGAAGTAGAAAAAAAGCTAAAGATCATATTTTCCTTGACATTTTCATCGGGAAAGTCCCTTAATCGTTATATTATGTCGAAGAAAATCGTGTTTTTGTGTTAAAAAGTTTAATATGGTGTCGTTCGTAATCCAATCGAGTAGATATATTTGTACGAACGTGAATCTCCGTCCCAATAGTTAAGAATAGCAACTTCGTCACCTGAAAACTTCCCATTTAGTTTCCCTCGCTCTCCATCGTTTACACGTTTTATTCTCAAATCTCTCATAGAAAATTGTCCGAGCAATTTGCGCGATCTCTTACAATATCCTCGCACCACCGACTCCCATTGCCCCCACTTCTCCATTTCTCTCTTTTCCTCTCTCTCCCTTCATGAATTCCATTGGAGCGAAAAGCTGGCGTGCTAGACCATGTGACATAATCCCGTTGGACAAGCAATGAGCACTTTGTGCCTTGTCCTCGGTATATCGTGTATTCTGTCATTTTCCAAATTTCGAACGAATTCTTACCTGGTCGAAAAAATATGTCGCACACTGGGGTCAAAGACCGTGAAAAAATATCGAGCGACAGCTTTTTTTTCATCGATCATCATCCACTCATCAATATCAGTCCATTTTTATCATAGTTTTTGATCAAACAAATATGACATATGTCAAGGAATTTTTTAAAACTTGGTTCGAAAATTTTATAGAAATATTGTAGTGGACGATTTCATGGACGAATGCTTTCGTATAGAAATTCGTATTTCTCTAACTACATCTTTAGATTTTTCGGCCCAATTTATATTTCCGAATCCCAATGTCGTTACTCTCGTTATTGGCTCAGCAATGTAGATATTTTGGGTGATTTATTCCCAAGAGCTATCGAATCATGTGGCATAGTGAAGAAACAGAGAAATTTAATCAAATCTTCAAAATAAAATTTCGAAATTGAGTTTTGAACTTTATGGAAGTCAATAACTTCGTTTCCAACCTTCGGAATTGTGAACTCGTACTTTTTCGTAATTGTCTGAATTCATTATTATTTATTGAATCATCGATAAAATGAGATTGTAGTTTAGTTTGAAAAAAGAAAAATTCGTGCAATAAAAGAAATTTTATCACAATTCCGTGGTACAATTATTGACAATGGTATTGTAGGAGAATAATAGTGATCTTTGTATCAAAGAGCGCTGACCTGATTTCAAGTTTCAAGATAGAATGCACTACCCCGGAATTTCCTCGATCATGCTTCGTGGAATTGAGATTTTTCAATGCGAAGGGCTTCACGTGAGAGCTAAAAAAAAAGGGGGTTGGGGGTCCTCCGTTCTTTGGATAAATCCTATCGTCCGGATCTGAAGAGGAAGAGACAATAAAAATAGAGAGCGAGGGAGAGAGAGAGAGGAGTTCTAGGCTGAGTAAATAGAATGAATGATTATTGAGCTTATGGGCGTAATACACAAGAGTGTGGCTGCATAAAATAGTGAGACATACGTCCTTAAGTTTGTATGAGAGTCGACAAATGGAGGAAAGAAAGAGACTTGGGCAAGGCAGCATGTTCTGCGTAGTGGTCCATCGAGGATCTAGTAGGATGCTGGCCCAAGGATATCCAGGATGCAGGAGGATCCGAAAAGTTGGACCGCGTCGCGTTACAAAAGCGAACAAGTGAGAAAAACTCCTTTGTCCTTGCTTCTCCATCTTTTTCCGAGGCTCTTTCTCTTTCTTTTACTCTCTGGCTTGCTTTTCCGTTCGATGAGTCCGTAAAAACATGAATCGGGGGCACAAGGTTTAGTGGCAGGTCGCACAACGATAGACAGAGATATGATGGAAGAGCGCACACGAGAGATCGAAGGACCAGAGGCATACAGCAGGTCCTTTCGAGTTTATTCGTCCAGGGAAGAAGAATGGACTCTCTTTCTCTGTCTCACTCACTCACTCGTTTTCTTCCTCGTGTTCCTTCGTTCTGTGTAGCCTGTGGGTCACAGAATCCTTTTGGTTGGATGAGACCAGCTGCAAAAACTGCGCGTACCCATGCTCTTTCTGTCCCACTCGTTCGCATTAGCTTCATCCTGTATTTTCCTCATCGTTCTCTTACTCTTTCCGTACCCCGATGAGAGAAAAACCCCCCTTGGTAAGGAAAGGATACCGTCCGCGCGAGGGGTGGATATTTCAACTCCCCAAATCTTTTTTTATATATCTTAGATCCTGGTCGATCACTTTTTTACGAACCCTTTTTTCCGTTGACTCTGTCTCTGTTTTTTGATCCATCTCTCTTTTTCTCTTCGGTCATAAGACCCACAAGTCCCATAGAAAGTCCTGGGTGAACGAGGGCCGAAAGAAAGCCTAGCGAGAGAAATGAAAAGAGTCTCGTGATACTCTCGAAAAAAGGAAGCGCAGGACTCTCTCCTGCAGCTTCGAAGCTCCACATGAGCCTAAGGACGAGAATCTTTTCTCCCCTTTTGCGCAACTGTCGCTCTCCCAATCTCTCACGTATTATTGCCCATAAGCGAGCCCTTTCCGCGTAGCCTCAATTCTCAAAACAGCTTCTCTTCTTCTCCGCTATACATCCGCTCATTCTTGCCTCTTGCTGCACATGGGGTGTGTGAGAAAAAAAAAGCGGGCTGCACGCCTCAAGGATATGCAACACGAGCGGACCTCCTCTTTGTCCAGGAAATTTTGTTGCAGTCCCGGAAAGGGTTGGCAATCACCAATCCAACGAAAATTAATCGCACATGGATTTTTAGATTCTTTTTTTTTTCACGCTGAATTTCTATCTCATTTTTCCTTTCCGGATCGTTGTAATTCTTCTACACACTGAAAACGAAAATATCAAAATATTTACGTCACAGCATAAAAAACGACTTCGATTTTGAACAATTTTTGATGTGCAGATCATGAATTTTCATAAAAATCAAACGATACTTCGTTTTTAATTCTGTTCCCGCAATTAAATTAACAGCGTTTATTAATTGTCTAAAGTTACAAGAGAGTCTCTGAAGCTACAACCACCTTAAAGTTCTACAAATTGTATTCGAGGATCTTGTTTGAAGGAAATAAATTGATATTTCCATTATATACACACCGATAGGTACTTTATAAATCAAACAGGTGAAATTCATTCGGTGTATAGGGTTGAGTTGATGACGAGGAGAGAAGGAGAGCAAGGGGTGAGAGTAGTACAGGGTTGGTCGGATATCGTGACTACTGGTCAGTTTGTTCGATAGTCGGTGCCAGCCAGGGATAGCCCATAGTCGCTTGTTATATTTGTGTATGTATGTATAGATAATACTAAAAGGGGGTAGGAGTAAAAGCGTGTATAGAACGAGGTGAGCTTTCCTGCGGCTTTGGGGGGCCTTGGTACCGAGCTGTGCCAAGAGGGCCACCGGTCAATACCTTTGGGCTCTCCGCGCCACCGCAATTGCTTCTCTCCCCGGTTGCTTTTCCTTCTCTCTGCCACATTCAGCCCCGTATGTCCTTCTCCGTTTCTCGTGCGAAACGTCCGATTCACCCTTTAACATTCTCTCGTTAAACTCACCCTACTCACCCCCATTTTTGAACCTTACTGAAATAAAGAGTGTGGAAAAGAAAATACTCAACGAACTCTCGCACACTTCCTCCTATAAATTCTTGTTTATGTGATGCTAAAAAAGCCATACACACACAAACGTAAGAAAAAACGTAACAAGGGTTGAAGAAACGAAACATTAAAGCTCCATTGCGTATAAACTAATGGAAATGGAACTCTCGGGCAAGGCACGGACTTACACCGAATATATCAGAGACATAATTGTTTTTGTCACGTCAGTTTTTTCTTCTTCATTGTCATCGAACGTCAAAAAATAAATAAACAGACATTAATGTCGCTCGATGTGAGGCTTTTTGAGAAAAATTTACCGACTAGCTGGCTACTGCAATTTATTTACTTTGCGGAATCGATTGTTTTATTTCTAAAATTAGTTACACGCAACAACAATAACGATCGTCCTTCAAATTCAAGAATTTCACTTGAAATGCGAGGCAATTCGATCTGAAAAATTGCAAATTAGTCGGTGATTGAACCAAAGAATGCTGTTTACCGTACAGTAATGAGTTGACTGTACGATTCGAACGCACATTAGTCCTAATTATTCTCTCGATAAGCTGTAATTAATTTGCCAGTCAATAGATTTGCGCGATTTAGTACGCGGCAATAAATATAAACATTTAACGTCGTCGGTGAAGTTGTTCTCACACTGTGGCCGCGAATACATAAAATGTAAACACTATAGGCTATACTCGCTCTCAGTGACTTTCTATCGCTTAGTTAGCAATTGGCTGGCTTATTATCGGCTCGATCGAATTCGCGTGCTCACCTCAGTTCACACCGAGCCGTGATTAAAGGTAGAAATTAAACGCAGACGATCAGCGTACTGTGCCGTGACGATTACATATCTAATGATTCTACCGGGTGTCTTTTTTTTTTTGAAAAATCACTCAGTCATCATGGCGCAGGTGGCAGCTCGTTGACAACAAAACATTTAAGCTTCTTCACTTCAATCATTATTCCTGATGTCTTTCTTTCGTGTTTTTTTTTTACCTTTTCTCTTCGTTCTTGATTATTCAAATTTAATTATCGGAATTTGTTTACCTGCTGGAAAATCCTGGCCCGAGGTACGTCTTTCCACCTCGCTTAATTAGTCCGGAACATGTGACGCTTACTCCATTAATTGACACACATTTTCTCAGTACAATGGTATTACCGAGTATGCAAAAGGGAAATGACTTATGGGAGGGCTCACGATGTTTTGGTTTCACGATGATTTCCAACAACTTTTTGTGCGAACTGTTATGAAATGTAATGAACTATTTTGTTCAATAATTAAACAAACACAGATCGATTATGATTTTGGATCTTGAGAAGTAACAAAAGTTCTTTGAAAATCCAAAAGGTTACTGTTTGAACGATTAATGAACGATGAGATTAAAATTTACAATTTTTCCCAAACAATAATCAAAGTTTTCATTTGAAAATGTCTCTTCGTATTAAAAACTTTTATCAATATTCGGTTAAATTTTTTTCATCGTCATTCTTTCTTTTCTTTTCTTTTGATTCGAAATTTTCACCTAAATAAGTGGATTATTTCCGGAGGATAATAAATTTTTTTAAGGAAATCGTGAGTTTGGAAATAGTAATCAGTACTCGATTATACAATTAGCGTCAACTTATTAATTAAAAATCAGATTCTGGTTCGTGGTGAATCTGAGATTTTACAGGTCCCTGTGACCTCGATCGCTTTGAAACTGCTTAATTATTTGAATCAGGAAATCCCATTGACCAAATTGAGGAAATTGAATTTCTGTAATTCGTGATTTCAATATCGTACGGTCCTGGGAGTGAATGATCTCGGGAGTATTTTCTTAAGTACTGAAAGCCAGAATTCTTTTAATGTTTCCGAAGACGGACCACTCGAGGGTTGAAGTGCACTCACCCTCTTACTGTCCCAACAGGCGTTACAAATTTATTTCTGGGCGATGCGACAACGGGTGTGGACGTGAATAATTTCGAACGGATGTGTAATGCGTCGAAGAAAAGTATCTTGAGAAAATGAGAGCGAGAAAACTGGGGGCGCGAGAATGGAAAATGTTTTGGTGCTGGAAAAGAAGGGGAAGCTCTTTATCTTGCTTATCCATATATCTTTGTACGAGGGCACCGGACTCTAGACTTTTTTCATGCCATAGCCAGTAATAAAGACGAAAAACACACTCTCGGTCGAGCAAGGGGTCCGTCGAAACAAAAATAGTTGCGTGCGGTAACGAGCGCGAGGGGATCTTGGACGAGAGAAGAAATCTTGTGTTAGACGCTTGTCCAACCTTCTCGTTTACGACGGATGTGCAGCTTGGTCTATTTTAAATTACTCCAGTAACTAAAAACCATTCTTTCTCTTCGACTCTTCGATTCTGGAAAAGCCCTTCTTCCTCGAACAGAACGATTTGTTGTAATTTTCGAAAAAAATCTCCTTTCTGTTCTCAAAAATCGTGTCGCGTATTTCAAAGAACTTCGTGGGAATCTACGGAGATACCAGAGTCTCACGAATTTTTGCAAGAATCCATTAAACACGAAAAAAAAAGTACATTCCGGTGTATAGGATTTTTTTGCTTCCTCCGCAGCTGATTTTACCAGCTTGACGGAAATGCGTGAGAATGATTTCCTCACGACAAGAATCTGTGTTTTTTTGTTCATGTACACTAATTTTTTTTCGATGCTTCTCCTCCCGAAAAAAAACGAGATGACTCTCTTGACGAGGTCAGCGGACGAAGACGAAAAAAACTGTCGTCGTATTTCCGGGGGTTCAACTTTGGGTGACTGTACGTGGGGAGGGGAAAAAAATTATCTAAGTGACCAAGGAAAGGAACTCCGTTCTCGTATATTCATATTGAATTCTCACTTGCCCCGAGTGGAATATCGAACGTTTTGGCTGGACATTGTTCGCTCACCCCTCAAAAACTCATCCCTCTCGTTCTCTCTTTCTCACTCACCCTGTTCACCCCATTTTTTCGCTTCTTTCTGAACTAGCTTGGGCGTATCTCTTCTCTCATTTTTTCTGTCCCCTCACTCCTAATCCAGCAATCGCCCTATTTGAATATAGTGCTCGTACTAAATTTGAGGCTTCAAAAGGGCGTAAGTCACAGGACTCTATGCGTTAAATTTCTCAGGTCGAGTCTTTCCTTTTTGTTCAAAGATTCTATGAATGTGATCGCGTGCATCATTCACAAAACACATGAAAAAGGCACAAAACACTATAGTCCAAGCCTCTCGCTCCCTATTCATACTTTTGCTCTGCATCCCCATTATCCCGTAAATTGTATTATTTTTACCCCAAAATATATTTGGCTGCGGTGTCGTTGTCCGTGTCCGCGTTTGGCTTGCATACATACGTTTCGATTGACCGTGGGCTTCATTGCTGGTTGGCACGGTCCAGGGTCACAGGTCAAATTGCACATGTCCGACGTAAGTCACCCTCGGCTTGGCCAGACACACGCTCATCTCCGCACCGAGACTCTCTCGCTGGACAAACTTTTTTTCTCCCTAACTTTTGTTCCTCGGACCCTCGCGGCTCTTTGCCAAGTCACATTCGCACGTCACGCCGATCTCTTTTCGATGGACATCGACCAAAAGGACGTCGATTCGTTGGTACTGAGCTTAGCAGGCACGACAGTTACGCCCTTTTCCTTCCTAACATTTGACACGTTCGTGTTTGTATGTATATTGAACTTTGTAACAGGGAATATGAATGGTCATATCCTAGTGACCAGTCGCGTGTTTCCTGTCAAGTTACTTTTTTCCGCATCCCCTACTATTTCCCCATTGAGGAGAGAAATGCATTTTTATTCGAAACTGAATCTTGATTCTCCCATTTTCAATCAAACAGCGCTGCATTTTCTCGAGATTGTCTTTTTTTTCGTAAGATAATCATCAACGGTTTTGTTGATGGATGATTTTTTTTAAAACTTAAACAATGGCCTCTCTGTTGGATTATTACAAGAGCCATCAAAACCAATTTTTAATCGACTTTTGGGAATCTCGAGTGGATGTGTCATGAACTTGGAATTTTCCACATTAATATATAGCTTCAATAAGTAATGCAATGGAATTTTGTTGAGCGAAGATGATGAGGTTCCGGACGATGAAGAAAAAAGATTTGCAAAAAAATTGAAATGCGCCTCACAGTGCGCCCCTTTTGAATTCATGCTCGGGCGTTTATATCCACTCGTTTCTCGGTCCTCTCGAGCATAATAATTTCTCGCGTGATTTTAAAACCGTAAATTTTTTACCTCGTAACCACGGGGAGAGCTCGGTAAGATTTTTCGTTTCTATTCTCCCCATTGTTTTTTTTTTCCCTCTACATTTTTTTGATCTTCTCTCTTTTCGTCTGTTTTTCGTACTGACGTTGTTCGACAAGGTTGGGGCTGATACAACTCGGTAGCCAAATTCCCCAACCCCAGTATTTTTTGTGCATCGAAAAACACGCGAAAACGTGGCCCACATGTATAATTAATTTTTGTTTTTCATCGTCGCAATAAGTACCGGAGGTATCTTTTAGTGGCGCAGGAACGGAGGTAGGGCTTGGGTGATCGGTTATGATTTCACACCGATTACAATAAAGCAGGTGAAAAAAAGCCTCGCGAAGAGGGAAGCACGATGGATTATGAGGCAGAAGATAAAAAGAAACGGCTCGAGAATTTCGGGGCTTAAAAAACAATGGTAGAAACAAAAAAATAGGAAGAAAAAACCTTCGACTGCAACGTGTACGAGAGTTCGCGAATATCGGAGTAAGCTTGAGCGAGAAAGTTTTTCGTGCAGGTTGAAAAAAACGTCCCGTTTCCGGACTCTGAATACTTGGGATGTATCTGCGTGTGTAAGAAAGACTGAAAGAAAAACTTGAACCTTAAATAAGTATATAATAATTTGGAGGGGGATGATTCTCGGAACCCCTTCATCGCGCGAACACGTTAACCCTTGGGTGCAGAGCTACCGGTGCCTCTATCATTCTCATTCTGTTATTCAACCCCCCACCATCCTAGTTTTTTCGCAAGCTTCACCCAGACACCCCTGTATCCATATATATTTACAAACTAGCTGCTCAGAGACGTAAAGGCGTTACTATCAGGATTTAGTGTTGAAAAAAACTTCTGTACAGTTCCTTTTGCACGCGGATATTAAGCATACGTATTCCCTCCGTCTCTCGTCACAACGTGCCGCGAAACTGTTTTTCTTAAGCTTTTTTCATCCCTTCTTCATCCCCGGATGGGTTAACGGATAAAATCTAAATTAACTAAATTAAGGAGCGCTCTCGTCTTTCCACCTCTTTGCATACAATTTATACACCTTGTTTTTTCCCCTATGAGCATGATTGTATGGTTTTTTCGTTGGTTATTTCATACATTCGGCAACAATCATCCCTCGAGAATTTTTTCTTTCCCAGTTCGCTGCTTTGTCGACGATTTTTTTTCCCTCAAACTTTCGGCTCTTTCGCAGCCTCCGCGTTTTGTCTTTTTTCTCTTAATCCTCGTACAAGAAAGAATGATCGTTGAGAGACCGATTTACGGTTATAAAATTACTTGCTGTAATTCGAGACGGGCGCGCCTTTAAGATCCGAATTTATATGCTCCGCGAGAAAAAGAGTTGGAAGGGACGATTCCTCGTCCAAGAGAATACTCGTTCGAAGCTCTTCTAGGTGAGAAATCAAATTGTTAATTTATGGGGGATTTCCTTGATGTTGATACCATCCAAAGGGAAAGTCTGAAAAAATCAACACGACTCCTGTCTCATTGACACGTCCTCCACTATAAATTATGTTGATGATAATAATGACATAAAAATGCAAAAAAACGAGGTCAAACATATCCAAGAGATTGGGAAAAAAAAATGACGTTTGCCGTACAACATCGAAGTGTACATTTACGCGGATCTCGCTTTTTTTTCGTCACCTCTCGTAAAAGTACAATCGACAATGCAGGATGAATTTATCATCGGACGCTGCTTGGTCATTTGCGGGACCACCCTCTTTTTGACCGTTTGACCATATGCGATCGCCATATGCAAACGCATTCGTTTTAGCTCGTTTGCACCATACAAAACACTTTCACGTCTACTTTATATATACATATATATATTTCTATCTGTATGTGAATAAATAGGATGTGTACGCGATCGATTTTGCCAGGAATAAAATGCTTCATCGGGGGGAGAAATCTGACGTGAAAACGTGATTGTCCATCTCCCTCTTTTTCTCTCTTTTTGTCTATCCCTCGCCATTACATCACATATAAATGGAATATACGTATAGATTCATTTTTACGTGAATGGAAGACTCGCTCGTGCCTTAGTCAAATTACTCGTACGTTTTGTCCGTGGTCCACATAGCGATAATGACACGTTAAGCCAACGACAGACGAGTTTCCCTATTATATTTATACGCCACGCATATATATATACGGAAAAAATCGGGGCGAGAGAAAAATGAATCTGCCAGTTCAGATTCATGAGCATGAACCTCGATACGAAAAGTTCTCGGGAACTGGTGTCACGAGATCGCGCCAGCTGGATTATTAGACTCTTATATCCTAGGGAGGAAAAAACTTCGAGAAATTGGCGGTATTACATTTAGCTAAATGAATACGTCGTATGTTCAATGCTTAAAAAAAAAAAAACCAAATTAAAACCAAGCGATGTCATAATCATTTAAACAATCATGACGTCTTTTTTTTTCGTTTTCGAAAAGCCAGCGTCGAAATATGCAGCTTTTTCGATCGACTGACGAAATGATTCGACGACAAATCTTTTCTTTCAACTGCGTCACGTACTTCGTGCAATTATAATTTTCGTGGGATGAGAGTGATTTTTTACGGTGTGATTCAATCGAATAGATTCAAAATGGATAAATAATCATAACGAACAGGGCTTCTCGTTGCGGTGGAAAAATAGTTCGACCTCTGTCGTTACATCTGCGTTCGAGATACGGGAAAATATATCTAGGATTGAAGCTGAAGCTTGAGGCGATTCAGCAGAAAAAAAGGGGGTGGGCTAGTGTGCGAATGTTCACTCGCATTTGTCAAGCTCGCCGCGGCGTAACGGAGATCTCACCGGAGCTTCGTACAACCCAGATACACAAACACGCGAACACAGATACACACACACACACAGACACTCATTTAAACGAACGAGGATTAATTACTCTCCCTCTTTCTATCTTTTCCTCTGGACACCCACGAGCCCTGAGGTGAAACGAATTAATTACGTTGGAAGTAATAACGAAATGGGTTTTTCAACCCTAAGCTCGCGTAGTTCCTCGTGTGAATACTCTCACGACTTCTGACGATCTCTGATACCAATATTTCCAATTGTTTTTTTTTTTTTTTTCAACCCCCGTATATAGTCGTGATCGAAGCTCAGGCTTTGCGTCAGGGGATCATTTGACCCAAATTAGTGTTGCAACGTAATAAATGCTGGGAAAAAAAAAATATGACCGAGTGAAAAAAAAACAGGGAAAGAAAAAGAAGGTCCGGCAAAATTCGTCGGTTAACTTTTCGTGACGCAGTGGCTGGCTGGCTTTTTTTCTCATGACAATTTTCAAAGGGTTGCATTACCAGGATGTCTCTACCTTTTTTCCCTCCGTTTTTTTTTTCATCCCTTCGTTTGCCTCCTCTCTCACACCTCTCGTTTCTTTATTTTTCTCCTTCTTTCCACTATCCACTAGCCTATGCTAAATAGGGGTGCGAGCAGCAAAAAAATATATTAATAGCCTTCCAGCCCTCAGGATTTTTTCGTGACGCGCGCTAAGGCCGGCAACCCCTGATCTTTTCGTTTCTTTTATCGCTACCTCTTTTTTTCTCATCTCTCGGCTTGTCTCTACCTCTTCCTTCTTTGCACACGCTGTTTTTTTCTCACCGCAAGCAGCAGCGAAGAACTCGCACCGTGACATTCGCTGCAAGGTATAGAGGCCACAAGGGGGTAAATTCATCCCTCCTCTGAATATCGTGGAAAAAAAATCTCTCGTGCGGTAAGATATAGCCGCGATATAGTCGCCTCTTTCGTGTCTCCACGTACCAACGACTTTCTCCACTCTTTCAATCTCCTTCTCTCCCTTTTAGCATACTCTTTGCTTTTATTTTTCTTTTATTATTATTATTCCTTTTCTATTATTAGCGATGTTACGTGCTTCGCTATTCGGCAATCGTACTGCTTGACTCGCTGACGGTTTTGCTATCGCAAATATCAGTATTTATTGCATGATTAACCAGAACATCGAAAATCATGCTCCTTCGTAGAAATATATATTACGTGTACAAATGCGATATCAAGACGTAATAAAAAAATTGACAAAGTTGATCTTCTCGACTGGCGAGTTTTTCTAGAGTTGCTCCTCGGCATCGAACGCATTGTCGAAGATTTTTCGATGACAAATCTCAAGAAAATTAATCAAAAAAAAAAAATTCAACATATAAAGAAAAAAAATGCCAGGACATCGATGCAGGGGAAGTGACCAATATGATGATGTGCGAGTTTCTCTGATTTTGCGCATTCAGTCGTCGTGTATGCATGATTATACGATAAGGAAACGTTGGCCAAGTTGAAATAATGCAAACAAGATTTCGAGAATTCACTCGTTTAGACAAATTTTTAATTACAAATATCAATGAGTCTATACATTTTCTTGCACGTCACGTGTTCCCCCAGATTATATCGTCGTCCATAAAGATCGCTCGCAACTTTTTCGTTTCTGCAAAAAAAATTGATTCAATTCTGATTCTCAATGAGTGTTTTCTAAATTGGTTATACGTACCATGACAACACGAAAAATTTGAGGCAGCAGGAGATGATTTTTCAACTTTCTACCATTATGACCACACATTTGCCTTTATTCGGCACAAAATCGTTGACACACTCTATATTATTTTGAGGTGTCGTCGAGGTTCTCGTGGCTTCTTCCTTTTCCGCTAAATATTGTCGGGCCCAGAGGTAAAAACGCCGTTCCATGATTACTCTGTACGGATTGTCCTCTTCACAATTAACCGATGCATTGGGAGCACTCAATATGAAAAGTAACGTTGCCACTGCAATAAATAGGACAGAGTACACAGTTCGCCCCATCATATTGAATGCATGCGAAAAAAACGATAAAACTAGTGTTCAGTGCAGCATCACACTGATAAGACACCGTCCGATATGAAGTCTGACTTTGTCAGAGACCCGTTTTGATTTTGTCGTGAAAATACCTTTCTATTTATACCAAAAAATATCCCCCGAACACGCCGACCTAATGGTATTCCAATCCATCCGGCACGAATAGTATTTGAAACGAAGTAATTATATGAGATTCGAAAAAGACAGAGCAACTGTTCAAACGCAGTACCGTGATAAACAGAACGATGTAAAAAGGAATAGAGTTGACATTCGGTTAATGACGGTGATTTTGTTGCTTGAACAATTTTTATCGGCTGTCATCGAAATTTTAACTCGTCTATACTTTTCCCTCTTCCTAGCATCATCACGCATTTCCAACATTTTCTTTCAGCTCATGGAATATTGAAACGTTCTTGTTTAGACCTGGCAACCAAAATGCACGGCCTAACGGTACTCGAACTGTATAACGCAACGAACGAGCTCAATGGAGACGTGATTCAGTCAATCGTATTGACTAAATCGTTTTTGCCCAGACATGATCACACTCTTTATTTATTCGAGATAACAGAACAGCAGGACATCGAGAATTACTCGACTGTCTTACATTTCTCTCCTTGTGTAATTAATACATATCAATCGAAAGTACAAACTTCATCTGATTGGAAAAGGTACAATGGCAACTGTGACAACAAGTGTATGCGAGCAGCTATCCACGAGGCTTGGCTCTCACTACGAAATATCGTTGTTAATGCACCTGCGCATAAATAACTGTACATATGTATTCATATTTACCGAAATCTAGTAATTCCTCGCCGAATATGACGAGGTTTTGATTTTTTATAAATTGTATCAATCCATCGGAAGACACTAAGCAGAGTTCATGCTCTTAGCACAGACCCTCTTTAAATGGTCGATATTTGTTGATTTTTTTTTGTCTTGATCTAAACGTGACATGCTCGTCTCAGCAATGACCTAACTTAACGTTGCTGAAACGAGTAATACGACATGATTTTTTTTGTGAAATGAAATAATGAAATGTGAAACCACAAAATCAATCAAGATTGGGTTGATTCTGTAGCTCACTGTTCATTTCAATTCCGAAAATTATAAGAGATTCGCTGATGAAAGCGTTTTGGAAAGTATCGATGAACTTTTCGCTGCATTCGCATGAAATATTAAGTAATGATGAGTTCGGAGTCTCTGAACATGCATATTTATTCGTAACATACACGATTATGCGATGGAGAGCGTTGGCTCAGTTGAAACAGTAAAAAAAAAGTTTTCGTTAGTTTACTAGTACAAACAGATATTTTAGTCCAAAAATTTTCATGAATATCTTTTTCATTTCACGTTACATAATGATCGTATGCGCTGTGCTATTATTTCCTTTAAGTTTAGATTTTTCTCTACGGAGATGAATCCGCAGGTCCTCGTTTACTGTGGAAAAATGAAGCCACATTGAATTTCGATGGATAATCAAAATGTGGTAAGCCGATTGTTTATAAAATGCATACTCAACACGAAGCATTCCGCCAACTCGATGACAAGCAGTCCGTTTGGTGATTTTTGGCTGGAAACTTTAGCGACACTGTCTACGTTTTACAGGGGACTCGAGATATTTGCGGTGCGTTATTTAGCAACATGATAGTTACATAGCACACCTTATTTCTTACGACTGGATATGGTTTACAATCAACCAACGCTTTGGAAGTAAAAAACATAAGAAGTAGTGTTGCCAGAACAATGAAACGGACACAGTAGCCAGATAAAATATTCATTGCGATTACCGAAAAGCGCACTAGAGTTTATAGTTTTTAGTGCAAAAAGCTGATCGCGAAAGTCGCTGCCAGACACGAACAGTGACTTTTTACTGGCACGTTTAATTTCATCGTGGAATTACTACTCTATTTATACAAGAAAATTATCACCCCTACCCTGCCCTAATTGTATTTTACGTCATGAGTCTCGATCGACCATAAAATTACGAACAAAAAGTTCAATTGACAAAAACAAACAACTGTTCAAACATATCGTGATGTGCGGATGGTGTGAAAAGGAAAAGAGTCGAAATTCGGTTACTCACAGCAGCTCGATCATCACGCTATTCGTACCGGCTGTCATCGAAACATGAGTTATTTCTCCGTACTTTGCACTCTTAACAATCTTACGTGTACTGAAGCTTCTCCACACAGTAACGGGACTTCGACTGTAAAGCCTAAGGCAGGCGCTTCATCCGCAATTGATTATGTTGCATAAATCATTCTTTTCGAAAAGGCATCGAGGGTTCTTTATGTTTCCGAGATAACGTAAAAATAGAGGAGGAAATCTTTCGACTTTGTAATTATTCTCCCAATATCCTCGTTTCACACATGTAGGCCACAAACAAATAAATTAAGGAAACATTTTTCATGTCGCAACAATTATCGAAAAAAAGGCCGATTTCGACTGGAATTTGAAGTTATCGATACAGCAAACAACATTCGTGTAGCTTATTTTCCGAAATGTTACATCATCGATTTTTGCGACGAATATGCGATACGGGACACACATTTCGACCATTAGGACCATTCAGGAATAAAACAAACGACGTACATTTTTAACGTTATTAATTTCGTGAATTGTTTTCATCACCTAGACGATATGGCAGCATGGACTGACTGCAAATAACCGAGATTGTTTATTTATTTATAGTTAATCGATAGAAGTTGTGACTTTCATCTCATTGTAAATATGTCGTTTCCATGATAACAATAATCACCGAGACGATTAATATGTTTGTTTGATCACGTAGAATTATCCGAAAATATCTGAGCGATTGTTACCTGGTTGGGTACTCTAATTACGGAGACATTTTCCTTGAGAAGAAAGCTCTGTCCAAGGGTCAGATTTGTTTAGCCTCGAAGAACGATATATTTTTTAAATCGGTATTGTTTGTCCATTGACCATTGGATGCTGTTGCACAATACAATTGATTATAAGTTTGTGTTCAATTTGAAATGATAATAATAATGATAGTGATTGTCCTTGGCTAATCTGCCATGAGCACTCCTTTCCGTCGATTTTGTTTCATAAAACAATAATCCTATTTCACAATATATATACGAATGTAAAAGCGATTTAAATGAAACTGGTTTTCGTGCATTACGCAAGCTGCAAGATGAAGTACACAATACCTACAACCAGCATAACCCGAAACGTTATATACTTCGGTTATGTCCAGTCGTGTTTATTTGAGGGGGTGGCGAAAGGTGGCCGATGACGTGTACGTGATGGGAAATCTGCAGGGCACACTGCGATTCCAGTACAAACGCTTTCAGCTTGATCCCTGTGTCATGTGTGATCCTCCGATTGTGTTCGTGAAAAGTCTCTGCCCGAAAAATAGAAGAGAAGGATAGAAAAAAGAAATGGAGGAACGAGAAAGGGAGAAAAGTACCCGCGTGCATAACAGGCGGTAACCCTTTCAAAATTTTCGCGCACTGTAAACTCTTTCCAATAAAGCCTGGAAGCTGCTTTCTTGATTTTCTATGATTCACGGTTATTGATTCTTAATCGTGATGCAATAAAATACTCAAATTGTTTCGGATCCGAAGGATCGGGATACATTTTTTCTCCAGCATTTGATCGATAGCTATACTGACGATCAGATGGCCGAGAAGAACCCATCAATATATTTCTCTTCCAAAGCCCAATACCGCAATATAGAACTAGTTGCCAGAAATGTTTGTTGGTCCTGGAATAGGTATAATTGAAAAAATACCAAAATTAGGAAATCGGATGGTTAAGCAAATTACTGCTTTAATTAAGAAAAAAGGAAATCAAGTTCTTTCTGGTCAAAGTTTAATGTTATTTAACATTGAGAAAGCGTATGGGTAAGTCATTCTCTGAGGGATGCCCACCCGCGCACGTTCCGTTCTTTCTTTGGACATATAACCCCAAACTTTGTATTCTACCAGTTCGTCTATATATAAAAGTGACAAGGCACCCCGCTTGCGCAACAAAACAACAGCTGCCACTATATCCCACGTGTACGAGTGCATGTGTGCCCGGCTGATGATCAAAATACGCCACGGTCTGTCCATCCGTTTGTCCGTTCGTGCTCAAAGAGCGTTTAAGCCTCTCTTCGATGCGGGGGCAACCCTTCCGCATTACAAAACTCAGCTTCTCCACCTTTACTCTCTCTCTCTCTCTTTCTCTCTGCTTTCCTCTCTGCTTCTCTTTCTATCTCGCACTCTGTACCAGTCACGTACCCCGTTGTACTCCCCGTTTGGTGTCGAAACGTCATCGTCATCATCGTTCTTTCCACATTGCGTGGATATCCGTCGTCTCCCCAGTTTCCCTATTCACATTTTCTCTCTCCCATGAACCCCCTATGGTGGGTCTTACGTATACAAGAGGAAAATTGAATATCTCTTGGTCCACGAACGCAACGCACCCGAGATTTTATCCGACAGAAGAGTTATTCTCCTGGGCAAATCCTCAAGGACGTTTTGTTTCTAAATCCCAGTAAAAAGTGTCACTAAAGTTAATTCGAATAATGTCAACATTCACTGAGAAAATCCATCTTCATTAAGAACCAAGAAACTCGAATTAGAATTCATAGGAATGAAGAATTGACTTCTCGAACACATCGAAGATAACGTGCTGTTTACTGATCGGTCACCAGGTACATTGGTCATCTTCGTTGAGGACTCGCGCGGTAAAAGCGACCTTTTAACGGGTCACGCGCGCGGCTGCAGGTAAAAACATACATGTATACAAATCTCCTACACAGACAAATAAATGAACTCCCATAAGCATTTTCCCGCGCCTGCTGCTGTCCGTAAAGCCCCTCCACTTCTCATTCTCGAGCCCCCTTCCCTCTCTCTGCCTTCGGAGCTCCTTAATGTTCTCGTACTCTTGGCTCTCATCGCCATCGTCCTGTATTCTCCCTCTTCATTTTACCTCAGTCGTTTCGCAGTAGCCACTGACTCTTCTATTCTTCCGTGTCCCCCTCACGGGGAGCTCCTCTCCATTTCTCGTGCAGAACCTCCGACAGCGACTTGCGCGTTAATTACGAGGTGACTTCCGGCGATCTAGATTTCATTCTTTCGCCGCGCTCGCTTAAACTCTATATGTACTTATACATCTCCACATAGATATACAGATATACATATATGCCGCTTTGGCCTCTTCCACGCGACCTCCTCTCCCCCATCTCGGCTTTTCTCCCCATAAGCTTCGAGTTCTCGAACATCGCAAGGGAAATGATAATAGGTACGTGACCCGTGTGGTCAGTTCACACGAGAAATGAGACTTCGGGACCAGTAACCTGACTGTATTAATATACAGAGTGTCACAAAGTTGAGTTAAAATTTTTTTAAGAACATTCAGAGCTCAAAATTCTCAAGAGAAACATTCTCAGACACTTTTATCTCCGCAACGACGTTCATGTTCATTATTCATTCACCCGTGCTGACCAATGTCGCACGGCCAATCGGATTGTGCCTTATCGCTTCACGTCTGCCGTATCCAATTATTTTCATCCGCCTATCTGATTCGATCTCGCTATTCAATTAATTTCTCCGCCAGCAGGCGTCATAAGAAAAAATCTTGCGGACTGTTTTACTCGAAACGTTCTTTCCCATTGATGTTGTCCGATCTATCGGAGAGACTTTTCGGACAGCTTGTATATAAATCCTCCTGTATGTATATTTACTAATACACGTTACGATAGAGAGCGCCCCGCGAGAGAGCTCAACTTCTTCTCTAACTCTTCTAGCCACAATGCGCCTTGTACTCTCCCACACTCCCGGAGTCTCACGCCCTCACATCCTCCTTCGCGCCGCGAAATTCTCCACCGCGCATCGCCACAACTCCATACGTTCGTCCTCATACACTCACTCGTACGAAGTGTCGAACACTCCGCACACTTCCTCCCCCCTCCCCAACTGAAAATCTCTTACCGGAAAATTTTAACCCCGAATTGATCATTATGCTTCATTATTTTTTGGGCAACTATCGATTCGACTGATCCGTTCGTTAAGGAGCTATAGACTCTTGCTCTGTGGCCGAAAATATGTTCAAATTGAAAATTGAGCACGTAGTTCTTGACTGTTTGGTAAAGGTTGCATTTCGCAAGGAGGAGACTACAGCTTAATTAAGGGCAGAGTTCGATAAATAGTTAATTCGATTTTTAACTCGTTCATGACTCAATTTTTCTCTTTTCATAAAGATCTCGATGTTGATTCGATTTTTTTTGTACTTTGATTCATGAAAACTGCAGCTCGATACAGAAAAATGTAATTAAAATCTGATGCATAACTTGTATGGAAAAAACTGAAGATCTTCATTTTTTGCGTCGGCAATAAAAGTTTTCTGCCCTTGGCAAATTATCCGTACGCTCATAAAAATGTTCGAGAAAATGATTGTTTGCATTGGTACTGTAATCATTGTTATCACGGATCGTTCTCTCCGTAATAAATTTCTTTTCAGTTCCGTTGCGAAAAAATTTACGATACTTGGGTGAGCCACCAGGTATATTGCGCGAGAGCCAGAGAGCACACGCGCCTGGCTACTGTGAGAAACGTGGCAGTACCGTGGGGACCGGGTGACCGGAACACCAACCGAGGTACTCACGTATCCCTTGCGTTCTCTCCTTGTATTATAGTGAACTTTACGTGTAACTTGCCTTCCTCCATATGCGTATGCACATAAAGGTCGATTTCTGCCAAACGAAAGGGCGTAATCGCCACAATTTGGAGCGACTAATTGCGAGGGTTATGTCCTTTCGTTCATTGATAATAAATATGTACACGAACAAGGCATTCCATTGCAAATCAGCGACTCGAATTAAAAAACTCAACTTGCACTAACTACAGTCGTTGAAAAATTAACTGCATGCGTTTTCAAAAAGTGCATTCCGAAAATGTCGACCTTGAAAGATGCAATCGATGCAGGAAAATAATTAAATAATCCTAGCATTAAAGATTGCGATCGATTTTCCTTATTTTTGGCAAATAATTTTTATCTGGAAACTCATGATCAGAAGACCAGAGTGTAGCTTCATTTCCTTTGAATTATTTATTTTGTAATAATCGAAATAATCGTGTCTCGATGAGATTCAAATTTTTTTAAATATATGCAGATAATTTGGGTTTAGAGCATTGCATCAATTTATTATGCATTTGGCTCGATTCGTCTTGAACGAAACGTCCCATGTGTAAGACACTATAAGGAGCCCGCTGCCTCGAGTCTTATCTCTCAAATCTTACGGCGACCGCGGGAGAAAGAGAAAAGTAGGAAGAAGGAAAGAGGAAAGGAGAGACTAAACTGATGAGCTTGGTATCAAGTCCTAGAATGTACGTGAGAGACACCAGGTAGAGGTGTACTCCATTTCATTAGTGTTAATTGTCCGGACTCTTTTCTTCTTCTCTCTCACACTCCAGCTCTCTCTTCCTCTCGCTCTCTTTTTTCAACTCGGCAGCAAGGTGTGTATGTTACGACTGTACGACTCTTAGTGACAGGTTGTCGAGCTACCGGTTTTCCGAACAACCGTTCACCCTCTCAGAATCGCTCTATCTTATCGGCAATCGTACGTGATTGATTGGAAGATTGATCATCGGTTCACTCATTTATTTCTATTCACTTTTTCGACATTTTTTCAAATCTTTTTTCATGCACAAGCTCGACTGATATGATGAAGTTATGAATTAATATTTCGTGCCACACGTGTGTGTGTGAATATTTTTCTATCACATACGCTCGTATGCACGTAAATGTTAATGTATTATTTTCTCGGAACTAACGAGCCTACAAAATCACTTCGTCGGTCGTTCATTTTATTAAGGGCATTCCTGACCCCTCGTGCCACGATCTATACAAATGTATGTGCACGTATACGAATACATGTGTTTGTGTTTGGATGTTCGTTAACTGAATTTGTGTTTGTGAATGTGTATAACACGCGGGTGCGCTTAGCTCCATCACGAACACGTGGGAGGCGGAAAAAATCTACGATGTATAGAGAAAGTTCTGATGTCTCAGCGTCTTCGTCTCGTCGCGTACTCTCCACGTTGCCGTATGTAATTCACCGTGAGATACTGCTACCACGTATAAATAATAAAAATCATCCCTCGACCCCTCCCCCCTGCGTCCCGCGAACAATACGTTATCAGGGTTTTCGTTATTCAGGGTTTTAGATTCTGCGAAACCTCGACAATTAATATATAATGATGGTAATTAATCGAAGTTTGACGTATATCAATAAATAACCTCGACTAGGTGCGCAATGATCGAGAATTGAAAAGAATTTGGAAATCTTACAATTTTCATCGTTTATTAAAGTTTTAAAATTTTTCTATCGGAATTTATGCACCGAATCTGTAATTCTAACAAAATAAAAATCGTTTATTCTAGAATTATTTTTTTGAAGATTTTTTTAAACGCACACACGATTTTTTTAATGTCAAAATTGATCGCGAATCCAATGAACGATTATTTTGAATATTTCACTTGACAAGTGGCGGTTTTGGACCGGAGAAATAAAAATAATTGGAAATGGTTGTTGTCGCGGATGTTGTTGGTAAAAAAAATTGTCTTAAACTTTTTTTTGTCGAGAATTCCATGCACGAACGTTATAGAACAAATACTTTGAAAAATATGTAACGGCGCGGAGGGGTGGAAGGGGTGTATACGCAGGGGGTATGTTTGAAGTTAATCGCCGCGTGACATCGGTCGCTCTGCAGTGGACAGCCCTCATGTAACCCCCGAGTCAGGAAAGAGAATATTCTCTTTCCGTCTTGCTCTCTTTCTCATTGTCAGTATTGAAAAAGCGAGTTATCTGATAGGCCAGCATTGTTTTAAAGTGGACTCGCAGCTTTTATTGTCGAAAGCAGGAGGATAAAAAAACTATACAATAGGCAACTGCGGAGGTATTTTGTCGGAGCGTGGTTTTGAATATAGAGACGACGCGATTGTACAATTAAATATTTGCTTTATAAATCTAATAGAGAGACGAAGAGAGGATTGACCTTGTTTCGTGTGGGCTACTACGTCTCGTATAATTACCCTACGATTGCATAATGATAATTCCACTGATAACGATCGTCGAGGGCGTTGAGAGAAGACCGAGCGATATGAAATTTTAAGACCATCATACGACATTTTTTCTCGCAGTGTCTTTTTATTTAGTTTGCTTACGTGGCTCGTGAAGGTGTGGAATTTGGTGGGGATTTTATTATTTCCTTTGGTTCGCCCCTCGTCGGTAAACGGCTGGCCATGGCGAGCCAGGTAGATAAATTTTTTTATTTTCAAAAATAGAAAAAAAGCCCATTCCCTATCCAACCTGTGCATGCCTCTCTCCGTGCTTTCTCTCTCTAACGCAGATTCTGGACTTTTTTTTACTCAACAACCGAGGAACAAACTCTTCGTAGCTTCACTCGCCATCGTCAAGAATGAAATCCCGGGTCGTGTATGCTGCGAGATAATACTCGCAAATATCATAAAGATAAGGAAAAACCGACGCGCGTGAGGCTGTGCAGGGCCGACGAGAACTCTAATGACGCTTCATCACCGTTTCGCCTCTTTCTACTTTATACGAAGACTCGCCGATTCAATAATACACGTCAGAAAAAAACTTGATCGAAGTTAATCCACGTGACGTAAACTTATTACACATTTTCGTACTTTGTAACAAAAATATTTGGTGACATCATAAAAAATATTGACGAAACCGATTCTGAACTTTCAAACTCTTCGCGCAATCGTGTGGAAAAGAAAAATCCTGATAATTTGAATTAAAACAATTATTGTGGCAATACGACGTTTGCGATTCCGATTTTAGCAATAAACAATTATGAATAATGGAACAAGTAAAAAAAAAAAAAAAACGATGACGTGACAGTTGGAACTGGAATACTCGGGAAGCAGAACTTAAACTAGTGATGAAAATGGATTTTTTGGAAAATTGCGTCTCCAGGTGTTTGGATTTTCGGAGGTTCGGAATTTTTAATGAATAATTATTGTCGAAGGTTCTTGTTGAATGATCAAGGTTCTTTGTTCTTGATTAGATTATTGAAAAGCTAGTTTAAAATTTAAGCAGATCGACGATGGTTGAAATGGAAGGGATGATCACAGCAAGAGACCGCTGGATAAAAACGGAACGCCGATTTTTTAGTCCCCCTCGTTTTTTAGGACTCTCACATACATTTTTCTTCAATGTTCGTGTACGACGATCTTCACAGCGTTTTTTTATTTATTTTATTTTATTTCACAAGCTATCCCCCCACGGCCCTTTCGTCACCCTAGCGGGATCCGTTAGGGGCAGGAGCGGACCTTTCTTTGCTTTTTTTTTTTATGCATTAGATTTTCCGCGTGGATCCTGTGGGTCTTACCCAAGGCTCATGTGTAGGTCCCAGAAAACGTTTTTGTCTCACTCCCTCAAATCATGGGTCCCGTTTCACCTTCGGGCCAATCGTTTCATCCCTCCATGTCTTTATCTTTCCCTCTCTATCTCTCTTTTCTCTCTCTCACTCTCTCGATCATTATTCTTTCTCCCCCCCTCCCTCTCACTTTGCCTGTGTCCTTTACTTCCTCTAATTTTCTTTCTTTTTCTCTATCACATTCTCACACGAACTTGCGCACTTTTATTAGTACGCGCGTAAAAAAGTTGAGCACACTTTTTTATTTTCTCCTCTATCGATGTTGATTTTCAATTGAAACGAGATATCCTCAAATATTGGGTGCCTCGAGTCTTTCCTCGCTGATGCATCGTACTTTTAGGTCCATGGGAAAAATTCGGCACATACTAGACCTCTTTACCTTCTCTCTTTTGCTCTCTCTCTCTCTCACACACACAGACACACATACACGGACGAACACGCACATATAAACACAATCTGTATTTTTTTTCTCGATCAATTCGATTCGATCTGATTTCGTCGCTATTTTTGCCCCATTCTATTTATTCATCAACCTGAAACCACCGACAAGTTCGAAACGTATTTTTGAAAAACGCCGCCAGATACTCAGGGGACGGAACTTTTTTCAATTCAGACTTGGCGCTTCAAACGTTTTCGTACTTGAAAAACGAAGGTCTTCAACGATTTAATTTTTTATTGGCACTTCACGTAATTCCATTGCCAGTGATGGAGAAAAATTAGGGGAATCTACGATCGTGGTTGTATAGAATTTTGTTTATTAACGATTCATGCTCGTTCATAACGAACTTTGCTCGATTTTTGTTTTTGTTTTTCAATTTGTTAAAAACCATACACCGAATTCCGAAAATGGTCAGCCAATTGAAATTTTTTATTGTATAGTCTTTTTCTCGCATTATTTGACCGACAATTTTTCGATTCTCGTTCAATCCCTCATATTTTTTTCTACATTGGGTGGTCCGAAAGATCGCCGGCTTAATCCTAAAACGTATTATTCCAACCACGGCTGTCCGGACTTAAGGCCCGAAGAGGCGCTTCGGCTTTGTCATTTGCGTGAAGCAAGAGAGAAAAAGAGAGAGAGAGAGAGAGAGAGAGGCACACAACCACCCCCGTCAGGATCGCCATTACGATACGACAGAGGAGCTGTGGTCCTCTTCTTACTTTGAGGGCTGGAGAGCGTGCTCTTGGCCTCTCCAACAGCCTGAAAGTTCAATAATACTAGGGACACTATGGTCTCATCGTTTGCGACGTGAGAAGGCATATTATAGGCGTGAAACGATCCGTAATTCGTCAGGCTCCAAGATCCGACGTTTACGGAACAAAAAAAAATAACAAAAACCTACCTTAAGAATAAGAATATCAGAGCGAGAAGAAAAACCGTGTTTACGCTCGGACACCCTCGCAAACGACGGATCATCCCTCGTAACTTTAATCCCTAACGTTGCATTACTCTACTTTTGATTTCGAAATTTATATTCTCAGCTTCTTCGCTACTTTCCACCCGGTGATATCGATTTTCGATGTTTTCATAAAATAGGCAAGTTTTTTTTTCTCTCGACATGAGCAACATTTTAAATTCTAATTGAAATCTTAATCCGATTCTATTCATAGATCCCGAAGTAATAATTTATTTATTATTTTTAGAAACTTATTCGCAATGAATGTTTTTAAAAAATTAATAATTCGGTATATTTCCCGGGATAATTTATGGAAATGAGAAAATTACGTAGAAAGTTACGAGTTGTAATGCAAATAGTTCACTTTTGCTAAATTCTCAAGCAGACGTGGCAATAATTTGCGTGCTATAGAGAGTAAATTTATAGATATCCAGTATGCATTATCAGCACATATACTCGCTCGAATGCTGACCCACATCAGTTTACCCATATCTTGAGTCTCACATCGGCCGATTTTCATTGCGAGATGCTGTTCTTTGCGCTTGCCGGGCGAGAACGCTGCTTCTCTTATATATGTGAGAGATGAACGAGCAGAGAAAATCGTGCCGTGTCTCCCTAAATCCTCTGGGAATCCTCCTTTCTCCTGTCTCGATCACCGTGTGAGTCTCGATGCTTTTCGCAGATTCGACGGGGATCTTTGAGACAGATCGCTTGTCGGAATTTAGCGAGTGAAACCGTTATTTTTTTTTTTTTTTCTCTAGCACTTGAGTGTCAAGATGACGGAATGATTGAAAATCATTGCAAAAATCATGAAACTGTCAAATTATGGAATTAGAAATCTACGATAAGTGGTCGGATTCATTTCATTATTCGAATAATTCAAAATTTTATGATTGCCTCTAAAAAATGAATTCATTTGGTATTGACAACAATTGTGGTGATTTCATCCAATTTTAAAATCTGCATCTCATTCGTTTGAGAGTTAAAAGCTTTGACTTGGCCCAAAATAAATTTTGCATTCAAATCAATTTCAAAGATTGAATTTCGACAATTGGTGAGCGAACGAATGCAAAAGAAATGATGTCGAATTTTAAATTATGAAATTCTAACCGTGCTGTTTTTTTTTTTTTCACGAAAATTTGGGGGAAACTGCCATTTTTGCTCAATAGGCAGCATTGTCAGAATTTTCGTTTCTCTCTCTCTTTCTTGTCAAACAATTATACAAGAATAGACTATTGAATGCGAGTGATGTGAGAATGTCCACGAACCGGACGATAGAGGTTGAAAACGAGAGAGAAGTTTTGAAAACGGACACACAGAGGTTCTTAGAATCGCAACGGATATGAGTTGTTTGTCGAGATAGATAAGGGTACAGGTGGGGCCCACACGAGACTGGACAGTGCAGCTATTTCATCTTGCCATGGGCCCGGTGTTAGTAATAACACAGAAACAGGCCGGTGAGTGTATCCCTCTTGAGCCCTCTGTCTTTCTCTCTCTCTCTCTCT